>VXBJ01007278.1:1160673-1253045 GCA_013400055.1 Nycticryphes semicollaris
ATATAAAAATTTTCTCCAGGCAAAAGCATGACATGTAAGGGTTTGTCCTGGGGCAACTAAAAAAGAACTTTTTATAAGTAAATTTAGTGCTCGCAGAAGTTGCTGCATCGACAACACTCGATACCAAAGGGTTCTCTCTAATCCAACAAGCTGCAGCAGGGCAAACGTCTCTTCTGCCACTGCTCTTATCTCACAGTAGGATGAATTAGATCTAAAGAGGGGGCGAGAGGGAGCTTAGCTCTTCAGGCTCATTCATCAAGGAAACTTACTTTTAACTCATAAGCTGTCTCACTGATTTAAAGAAAACTCTCATCCAAATATTTGAAGTGCTTAAATGACTTCCTACATTTTAATCAGTGAAGTATCGGTCTCTGCTGAAAGGGCTAAGAGGACTGCCAACTACAGTCAAAACAAGCTCTGAACAGAAATATTTGGTATACAGGTGAAAAGCTGGTAAGAAAATGGCATCTGCTTCAGAAGACTCCTCAGATTCCCTGCACGAAAACACTGAGTTTATCTAAGATCGTGCCTAATGGTAGGGCATTTCAACCAAGTTGTTCCTCTTGAAAATGATACAGAATAGTGTTTGTAAACTTTTTGTAAGTGATGGGGTTTTTTTGCACTGAATTTATTACTATATTTGCACACCACACATCTATATAATTAGCCCTGGGCAGCAGTGATACCCACAGAAACTAAAAAGACAAACTATAGGAATAATGTCATTTAAGAAAAAAAGCTTTCTGGTTTAAAAACCTGAAATTACAGATAATCATCCTTACAGGTGGACTTCTGATCCTTTGCAGAATACAGAAAATGTAGCAACTGAAAGAAACAAGTCAGTTTGGCTGAAATGTGATGGAGATGGCCAAATGACAGCCGGATCCTCAAAGCTGGAGGATCTTCTGGCAGATCTGGCTTTGGGTCATCAGCTGGGGGAGCAGAGCACGACTGATTCCCAGGCTGGATCTGGTCTCCACAGCATGGAAATCAGCCATGCTCATCCCCATCAACTAACCCACAGCTGCTACAGCACTGCCTTGCTACGTAAAGAAAGGAGTTGCGACTTTAACTTTAGGCACTTAATTAAGTTGCCTAAAGTTTCTACAACCTTACACTTAGGGAACACGGTTCCATGCAGGGAGAAAGCGTGAGTGCTCCCTCTGTACATGAACTAACTGATAATAGTTGAAGATTCACTTTCCGTTCTATATTTGTTTCTAAGAAAATTTAAATTGCCACTACTGTTAATGCTTACTACAACCAATCTAGCATTCTTCCCTCTTTTAAACTTCTCTGCTATCAGATTTGGCACCAACTAATGAAATAGGTGGGGTTTCTTTTTTTTTTGAACTGCTTTCAAAGAGGACTTTACAGTTGAGACATTCCAAGGTTCTGTGGGCCCGCCACACACACCACATGCAAACAAAACTCCCATTAACTTCACCATGACCAGTATGGGATGGGATACCACATCTTGACCTGCTGGGCAAGCAGTATGTAATCTGGCATGTGCCTCAAGCCAGGCAGCACGGTTTAGCATGCTCTCTTGCAAGATGATACTGCCTGCCTGTAACAAACACTTCTGGGTAAACATCTCTACTAGTTAATACATGTAATGAACAGAACAAAAAACTGTAGGATGAGCGCCACTAAAAGGAAATGAGTAACTCACGCTCATTACAATTACATCAAGGTTACTGTATGCACTAAAAAATTGTGGGATGGCTCCAAGCAGTCCTGTGCTCTATGGTCTTAAACATGACAGTTTTGTACCTTAGAGATGACTTTTTAAGAGCTACTACAATGGTTCTATCTCACCATAATGCAGAAAACCAGACAAGGTGAGTTTAGCATTCTCTTGTTGTCCAAGTATTTATGATAACCCAAGTATTCTCAGAAAGATGTGCACCCAGTGTTCCATCAATCCTTAAACAGCTGACATATTTTTGTTTTCTTATTTCTCCAAAGCACCTACCTTAAAAAATGAGAAACCCAGGAAAACTACTGCCTAAGACACATCACATAAAAATAACACAGTGCTTTGTAACATCAGTAGCACTGCATAAATGCAACAGAGAGTAGTACTTGAATCAAAAGATAAGAAAAAGACACAAAAGAGACAACTGAAGGAAGAAAAATAGCAATTTGGGGGAATGTTGAAAGAATCCACTAAATAAAAACACGGGTGACATTCTCCAAGTAGTTCCTGTGCTGTTTCCATCGGGAATTCAATGCTTCGGTGCCCACTTTCATTTGTGCGCACAGGAAACAGAGATTTGCATATGCAGCTAAATGTGTACGTGTGAAGAGCTGGATGAGTAGTTTCCCATACAGACGGGCAATTTTGTCAATACATCTAAGGCAAGGCTTTTGAATGTGTCCTTGAGCCAGGCATTCAATCTCTGTTCCCTATCTGCAGTACAGGGATAACATTGCTTCACAGGGATGCTGTGAGTGAGGATAAATAGAATTAATTTGAAAGGTGCTAATATATCTCAGAAAGCTCATATAAATATATCCTGATAAGTTCCTAATATCGTCACAACCCAACAATCAGTTATCTGACAAAACTCAACCATAGTACAGGCCAGTTAGTTTAAATTAGGAACCGCTGCCCACTGGTTTGTTTTCTTTCTTCATTTTCCACTCATGAAAAATGATGACATGGCAAAGTGCAGTTCAGAAGAAAAACCTTCAAAAACTGACAAGATTTAAATGTACCTTTTCCTAACCTGAATTGCCATGCTCGGCAGGGGTCAGACAAGGAATTTGTTAATACGTGGCAAGATCATCTTTTGGACATATTGAGAATGAGCAGTATTCATTACTAAAAATCATACACAAGTTGTATAAATATTTACTGAGCTGAAATAACACGTTAGCCAATGTTTTCGACATATCAGTGGAAGGGAGTCTCTAATTAATGAAACCAAAGCTGTAGGGTTTTACTAGGCACTTAAGACCAGTTCTGGAAGCTAAACGCAAATGCCATAGTTCAAACACTAGAGTCTGTTAAGTCCTAGCGCACTCTTACTCTGGGCTGACTGCTTGCAAACTGTGAAGAGGATTAAGGTGGATGGAATCACTGCCAACGTGAAGCTGTTAAATGACTGTATTACCAAAAAAAAGCTCCATAACTCACTGTTGTTGAATACCTTTCCTACAAAATTTTCAGTCGCTAGAAAGACAAATAGGGAGGGGGAAAGGTTACTTTTTTTCCTTTTTTAAGTTAAAGTGAATTTACTGCAGTGACAACAGCAGGATCATAATCACCTGACCCACTAAATACAAATAATAACTGGGGAAAAGAGCAATAATTAATGACCAAGTCTGTGTGCATTCCATTAAGTAAAAACAGCTGTCATAAACATCTTAATTTCAAGAGCTGCTGGATAGGGAATTATAGCACTGTAAAAAGCTTCTTCCTCCTGCTGCTCCATGGAACCGGAACATATTAAGGCGTTAAATTTTTAAACGTGGCTTTCAAGTTCTTTGGTGCACAAAAAAAACCCTGAAAAATCAGCTTGTTAACAGATTTATCTAGCAGCTTCCTACCTTTCTTTCAGTCTGGAATGCTTCCATATGCTGAATGGAGATCATTCTGCTTATCAAGGTTTTTAATAATTTTAAAAAATTGTTTAAAGAGTACAGTAACTTGACTTCAGTCAGTGGAACACTATTCCTCATTATATCCAGAGTATAAGCAAATCTTCTTGCTAAAATGTCGCATCTTCTGTTAAATTACGCAGACCTCAAGGTTCTACCAACTTTTTCTTACAAGGTCTGAAATATTTGAAAGCCACAAAGATGGACTCCTGCTCATACCTAGGGTGTAGCCAAAGCAAATGTAGAGGAGAGCAACTCTACAGTTATAATAACAAGATGTTATCAAAGGACTAAAAGAATTTTGTGAGTGCCAAAACCTTCTCAAAATGGCAGTCCACTGCTGCCTGCTCACTGTATACAACATTTTCGAGATGAACAGATCCTAGCACTACTGCCTCCTCTATTAAGAAAAGTCACTTTATTTGTCACACCATATTTGAACATGTGGGGGTTTTTATTGCCTCCTCTTGCCAGTAAAGAATGACTAATAACTGTAATTTGTAATTTCCCAGCTTTTGTGGTTTCTGTTTTAAGCAGCGTTCCTTATCTTTTGAAAGTTTCAATTTGGGGAAAATTGTCTTTTATACAGTATTTTTTTCCCATTTCGCGTCAAATTAACACTTTCTGGGTCTTAACTACAGTATAGGTTACAAGTACACCAACAAACACAGTGATTGAGACTTTTTTGTTTTGATAAGGCTGCAAGCGGCCTAGGTATCAGAAACATTACCTGTCTGTATTGGTCTAGCAACACCATGCTGGAGTCAAACTGTCTTTCAAGTTCTGAGACACAACCATGAAGACAGGTACCAACAACAGGAAACACCATTTCCCCCCTGCCTTCCCGGGAAAGGCTTTTCTTTTCAAAGGCACACACTCTGCAGCATCCCTGCCAAAGGGAACACTTGGTATTAATTTTCAGTACTGGCATACATGAAATCCTTCCTTTGAGATGCACAAGTAGCTGACTTAGGCCATTGGAGACATTGACCCTCATCTCCCTTCCAAGCTGTAACTTCCCTCCTCCGCTGCATAACCCCTGGAAAACAGGCGGTGACAGTACAGGTGACAAGGAAACTCTGCGCCTAGCCTGCCCTCACTTCATGCCCTCTGCACAGATTAGTATGATAAGACACAGGGAAGTACCTGTTTTCCTGTGAAATGCTGATCTTTCTTTTGAACTACATCTTAAAAGACAAAAAGCTATGTACATGTTCCCTCCCAGTGCTCCTCAAGCCTCATAAAAGCTCCACAACACCTCATTTAGCAACAAACTACGAAGCACAAAAAACATTTGAGTTACACCAGCAAATTAGGAAATAATTTTAAGGACTACAGGCCAATCACCACCTCATTTTCACAACTCTTTCAAGTCCAGAACCCCAAGATTCTGATTAATAATACTATTCTGGAATAAAAAGAAGGAAGTCTTAAAATGAATGGGAATATCCACTGTTTCCCTATTCATGCTAATAAAAATGCAGAATTTAGGAACCACTGTCCACTGGTTTTTTTTGTTTCTGTAGTTACTTCTTTTTGTTCTCTCACTGTAGGTGTTCTTAATAAGTAGGTAATCACTTATTTTTGAATCAAGGAGAGAATCCAGTAAAGCAAGGCAAAGGCGTCCTACTCCCAAGAAACACAAGATGCAAGCTCTGCACACACAGCTGTTCCATCTCAAAAGCAAGTTGCCAGTGTATTCCAGGAACAACATGCACTTTGTTCCTTTTCCTTCTTTCAGTTTCAAAAACGTAATGCAAACCAACCAAACACACTGCATCACTCTCAGACAAAAGCTGGGAGAGGATAGGATGAGTGATGGAACTACAATCGGACCATAAGTAAACAGTAATCAAGAACTTCGTAGTTCAGCTGCCTCTTACTGTGAAGCACCCACAGCGAGTCTATTGCTGCCTTTGCCAAGCTACTGATTTTTCGGCACTCCCCAGATCTCTGCTGAGATGCAGCGCTGGAAAACTTCCCAACAGTCTTCCTGCTGAGGCTCCCAGGTCTGACAGCCCAAAAAACTTTTTTTCATTCTGAAACACTTCCAAAATGAGTACAGAAATGCAAGAATGCTTTAAGTGACACGCAGTGACTTATACCAAATGTATGTTTGTCATTCTCAGACCAATGAGACACAAATATTCTATTGGCCTGAAAGTTCTAGGCTAAACAAAAGGAAGCAATTTCTTTCTGAAAAAAATGTATAAAATACCAAATGACAGTAACACGCACCTACTCTCATTCCAAAAAGTACTGATTTTAACTCTTATCACCTTTTGAAAAATATCATCAGTATCTTCATCCATGCAGTAAAGTCACTCTGTGTGGCTTCTATCTTTGTTTAGTATTGCTTTCTTCAGAACCACGCAACACCAACACCTCACCTAACATTACTTCTGGGCAGAAAATTTTTACGAGCTGTTTGTAGCTGATTTTCCTTTTTCAAGTGAGTTGATATGAACTCCTTCACATTGGAATAAAATTGGAAGGGATGACATATTCTTGCATTCAGCCCTCTGAATATACAAAACAACTGATGCTTTTTAATCGGATTTTAATTTCTCCTCTCCTGACTCCACCCATATGGCTGTCCTAGTATCCACTCACTATTTTTCTCTACCAACAACAAAAAACTTAAAAACCTCAGCATCACTGAAAAATATGAAATGTAACAGCAGCCCTACTGCAGAATACAAAGAATCACTTCCCACTTTCATCAAACAGCTGAGCTCCAGGTATCCATGAGGTTCTGCACACTCAATTCCATGCTAACATCCAGACTCCTTTAAGGCAAGCACTGCAGAAGATGATAAAGCATTCAGACATTATTTACTGTTACTTAACTGTGTTTTCACCTCTAATTCCTTTGGAGTCTCACTTTTTAACATAACAATGGGTAAGGAAATTTTTGACCAATATTTGACATAGAACTTCTAAGAAGAGGAGTTTTCTACTCTGTTAACTGTCTGCTTCATTATATTCTCTACCAATGCTAACTAATCTCTTTTAATGCCACCATATTAGCATCACTGTGCTAAAATGCCATCTGTGTGACCACTTAAATGCAACTACTCGCAAAGTATCTGCAGAAAATCCAACAGAAACTGCCTTAACAACAAGACCAAATAGTGAATGTTTCAGTGAAAGTCTTAATACGGTCTTTGTTATAAAGAGAGTCTAAATATTTCATCTCTTTACAAATCTCTTACCAGCTGTAATACCCTACTGGGGATGCACTAAGAACTAGCGTAATTCAGTTCACTTGCACCATTGGCAGAGCAAAAACCAATGACCTTTCCATTAAGCATTAAAATGCTAATAATCCTAAAAAGAAAACTTAAAGATATTAAGTGTTATCTTCTTAGCCGTGCAAAGAGGTGGAAGTAAATGCTTTTGTTCAACAGACTATATAGAGAAAGGGATACTGTCTGAGAAGACAGGATCCTTGACTTGCCTGGTTCAACACGTGTCATGCAAACCTCAAGTACAGACAAGGAATTATCAATGTTGGAGTCTATTGATTGCAAACAGGGTAATTGTAAATAGAGGACACTGTGCTTTCCTTGTTTATGTATTCACGTTTGCACTGAAAGGTTACAACCAGTTATTGACCAAGGAATAACAAGATGTCATTCTTCTTGCATGTCTGAAATGTAATGTGAGTTTATTCAAGCTTCAAAAAATAGACAATGGGTAGTATCTTAAAGAGTATCTCAAACTACTGCAGCTCTCATCTAAAACTCATGCCTGCAATGGGCATGAACTTATAAGCAGAGATGGATGTCTCTTTGATAGACTTTAGTAAAGACATTAAATGAAAACAAGCAAGATGTACATAATTTAATTAGCATCTAGCATTCTGTATTTTGAGATGCCCTCACACACTGGTTTCATGAATATTAACTGAAGAACATTAACTGAAAGGCATCTCGGGAAGTTAACAATACCTGATTGCCCAAGTGCAAACAATGGTCCTTCCCAACAGAGTGAATTTGTCAAAAAATGTTAGTACTGTGAGAAATATACAAAATAGGTATGTTTGCTGAGCAGGAAAATACATGCTATTAGTTTATCTGGAGGAAAAGTAAAAAGGAAATAGTTCTTCTTTCTTGTGAGATCCGAATTGGACTAAGGTGTTAGGTCCTGCTGTTCTCTTACGGATTTCCAAGAAGTGAGTACTTGAATGCCACATACTCTCTGGAAAAAAAAATTTCAGCCTATTTCTCTTAAATGTAATAAAAAAAAATATTTTTAGAATCATATTAATGGATAATTGACAATAGGTTTTTTTGTATTTAACTCTAATGCTAAGTTAGACTACAGGAGCAGCCTTGGAGATATCAAACACCCATTAGAGCTCATCTTGCCAAGCTATAAAATTCACTCCAAGAAGTTCTCTCTCCTCTCTCTGCTCATCCTCATGCAGATCAGTTCCTGACAAATCTTTAGAGACTGCTTCAGGAGAGGCAAAAAGCTGCACTACATAAAAACTTCAGGGATACTAGAGAATTCCTCTGTGGTTAGTGGATCTCCCACAGAAAAGTATTTCTCAGCATTTGGTAAGCAAGAGGTTAATAGCCTATATAAAAAAAACACCTCTAACAAAAATGTTATTTCAATTGTATTACATTTAGGAGCCCTGAGGGTCATGGGGTAGATAATCAAAAAGGACAAGGAGGAAATTAAAAAAGGGAAGAAGGCAATCAAAAAGGGCATTTAGAAGGACCCATAATCCTCCATAGGAAGAATACTAATTATACTACTGCATCATCTTATAATTAACCCTGATCTAATTTTTTTTTTTATTTTAGCTGTAATAACTTTCACATGTACAATGATTTGATTGCTAATTCTTGCCAGTCTTTCTTGAACTGCTATTTTAGTTTTGGTAGCGGTACTTTTGGTTTTGGTACTTTTTACATAGCAGTTTAACTCGCATGTATAAAGAAACAAGCCAAAATATTTACATATTTGAATTATTTTGTCATCAATCATTCCGACTACCACTTTAGTTTCCTTTCATTCTGACAATGCTGGGTAGTACACTCTTTTTCTTTCCCCAAAAATCTTTTCTATTTAGGAGTGAAATTAATCTCTGATATAAATCACTGAATTACACTCACTTCAGCAGTCAAACTTGGCCATACGTCTTTGTGAGGATGTCCATCTGTATTTCATATGTCATTTAATAAATGTGGGATATTACTGTAGCCAGCAAACTAAATTCTCAGCATACCTTCATTCCATAGCAGACCCCTGCTTGGGCTCACCTACATTCTTGTAACTGGGCACACATTGCTGTGATATTTCTGAAGACTTACAAATATGCCTGAGTTTTTGCCAAGTCCCGAAAGAAGGTGCTTTCCCTTGGATGAAGACTAGTCATTTATGTACAAGGCCAAAATCCATTCTTAAACTAACCTGAGTTGTTCACACATGCGATGATTTCACAAGAAAAATCTGTCAGACGGAATGTATAAAAAGTGGACTCAAGAACCAATCTGAAGGAATTAAAAGATCCAGAAATAAGCCCACCTGAAGCCTGCTGTCCAAGGAAGAAATCTACAGACATCACTGATTTTTCTTCCTCTTTTTAATTTATTCTAGCCATACATCCTCTGCAGATACGAAGGCAGACTGCTCCCCTCTTAGATTAAAAGTATGAATAAGCATACAGAACAACAGAAGTTACTTCTAACTGAATTTTTGTAGCATGATATGCAGTTTTTCTTTAATTTTCTCTACTTCTTTCATGTATCTGTAAGGCACTTTGCTAACCAGTTCTTAATGGTCACTAGATTCTTGGATAATTAACGTTTGGAGGGCATTATTTCTGAGTCAGGGCCAATCTATGGACAGCAGTCCTTACATTCCTCCATAGCATGTGTTGTGGGACGCACATTTTTTTAATATTTTAACAATCACTTTGCTTCAGAAAGACAGAGCCTGAGGGTTGTGGCTTACACGGCACAGGAGACATCAGCAACACAGAAATCTGGAGCCTATACTGTGTGGTCAGCTGCACACGCTCTCTGCACAAACACATTACTCCTCTGGAGAAAACAGAGGAACAGAAAAAAAACCAAAAGGCAATCTATGTGATTACCACTAATTTCCTTCTGATTAACCAAAGAAAGTATTATTTCCAAAGCAAGAATTTAACCTTGATTGAAGGACAAACCCCAAACTTTTTAAAACACAGGTTTTAGTCCTGTATCAAGAAATTTTGTTTAGGTGCTGTAACAGTTTGCAGAGATCAAACGACGTCAGGATTTCTTCCTGTATCAATTAAGACACCTGCATAAGAATTTAGGAAAGAGAAAACTCTTTCCTGTCACTCCCTGGAAAATGAGTGACAACAGCACATCCTGAAACCTGAATAGGCCTGTCTGAAAATCTCAATCGTTTTTTGTTCCTTTTGAACTCTTTCTTAACCTAAATGCACTTTCTCCATCAATATTTAATAACACTAAAGCCACATCACCCTGAGGCATTCAATATTCTTCTATTCCTATTATTTTCAATGTGATAATATTTAATAAAGCCACTGAATCATTTGAATTAATGGTTGCACTCCTCAGATAATACTAAAAAACTAAACTTGAAGCCATTTAAGCTTCCATTGCAGCCTGCACCATCAGGCAGCTGAAACCTGAGGTATGAAATTAGAGAGTAATTATTATTTAAAGTATCATCTCCTGTATCTTATTCAGAAATACTGGCTGCGACTGTAGTGATTTTGTCATAGGAAATTACCACAATGTCAGTGTTTCTTCTTTTGGCTGGTTTATCTTACAAGGTAGTAACTCAGCAGTGAAATGAAGCACAGAATCATTTCATTAATGACCTGTCATTCCTATAGCCTTACTCTTTTCATAGTTGAACAAATAATTAAGAGCAAACATAGTAAACAGCTAACACTCAGAAACATCAGAAAATATCAAAATTGCCACCTTGTAAATGAGCTTTAGGACAGCTCTGAATGTTGAGCAAGCGTGCCCTGTTATGCCCACCCAAGCTGTGCGCTGACAGCACGCAACTAAAGATGTTGAAAGTTTTCCGTATGAAAAGTTGAGCGGTTATATTACCACTGCACAGCACACTTTTGCCTTGGGTAATTCAAGGTGGTGTCTGCTCAAGCAGCTGCATACTCTTACACTCAGATTAAGTACCAATGAATTTTCTGCCTCTGTAGCTAAATAGAGCCCTCTCCTATTGCCAGAAGCCTGACGTTGAACTATTTTGCTGTGACTGACAGACCAAAAAAAGATTATTTCACCTGATTTCAACTATTGCTTTTATGAATGTAACAAGAATACCTAGAAAGGGCAATAGCCACCAACAGAGAGCACCCGCTATTGTCTGTCTTTCTATTTATTTATTTATTTTTATCACAGCTACCAAAAAAAGTACCTCCATCACAACAAATAGTAACAACTCCAGTACATTCCCATAATGAAAAGTACCTCCATCTTAATCACAGCTGCCAAAATAAGTACCTCCATCATAACAACAGGTAGTTGGAGACTGTGAAAAATAGAAATACATTTGGTAATAACTAGAAAATAACAATGTTAGGACATGATTTTGTATACGAAACAAAAATTAAAGGATTTATCAGATTCTTTGTGTGTAAGTGTATAATCAATTGTTTGCTCAATTAAATGGCTACCCTTCTAAGAAAAGAATCATACTGACTCCACTGTACAAGTAAGTCTATAGAGATGGGCTGGCTGATGTAGGAAAAATTATTTTGTGTCCAAAATGCTCTTAAGCATTTAAGAACATTCTGGGGTGCCCGACCCACAGTTTCCCCTCACAACCAGATCACAATTCTCGAGGCTACTGCTGCTGGGCTGCCCTGTGACACTACAAGAGCTCACAAACAAGCTTCTTGTAGGATGATGCTATCTCCTGCCCAGGGACCGTTCATTTCCAAACCTTGGCCTTCCCCAGGTTCCGATGGTCTTCTGGTTCAAGGCAGAAGAAATTTTTACACTATGGTTCAGAGAGTCAAGAATTGTCTGAAAAATAAGCCTAAAGCACTAGGTGAGCTGATTATAGGCTAAATTTACACCAAGAGTACGAAGCACCCTCAAGAATAAGAAAATGCTAGTCTAGAAATCAGAGGTGGGAGATTTGCAGGTATGTTAACTTTTTGGTTTTCTCTTCCTCTTTCAGAGGACATACGGAACCCCCTTTCTGTTTCTCCCCCAAGAACCATGCATGGTGGGACTCACATCTTTGGTCACTACTGAGACGGTGTATTGATCTTTCCAGATACTATGGTAGCTCCCTGGTGGTTTTTCTGCAACCTTCAGCATGTACTGAATGCCAATGGCAGCTGGAACCCAATTCTTCTTTTGCTCATTTGCTAAATAAGCAGGCTCCCAACTCCTTCCTGCACAGCACAAAATAAAAAAAGGAGACAATGGTTCTAAGACTAACTCAAACAAAACTGAACAGAATACAGATGAAACATTTCCTTACATGAGTTTTCTCCCTACTGAATTGCAAAGGCATTGAGCAAACAATGGAGGTATTATTCTAAGGGAGAAAAAAAAAAAAGAAAAAAAAAAAAAGGCCTGCAAATATCTAATTTAAAATATTAGGCAACATCAGAATAGGCACACTGCAGCTCCTTTGGCTTTGTTATTGGCAATCCAAAGCTAAGCAAGCCTGTTACCTGGATTACCGATAGATTGATAGTGGAATTACCCCGGTATAAAGCTGCTTTGCAATCAAATTTAACTTCTAAGGTTTGTGGGGTTTTTTAACCACTGAACTACAGTTCACCTACTTTTTGCCCAGCAAACAAATTACTCTTCTCAGAACTTCAGTTTACTAAAGCTGTCCTGAAGTTGTTCAAGGAACAAAAACCCCAAAGAAACCGCATGAGATACTCTTTCCAGTTCAGTGCAAGACTATCAAAGCTCAGAGAATTTATATATTTTCTTGGGACCGTTCTGCTTCTCTCTTCTCCAAGCACACTGCGATGCTCCCACCAAGAGGGACAAGAGCCCATATGGAGGACTCTCCTTTTCTCCAAAGACCTCCACACCTCTATGCGTGAATGCACTAATACTGTTGTCTTGGGTAGCATGCACTAAAGATGCAGGCCTTGGAGAATGCAGGCTTTGTTACTACAGTTGAAACATTTTTCCCTGTTTAGAAAGTTCTACACTCATACACATAACACTGCAAGACGGAGCAGGCTACACGGATTTATATTTACTGGCAATTCTGTGACAGAACTACTCAAAAACTGGCAAGGGACACAGACAGGCAGGAAGACAGAAAGATACTAATTGGTGAATATTCCAAAGAAAGTTAAATGAAATTAGCAATAAGTAATTGACACTTCATTTTCTAAATAGGTTTCCCTGCCTAAAAGATAATGGAGATGGGCCATAAACAGGCAAGCTGCAGCCAGCCTAAATCTATGAAGCTTTGAGAGCAACTGACCACTCATAAACACGTTTGTCCCAGCATGGTACCTGCAAATAACTGAACTGCTTTCATGCATTTCAAATTTCAGCTGATTTTCTTCTGATCCTGCTGTAATTGGCTCATTTGTTTTGGAGATGCTTTCAGACCTGACTTGAGCTTCAGGGACTTCTAAGTAGCATTGGTAGATTTGAAGAGAGCTACTTAATGTCATCAGGTGTGCTCTTCAGCCACCCTGTTTACAGAAGCAAATCAGTGTGAGCTTTAAACAACTGAGACTCACCGAAATCTCGGGATAGAAGGGAGTTTTAGCCACAGACTCTTTAATATGCAAAGTAGACCTGAGTGAATTATTCATAGGGAATAATCTTTGTGGCAAATTCTCCCTTTTTCCTAGTTATGAATAGGCTTTGACTCTCATGGATTCACTTGTGATTTAAAAGAATTTGACCTATTCAGAAGAAAAAATAAACTAGCAAACCATTGCCACTACACAGGATCCAGTCTCACAGATCACAGCCATGTACTTGGTTATTTAATCATGAGGGACCGTGTCCTGCTCCCTGCTTGGTTACATGTATGTTTGTAATTAGAAAGGAACACTGCAGGATAGAGCTGATGGCTGCGGGTCCTCAGTTCTTTTAGGAATATAGTATTGAGTTAGCAATGATATTCATCAGCTGGATTGAAGGCTTCTACAAAATGACAGAAATTTAACCACTGGAAAAGACTGAGCCATTTCAATACATAGCAGAGCCAGTTTTAAAGTGAATGTAGAGGGTGCATGATCTCCTGTACTCAGGGGACAGCCAACCTCCTCAAGGGTAACCTTTTACCTACATAAATTCTACTCTGGGTGGTGTGCTACTTGTCTCAACTAGAGATTATTTAACAACTTGGGAGTGAGGTTCAAGCCTGCTTAGGCTGCTTATAAAATACACTCCATATCCTCTTACCCTTAACGTTCACAACAAACAGGAAACCCACTAGAGCTAAGACTTGGACCAAGGCTTGTTAATTGTGTCTTCTAACTTCCTCTTCACCAACTTTTCAAGCACTTATCTAAAGCGGATGAGAATACAAAAAAGTAAAAGTGTTTCAGGGATTTGTTGGAAAAAGAATTGACCAAAAAAAAAAAAGAAACTTCCTGACCAAAATAATTTTAAAAGCCCTGTACTTTTCAAAATAAGACAAGAAGCCATTTAATTTGAATTTCTGTTTTGCTGCTTCTCTCTTGCACTACCCTAATGTTTCCGAGACAAGCCCAGTTATTCCCAGTTTTTCAAAGCTTTTACAGTGAGTGAAAGACTAACACAAGCCCCCTGAAGAAGAAGAATGAGTGAAGTAGTTAAACACCTCTGTCCCTTAAACTTTAACATAGGACCAGAGGAAATGACTTCAAGTTGCACGGGGGGTGGGGGGGGGTGGGGGGTTAGATTGGATATCAGGAACAATTTTTACACTGAAAAGGTTATAAAGCATTGGAATGAGCTGCCCAGGGAAGTGACTGAAGCACCATCCCTGGAGGTATTTAAAAGATGGGTTGACATACGGCTCAGTGACATGGTTTAGTGATGGGTTGTTGTTTTTTTTTATCAGAGTTAGGTTGATAGTTGGACTAGATGATCTCAAAGGACCCTTCCAATCTAGACAATTCTATCATTCTATAAACACAGAAAGCCAAGGTTTGGCCCATTTTTCCCCATACAGACCTCATCTGTCAGACAGACTTATACCAAATCATCCTGCAGGACTTGAGCTCATCTACTTGGCATTGCATGTGCTTAGATATTCAAGAGAAAGTCCACTCTGATGTAATTCTTCACTTGTACAGTCTGTGTTGTCTCTTTAGTTGCCTAATCTCAGGTCATCTATTGCTCACCATCTACTTGGTTATAAATTAGCCATGAGACTCTAACTTCAATGACTATAATCTCCAAGAGTATTTCCACATGCCCCCTGATGCTTTAAAGCACTCACTTCAAAGCAACTTCCACAAATGGGTATATGTATAAGCTTTCTAGCGTGTTCTGGTGATCAGTGTATCAGATTTTCATTCTGTTGTTCAGATTTTCACGTATTTGGGTAAAAAGAAACCAGTTGCCTTATTTTCAAGCCCACAATATCCCCATCACTTCCTTCTTTCAGTGTTTTTGACTTCAGTTACGTTGATATTAGGTATGTTTTTCCACAGGTAGGCGTAATTTATTCCTCAGTATTTACCGATTGTCCAGTCAAAACATAGATCTGAAAGTGAAACTCTGCCTGAGAAGAAAGGTTAAGATGAAAAAAAAAAAAAAAAAGAAAAAGAAAAAAAAAAGATCATCAATTACCATCCCCACAGTTTTTTTGGGTATGAAAACACTTTAGATTATGTAAGTATTCCATTCTGTAGGGTCTATTTTATAAATTACCATCAGGCTTTCAAACAAGGGTCGCTAAATGCTCTCAATAATGCTAAATGCTTAACTTCCCAGTGGAGGTGGAAACTACTTCACGTAGACTGTAAATGCAAAAGCAAAATAATCTTACACAAGAAGTAGGCTGATGTTGTGCAAGAATTTTGACTGTCCATTTAAAACATAAAACACTCACTCTGTCAAGGCTTACAGTTTTGCCTGGAAAAGCCATTCATATTCCTAGATATGAACCAGAACCTGAGAAGTCATTAAAAAGCAGCAGTAGCAATATTGTTAGGCTTTGTCAAATGTAGCACAGCCTCTGAGAAATGGCTCTCTTTGAGTGAGCAGAGGTAAATAACAGTAATTGCTTTGTTAGACGGCATGCCAGAAATAAAGCCTTTTATACTTATGCAGAGTAAAAGTCAAAACCACGGCAGGAAGACTCAATTTCAGCAAACAGACCATAATGAAATAATGCTGGAGGTTCTGCTAGCCAGAAGCTTACTTGGGCCTTTGAAATGGTAATGTCTTTCACTGTGCAGTGGAAACGAAGCAAATGAAGAATCTTGTACAAAAATTTATATTCTTTGAACAGATACATCGATTTTCCCTAACAGCTCTATTTTCAACTTAGTTCCACTACGTCCCTTCACCCTCCCCTGCTCCTAATTTTGAAGGCTGCCCACAAGGTAGCCAATGCTCACTAATCCTATTTTGACTTGACAAGATACAGATTCAAAAGGAAGCTTTTCCTTTGTCCATCAAACACATCTGTTTGCAACATCTCCCTCAAATGTGATGCTCTTGCACATGCAAAGAAAGTCTGCATCATTTGTGTAATAAGGTCATCTGTCATCTTCTCCTCACCAGCCTCTGCCTCTTCCAGAAAGTTCTTTTCTTTCAGATTTAATAGCAGGTGTTTGCAAGGTCAGTTCATGGTTAAATCTTCCAAAAGATATCAGTTTTCCATCACCAACACTAGGCAGTAATGATTTTTTGGGCATTAAACTGGGCAACATCCTAGATAATTACATTTATAGTTCTTTACCTATAATTACATTTATATTCTACTTTCATACACAGCTTGGCTCTTAAAAATACCAATAAAATCTCATGTAACTCTAAGCACCTGTGCTTTATTTTTTCTGTACTCTGTCTGCCATACTCTCAGACCTAATTAAAAAAAAAAAAAGATAAAAGTCACATGAAGCAAGAAGTAGAATATGAGGTCAAATGACTCCAAAATGTTTAGACTGCCACAGTGACTTGGGAATGTAAACGGTGTTCAATCACCTCTAAAGAAGAGCTCAGAAGTAGAAAGATTGGGAATCCAATCCCAGAGACAGATTCTGCTCTTAAACATCTAAGAAACTACATGGGTTTTTTGAGGCTTCATTTTCAACAAGCTGGGGGTGCTAGGGATGGCTGCATACAAGGATCAAAAAAACCCAACTAAGTCAGTGGGGTAATTTATGTGATGCTACAGTAATAAGCAGTATCAGGAATAAAAGCAAAGGCCTCACAGCTCAGAACAGGTTCCATAAGGCCTCCAAACATATTGTTGTGTTTTGTAATGCCCCCTCTTCCATCTAAATTTCCAGACAAAATGATGCTAAGGAGATCAGTCAAAGCATGCTGCAGAGAACATCTGTGTTCACTCATTTGGAGGCCAAGCTGGAATGCAGATTGCATTGCATTTACACAACATGAACTTTTGTTGCATCTAAACCAAAAAGAGACAACAACTCAAGTGGGGTTCCAAGTCTGTGCAATTTGTACACAAAAGGCTTCCCCAAACGCTGCCTGAGCAATTCACATGGTTCTGCTATTGGCTGCAAAAAGGGAAACATTACACATGGCTGAGTACCACTGGCAGAAGAAAAACCTATAAATGTCAAACTCAACTGCAAGGAAAAATGCCATTTTTTTCCTCTGATCTCAGCTTGAATGAAAGATGTGGAGGTTACATTGCAGATGAAGGATCTAACTGCACTCAGAAAAGATTTAATGCAACATCTGCCAGTAAGCTCCTGATAGTGACATTAATCAAAGAGGCATTTTAGAGAGAGGAGTATAGGCCCGTATGCCTGTTTACTCACATTTATGAATTTGTTTACTCTCTGAGAAGGACAACCACTGGGATACAGAGTGTTAGTGTGAGATCTCATATTCAATTCATACAAATGCAGATAAACATACGAAGAACAAGATCAAACAATGCTGGGGTTTTTCCACTACAAAATCCAGCACTTTGCAGCTTTTGGCCCAAAAAAGAAGCATAAAACTTATGAATATTATTAGTTGATGACAGCGAGCAAAAGGCTCCAACTGTCAGACAGCTACAGTGTCTTCAGTGGTCTGAGAAGAGACAACTGACACGAGTGAGTATTAGTAATCCTGAATCTCAGAAGTGTTCCAGCTCAGGTTGTGACCAACAGCCTATTCCACTGACTCCCTTTTGCTATCCAGAATGTTCCCTTCTGTTATTTCTGTCTGTTCCCAATCTTGTGATGTGATTAGAGTAGATGATTACGCTTACATAATAGTATCAAATTAATTTGCAGCAGAGCACAACAGCAGAGGAAATTGTTTCGAGTTCTGAAATCTCCCCCTCCCCAGTTTATTTCAGTGACATCAGGGGATTAAGGCAAAATGGGTCAGTAGAACACTGCTGGGAAAACAACCAAAACATCAGTCCTGACCTTGTAAACGAAAGTGAGATTGCAAACAAAGCAAGCCGTTTATAGCATGGTCTGTAAAAAGAGCTATCAAGGTGAATTAGTTTCCTGAACACCTGAACAGCCATCTGAAAGCTGACAGAGGACAGCAAGTAAAACCACATTGCACACAGTCTTTCACTAGAAACAGGCATTTTGGGAATACTTTTCCAAACGGGTGGAGCACAAGCTTATTTGGAGTTTTACTTTCTGTTTGATGGTAACTTAATGCCAACAAAAATAAAAGTAATAAGTTCCTGCTACTTCAAACCAAGGCCAGGGCATTGAACAAACCCACTTATGTACGGTATACTCCTCAGTCCTCTGGCTCTCAGTAGCTCTGGATGGTTCCCCTCTTGCTTCCTGTACAAGATGGAGATCATGTTAGAGTTATATCCACATAATTTTTTAGCATTCAAGACAGTCTTCTGATAGGTGTACAAAGACCATGTCTGTACCTAGCTGTATTATATTGGTTCTTGATAGTTGGCTTAGTGGAGGAAAGCAACCATTAACCAGGTTTACTACACTGCAGAGCTGGCACAGCTGGTTTGTCACTGCTGCTAACTTTTTTGCGCAGAAGACACCTAAAAATATTTGCCTTTCCTTGGGAAAAACAGATGCTTCTGCAACAAGTACTCCTTAAAGCTGGCAGGATAAATAAAATTTGGGCCTGAGTGCAACTTCTCAGGTATATCCGAATGACTTCTTTTGCTATCTGACTTTTCATCCTTCCAATGCTGACACCTACTTTCCATCCCAAATATTTTAACAGAGGTAAATTAACATAACTTCTGGTTTAACAGCAGCTTCATTTTTACACCTCAACATGCCATAGCAGCATCATTTCTGCTTTGCCAGCTTTATGAGCTGAGGTAAGCACAATAGCTAGGAGTGGTGTGCATTTGCATGCCACTGTTGCAGGCAGTACTGAGACAGTGACATGCTGCACTTTGGAAAAGGTCCTATTTTTAAAAGGTATCTAAACTCTCAAACATTCAAAATTTATCACGACAAGAAAACCTAGGCTTACCACCATTAGTTATTTAATTCTTCCTTCTGCTCTATTAACAACTCCATCGTATATTTATGCTTTATATCAGATTTACAGTGTTAAACATAGATTTCCAGTATCACTAAATACCCAATACAGGTACATTCGTACATTCATACATACATTCAGCTCTCAAAGTAATTCTGCATGGCTGAAAGTTCTCTGGTATGGCACCTACTAACTAGATGTGATCAAATGTGCAGTGCCAGAATATGTTGATGCATTTTGTCTCTTTCTTTACTGAGGTAAAAAAAAAAAAAAAANTTTCCTTGTTTTTAGAGCATATGAAATGACAGAAACTCTCCGTATAAAAATTTTATCAGTGATCATGATGAAAAATGATGCAGATCACACGAAGGCAAGTACTATGCAGTTCTTTCCTCAAGTGTCATAAACACAACAGAAGGTAGTCATGCTGGAAGTATAATCTAAACCTACTTTTCCTGCTCCTTACTGTTTGTTTTTCTTTTCTATCAGCCTTATAGTATGTTGATGAAATGCAAGTCTGAATGCACAGACATACTGTAATTTGTTGTGCCTTTCCTTTCCCCATGTCTGTAATTTCTACATAACTAAGACAACTTGTTAGTATTACTCTGATTTACACATAATAAGAAACACATTACTTTGTTCCTTTAAACATATAATCATGAAACTTGCCCGTCTTGTTACTGGATTACAGAAGTCTAACGTGTGGTCACCTTTATTAGATTTTCAGTCTGCTCACAGATACGTTAAGGAGAAAACATTACACATTAGAAACTTAGGATATCCTAATGCTAACTCCCTCAACAATACACGTATTAATCTACGCTGCTCTCTATATGTAAGATACATGAAAAAAATGACAGCATGAAACAATGTGGAAAGGAAAAGAGAAGACATACGTTAGGTTTCCTCCATTCTGACTGCTTTGTATTTTTTTTTAATCTTTAATATCCCTCTAAAGACACTCTCTTACATAATTTCTCCATACTAAATGAAGTGGACTTTTATGGGGAAAGACTGGAGGAGAGATTGTAGTATTCATAAATGGTCTAAGTCAATTAAGTCTTCAAAGCTGTCAGAGAAGCGTTCACATCTGAGACACAGCCAAGATGCTACCTAGACTTATCTGTCAGCAAGGTTTTTTTAACAGAACGTGTTTTTTCATGCCTGTACTAATGAATTCCTCTAACTTCACCTTCAACAGTGCACCAGATGCCTCCCATATGCTGATGAAACACTTTTTCAGCATCAAGACCACATTACACTGCAGTCTTCTGATCCTCACACAACTACTATCAATGGCAGTAGCCAGAGCCCTTGCCTCAAGTCTATCCTAATGTCAAGCCCGACACTACCTCTAGCAATAGACACAATAATAAAAAAGGCAGCACTGCTCCCCTCGCCCCTCCTCCCCCCAAAGTATTAAATAGCATTTAAATTTACAGGTTAAGTTTAGTAATGGCCTTGAAGTCCTAAATCAAAAGCCTGGTTTTTTCAGGGTTCTGACATTCTCAGGAGTGGGTTCAAAGAGGAAAAGTGTATCCGCATGCTACTGTCCCATTCTTCCTGTGAAAATCATGGAAATTCAGGAAGGGATTCCTAGTCTACTCATAAACCAATTCCCAAGCTCCTATACTACTCAGCTTAGTACTGTACTACAAACCAAGAACTAGACTCTATCTTCTTTTACAGACTGGGCTGAACAGAGCAGCAGTGGATCAGGCAACACCAATTCTGGTTTGTGACTTTTGTCTGGAGAGTGGATAGCAGGAAGTAGTAGTATCTTGAATTATTCTGGTTAAACTGCTGCATGTAATCTGCCAGAGCTCTCCATGCAAATTCTCCTCTGGGCCAAACAGTCACAATTTTTAAAACCAGGGGTTACCAGTATTGGCTACAGCTTGCTGATATTGATGCAATCAAGTCCTAAGAAGATTTCAGAACTCATTTCTTTGTATGTAAAGCCAGAACACACAATTTAATCTATTACAATAACCACGATATCTATGACAAACAGCTGCTGAAGATAAAAAGCAAGAAATCAGGCAGAAAGGCTGGTTTTGGATGACTATCTGGATTGCTTTATCATGGACTGGAGAGTTAATTCTAGTAGCTGTGACGACAATTTAAAAACAGACAAAGATCTGCCAATCCAGAGCACTATCACTTCTGTCACAAACTTTAAACCTTCCTATTGTTTCATACTACAAAGGGAAGCAGAGATCATGCCTCCATCTTTTTTCTTTTTTCTTTTTTTTTTTTTGAGGGGGGTGTGTGGAGGGGTGGAGGGAAAGAGTGGGGAGGAGTGGAAGAGAGGGGGAAGAATAGATTCTAATGCAGGAAAGTCTGTAGGTTCATATGGATGGTTGAGCTTAACTAAAATGTCAGATATTTCAAGTAAGTGCTTTGAGAATATTTTCTGTAGGCTTGTGCTGAGGATATCAGCTCTGCACAGACACTCCAGCCTGCATTTAGTGATCGACTCCTTACTAGTAACCACTGCAACATGATACATTTACTCCTTCTGATTTATAAGCAGAAGACAGTGCTGAGTTCTAGCTTTACTCATTTTTAATTTCTGCATAAGAGAAACTCCAGTCTCAGACTCCAATGTATTTAAGATGGATGATAGTACTTTAAGGTGACAGCTGAGGGCACTGTGCTGTAATACGCAATTTATGTCTCTAATCTCTTCTTAAGGCATTAGAACCTAATGGAGAAATCATAAAATATACACCATAGTTCCACCATTTGAAAGCATTTTATCAAGTGTCACAGCCAGCACTAAAAGTAACATGAAATTGGCATAATTTGGACACACCTGACTGAAAGAGGCAGAGCTTTTACAAACTCACTGTTTACGTGCCTCAGTCCTCATACTACTTAAACTTCTTTTGACTACAGTAGGACTAAGGACTGTGCATAATAAAAAATATCCTAAAAGAAGGTATTATTTTATTAGACTTGTGATTTTTAGGAATATTGTTAATAGAAATAAAGCAGAATTATGTTACAAACTCGCTGTTCAGCAACTTGCCCATTCATGGGATTTGCTCTCATACACCCAAGACACATCTCTATTGGCTTACATCAGGGTTTGTCTGAGCAGACAGCAACGTGCAGCCTTTAATGTGTACATACACTTGCCAGTGCAAGGAACCGTGTATTTATTTCCTCAGACAGCAGGAGCCAATGAATCTAATGAATGCCATTTTATCTGATGCTTCTGCTGTTTATAATAATAAACCTACTTCATTCCTTAGTCCCTGCAATTTCTGTAGCAGCTGACCGAAGACAACTCTCCAAAAAAAGAAAACATTACAGTGTTATAAACGATGGCTATTTCTTCCCTCTCTACTAGACACGGTCTAATCAGTTCAGAAAATTACATTCAAGACCCTGTTCTGTTGATTACAATTGTCACTACGTGATTCTTGAAGGACACATCCATGCCTAACTGCAGATGCTACTTTATTAAGTTATAGTTTCTGCTTTTTGTGGTTTAAGTATTTAAACCTTCAGAGAGTCAAAGAATGGTTTAGAAAAACAGACCCTTTAACAAATAACCCACATGCAGAGAGGTGATAGCAGCTGTTTTGATACATCTGATTTTGAGCAAAACCAGAGTTTTATCTGAGTTTCTGGACCACAGAATCTGAAAAACATTTCTCCTGAATTTACCCAATTTTTACAACCTATGTGTGTAACACTGGACAGCCTAGAAATCAAAAAAAGTGTAGGGCTAATCACAGACTTTGAAGATTGATGACACAGGTTCAGAAATATCTGTTGGAATACGTGGAAAAAAATGTGAAAGGTAACCTCCTACAGCACAGTCTGCATCTGTAAACTGCTCCACAACTGATCCACCTTACTTTTTCCTTCAAATATCTAATGCCGTCTTTTTTTCTATGGAGACAGATAAACCTAGAAGCTACAGAACTACAAAAAAAAAAAAAAANAAGGAGCGAGTCCTTTGTTTAAGTGGCCATGAGACTTCCTGCCAGCTGATGCCAGTAGATGTTCCAGGAGGACCAACACAACATGAAGACTATTCCTGCTCCTGTACCAGCAGGAGCACTTTGTCCTTTGGTTTTTTGCTGTAGTTTTAACAGAACACCAGAGTTACCTTAGCCATGTCCACAGGTCCTTGCAGTTTAACATACAAGCCCAAATATTAGTATTACAGTTGTGGCTATGAGATTTTCACTTTGCTGCTTGTCTGGTTTGGTGAGTTGGAAGAAGAAAGTGCAGGAACCAACCACCTGTGCTCTTACCTGCCTGCTATGTAAAACTTAACCCTTAAGAGTTCAACGTATGAATGAATTCAGGATAGTAAGGAAGCAGAAATACTATGAGAATCTCATAAACGCAGAGATAATGCTCAGGGTGTTACAGCACCTCACGTTTGATAAATATAGCACATACAGACAACACATAAACCTCTGGAACTGGGCTGCAGAGCTCAGAACCTCCCCAATTTCATTAAGGAAATGAAACATTTAATAAACAGCAAACAGGTAATTAAAATAAACAGGCGTTTAGTAAAATCACTCTGTGCCCTTAACTGTTGCCAACTCTTCTTGAGCAGTAGCAGGACTGTTGTTGTGACATTACAGCAGTGGCAATTTGTAAGTTTGCAGTGACTTTGCCCTTCCAGCCAGGCTGAGTCACTCTTGCTCATCAGACAAACAACTTCACAACCTGTAACATCATGGCCGTGATCTTCACTTGTGTTTCCTTTCTCTTAAGTTTATTTTTTGCCTACTACCTGCTTCTGATGGTGGTACTGCTCTCCCAGCAGGCTTTCTACGCTGCTCCCAATGTGACTGGCATGTTATTAATGAAGAGGTGGCTGGTGTCTCTCATTATGCTTCCACTGAGTGAAAGCACCTCAGAACTAATTTAGCTTTCACTCGCAGGGGAAGACACAGTACTCCACCAAGAAGTTCACTATTCTGCTGCCTTTAGCAATAAAATCCCCTTCTTTTTTTTTGTTTTAACATTAATAAGGTGAGAGAATAGAGTATTTCCAAAAGAAATTAAGAAAAGCAGAAGATAGATGCAAGTGCAGAGGCTCCCTGCGAGTAACCACCAAGCCCAATTCAAAGAGATAACACGCATACTGAAACAGATGTGCAGGGTGGTGAGGAACTCCACAGGCAAACAAGCAGTAATACACACCGTGCCTAGTGCTCAGAGTTAACCAGGTCTCTCAACCATTTGAACTTTCTTCCCTGTTTATGAGAGTTCTCTGTGGCAACAAATGCAAAACTCCTGTGAAATTAAGGAGTATGGAAATCATTTTGCTCCCCAGGCTGAGAAGGTCAAATAGATTCAGAAAGTACTTCATATCCATCACTGTAAGAATAGAAACCTAATTAGAGACCAGACTTCACTGGCAAAAAGAAATCAAACTCATATAAAGCTATCATCTGAAACATATTTTTAAAAGAGTTTCCCTTGATTATTAATTCATTTACTTATACCACATACAGGGAGAGTCATTCACTCAACACAGCTCTGCAGTTGCTCATTCTATGAAATGAACCACCTCCTGACTTCCAATCACATTGTGTTTGCCACCATCACTGTTTGTTACACTTTATTCTTTTCCTATTTCTATCTCCTATTTCTCTATTTGATGGTCTTTAAAGCTGGATATTCTACACGTTACCTTCTTATGCTTCACTTTAATAATTTACATTGTGCTCCTACAATTTTCCTAATGGAGCAATGGTAATATAGTGAACTTCCAGAACCACAAGATGACAGCTTGTATTGTGTTTGTGAAACCAGTAGGTTGCACGCAAAGATCCTGACAGGGTCCCCTCTTCCACAGGATCAGAGGCATCAAGAAAGGGGATCAAGCAAGATTTCTCTTGCCAGATGAATTTAAAGATTTTCCAGCTATATGCCAATTAAAAAGTGTAGTGGAACTGTCAGTTAATCAATACATAAATGGATTTGGATCAATGTCAAACCTCATTTAAGGACCAATGCGTGTTTGCCTTACACACAAGGAAAACCTTACTGATTTTAATGGGTATTTTCTTATTCTTTCATATTTTAATAAATCTAATGCTCAGGAAAGAGTACAAAAAACCAGTATTAATTTAATTTGAGCAGGCATACTTTAAACTTTCTGTGCCACTGCTGCAACAAAAGGAGTGAATGTTTCTTAATGGGCAAGAATAGAATGAGAATTAAATTCAATGTACTTTACCCCTCATTTGAACAACTGCAAGAGAAAGCTTGTAAGCCCAACTATTTTGCAATAATATTTTCATTAGCATTTACCTTAGGCTCATGCATTCTCTATTTTTAATCTGTACTAAATACTAAATATAAAAATCAAACAGAATTAGATCACTGTTCCCTCTGGTAGGGATAGATGCTGGGTGGGCAATCACAGAATGGTTAGAGTTGGAAGGGAACTTAAGGATCATCTAGTCCCATCTCCCACTAGACTAGGTTGCTCAAAGCCCCATCCGACCTGGCCTTGAACACTTCCAAGATAAATCCAAGGTTAAATTTCTTTTTCTACCCCAAAATTGTCTGCATCCAGAAAATTAATGGAAATTTCCTTTGGAAAGAAAAAAAAAAAAAAAAAAGAAAAAATTGGAAAGTAGTTACACAATCAGATTTCTTTTTTCATTTTAAAAATATTGTTATATTTTGTCATTGTTACTACCTATGAACATATCAATCCCTCTTTCTATTATACAGTTATTGCTATGATTATTATACAAACTACTATGGAGATTTTTGCCACATTATTTACTTGTGACATTGAAGTTCCAAATTTGATCCTGAATTAGCTTGTTTTGGCTTGATCAGCTGTGTCAGTAGATCTATGCAAGTATGTACACATATGCCCACACAAACAAACCCCAAACCATAGCTATTAGAACGCTGAATGCAAGCTACACCAAGATGTCTCACTATCATTTCAAAAGGCTTCCTACTGTCACACTGAAATGCCCAGATAGGCCGACTGCTGTGAAATATATAGGCAATGCCTGCTGACTGGTTTTCAGATGACGAGGAGCATTTGAAAGCATCAAAGATTCCTGTGTGCATGTGAGTACATTAATTCCTCCCTTTGCAATACCTAGACTTGACTATTGTAACACCTTGTTTAATAGATTGCAAAACTCTGCTCCTCACAGACTGAACCTACTCAGAAATGTCAATGCTCCCATCAGGCTTCTTACTGGTTTTAGGTATTCTAAACTTAACATGATGGATGCTGAGAGATTGCGGTGCTTGAAGGCTGAGTTTACATCTCTCTTTCAATTTGTTGTTTTCTCATTTTCACCATTGGCAGGACTAGAACTGAAGTCCTAAATGTTTCTCAGACGGGAAACCTGTAATGAAGAAAGGGTAGGGCTTTGGATACAGTGCATCGTCTTCAAACATTCTTGACAACGTAGTTCAACTTACATTTGCTTTAATAAGAAGTGATAATCTGTTGTTAAAAATTCATATCCCCACATTGCTCTAAATAGAAGAAAGACACTGGGATAGTTGCTTTGGTCGTGGTAAAATAAAAATATAGTAGAAAAGCTCAGTTACAATAGTTACAATAGTGAAGACAGACACTAAGGACTCAGATTTCCAGTAACAGCTTTTCAAAGCAGTAGCTAGAGTTGTCCTTATTCTGTTCCACTTGGTGTTTTCAGCTTCATTCTTCATAATGGCATTTCAACAAGTGGCATGGAGTCAAATGTGTGCTTATCCACCTCAGTGAGCTTGCTGCTTTCAGTTCACAAGGGAAGATATTTGTACGGTGAGCAGGGGAGTACAGAGAGGGTAGCCACAGAAAACCTGAAATGTGCTTCACTCTGAATGATGAGTAGTGCCCAGTTCCCAGGCTGTGCTGCATGCTTTTACAGCCCCTTTCTGAAACAGGAGGTTGTCTGAAACAATGGGTTCAAATCTCACCTAATATGTAGAAATGAGGTCTGTGACAGCTGGAAAAGTGGCTCGTACAGAATACCTACAGTGCTGTGCTAGTTCACCATATCTCCTCCCAGCACTGAGGAGGGTCACATTGTAGAAAGTATCTTTAATATATCAAATAAGTGAAAAAAATCAAGCACTATTTAATTATTTAATTAAATAAGCATTCAACATGAATTTTTTAGCATTACAAAGTATTTTTATGTTTAACAATTTTTATTTTTAACAAGACGTTTGCTGAAAAAGAATGGGTGATTTCACGAGGGGCGGCAGGTCTGTCTTCTCTGCACACACAAAAGGCAGGGACAGTTTGTAAACAGCTTGTAGCACTTGCCTGTGCTGTTCTGGGCTCGTTTGTAAGTTGCTACCAAATATACTCAGAGTCTACATATATTTTCTTATCTTCTTCAGGACTTCTAGTGCAGCCCTCACAAAGATCAGTCACTGCCCTCTTCATTTGAGAATCACTTCTAGCTCTTCTTTAAATCCCTTCTGGTCCTTCCATATAGTCAGCATAATAATTTACCACTGACAGGACTTGCCAAACTTCCCCGACATCTATTTCTATTTCCCTTCATTTTTCTTGCTCCCTTCATTTTTTTCCTGTGTATGCTGACTCCCTAGTTCCTCTTCTACTAAATTATGCCCTATTATTTCCACTGCCTGAAGAACTCACAGCTGAAGCATTATTTCTAACCTTATTTTGTATTCCTAGCATGTCCTATAATCTGTTTTGAGTGTTATTTGCAGCCAAGATGCTGACACAGCCTCAATTTTGTTTTCATGGTTTGACTGGGTAGAAGTGTGCCTTACTACAGGCACTGGGATAAAACCAGTCAGCTCTCTAACACCAACAAAAACACGTTACAAATGAACCTTATTTTTCCAGGATGTGTGTTATTGTTTCTAAGTGGTAACTGCAAAGCCTCAGCCCATCTTGGAAAGAAAGGGAAAAAATGATAAATTGAAATAGTATTTTTGTTGTGTATTTTTTCCTTCTTTCCCTATTTTAGTATGTCAGTTCTTTCCCAGAAAATAAATATTCATATCTGACCCAGAACAAAAGCTACTTCAGGGCATCAGGTTGAGAGGGTCCCAAAAAGCTTTTCTGACCTCTCTAAAAGAAAAAAAAATCTGCTTTCCTTTTCTCAAAGATCAACGATACCTGAGGTGACTTCATTTATATAGAGTTCCTTGTTGTGTATCCTTAAATACTCAAGGTATCCACACTTCTGTCTTCAACCCACATAGTTCTCCTCTTTTCATGTGAAACTATGCTTTATGAATACACTTAAATCTAATATCCCATATCCAAGCCTTTCTGAAGCTTTAGGGGAGGTCTGGAATGTGAACCACAATCCTATTCTATAAAAAAAAAAAAAAGACACCAAAACAAGAAACCCGCCCTTTAACAGCCAAATCAACTCTTTAACACTTTGAAGAAATCCAGTAAGGACAGTGAAATACTATCTTAGCTCTGATAGTCTACACTCTCCATTTATTATGAATGTCGAAGGAAGTTATTATGTTTGACGCTGCTTTGTGAGTTAGTAATGAAATGATTGCAAAATCATCACGCTTATTTTATTTGATGTATAGATTGCAAAAATAGAGTCATTGCCAATCATGCAAATTCACTGCATTAGAAAAACAGTCATGAAGGAAGGTATTCTTACTATAGCTTGTAAATAACTATTACGTAAGCACTTAAGCTGGCATTAACATTTATAATTAAAGAAAAAGAAGCAGTTACAAAGGAGCCAAAAACCTGACTAACTATAGGGTTTAACACACACCAATATAGCCTATGTCCAAAGATGTATCACTTTCAAAACAATTAACTAATAATGGTACTGGAAAGCCAAGTTTACCTCAGAAGAATGAGATAACCATGGGGTGCACATCATCACCATCTAAAGGAAAAGGATTTTTCTCTCTCCTTTTTTTTCCCTTTCCTTTTCAAACCAGAGAGGACCTTACAGGTTACACAAATACCAAAGAAGAATAAAGTTAGGATTTCTAGCTCCCTGACTTTTCAGCCTAGCATGGTTAAAGAGAGGACACTAAAAGAAGTGCTACAGATCTCTGTAGAGTGAGTCAGCTCTTCCATACCTAGATGTTTCTCTCCCTGCCTAGCTCACAGGAGAGATGAGATGCGTGTTATAAAACTCAGGACAAGTAACTCAGCAAGGCTGGCTGGGAAAAAGGCCAGTCCCTGACAGGTGAAGTTTAAGGCCTTAGAATTTCAAATCTGAGACCAGCCACGTGTTCTGTAATTACCATTACCTTCCCATTTGGGGCCCAGCCTTTGCATATTGAAGGTGCTCCCTTTTATTAACTCCCAAAATTTCTTTATAAAAGATTAATTTATACAATTTTCTTAAGAGGCAAACAGGCAAGCTTCACTATGTCTCATCATCAAGGGGATGTGGATCAGTGGCTGTGTGCAAGGCTTTTGCTGCCTTTTAGATTTAGGCTGAAAAACCTACAAATCAATACCTCACATGGAAATTTCCAGGTCTCTGCATGTGAACTTCCACCTCAACCAACAGCTTGCAGATATGTGTATGGGCTCTCTACTACCCTCTTGCTCGCTACAGAGCCTGCTCATCTATCTGGGCTTTAGCCTAATAGTCAATACCAAAAAAAGGCTGCACAAACACAGTACTGCCAGAAGAGATTGACTTTCACTCATGTAGTAGAAGAGATGTGGCCCAGATTTATACACAGAGTCTCCCCCAAACACCAGGCACCTGCACCTCACCAAGGTACTCACATCAAAATGTTTCCTTCGCTCTATGCATAGGTCGCAGGAGAGAGGAGACACAGGCACACCACATCCCTGCAGGGTGTTGGCCTTTTCAAACCTGCACCAGTCAACTTGAGATGCTTCTGCAACCAATGAAGAGACACAGGGTCCTCTAGAAAGTGACTGAGAACTTGCATACATCTGAGGTTGAATCCTGCCAGACAGTGAGCAGTGTTTGTGACTCCTCCTAACATAATGGTGTGTGTGTATGTGTGTGCGTGTGGATCCAGAAAACTTGAGAAAAGTAGTATGGAAGGCTGTCTTACAAAACTACAGCTGTTACAGAATTCAGGCTCCCAACTTCACATTTGGGAATGGCTATATTTGAGCAGCATAAATAACAGTTATAATTAAGAGGCAACTTGGATCAGTACAATTTTCTGTGTTTATTTTCTTTTTTCCCATAGCACAGTGATGTTTTTCAGACTGCTTCAGTACTTTAATTTCTATTTAATGCCAAAACCAATGGATGTGTGGGCATAACCTGACAATCCTTACTGTACTTCAAGCCCTTCTTTCTCCAGCACTGTCTTGGTTCAATTTCAGTTTTGACTAGAAGGTACAAAATTTCACATTTAAAATTGAAACATACTCCTACCTGTACTTGTGAAACAAGCAGCAAGAGAAAGTTAGGCTAATACTCAGTTTGGGAGTATTCGTTTCACCCAGACTGAATTCACAATGTTACACTTTATTATCTTGGTCTTCAATTCTTTTTTGTATGACCCATTTTAGATATGCTAGTTTCAGTGCTAACAGACATGTTTACTGATGTTGACGGGCTTCTGGGTTTTTTTTTCCAATTTACATTAAACTACCCAGGAGGTCCTCTAATACTAACCACAGCCAGGAAGCCCCATTAACTTGACCAAACTATGCTTTCTACAGCTTGACGCACCCTCCTTTTCATGTGGCTTCTATTTTCTGTTGGCTCTGCCCTCTTCTCTGACTCATTGCTGGCTGTACTGTCACATTATCCCACACACTCATTCTCTGCAGCCTCAACTTCAATAATCAGCCCATTACCATGTTGTATCCATTTTATATCTCAGCAAAATACTGATTTCTATCTGACCCTCCCATGCAGAATACCACACCTGCCAGTTCCAGGTGATGCTTCCAACGCCCTAAAACCCCTCCTTGGTGCATGATTGATCCGTCACTTCATTCCTCTTTCTCTCCTTTGGATTGTTTCATTGTAGCTACAAAATTTATATTCCAAAACCAATCTTTGCTCTCTCTCCTATACTCAATTTTTTCCTCTCTGAAGAACTAAAACTATGCTTTCTGTATCCCTCAATTTATACCCTCATCTTTCATCTATATTATATTTTCTCCTGAACTACAGTATCCAGTCTTTGAGGCCCCTATACCTACCATCCTGTCCTGTAGAACTGTTTGCAGCTTCTGGCTACAAAAACGTCTGAATGCTTTCTCCTTTCTATTATTTCTCAGGAACCTCATCAACTGGTCAGAAAGACCATAACCTTTCTCCTGTCATCCTCTGCCCTGTTGTACAGAGACAGATAATGGCTTGATAACACAGCTCTTTCTCCAATTATTTGAAATATGCATTACTGTTAAAAGGGGTAGAAGAGAACTGGTCACCTTTAAAAAACTGCAACTTAGATTTAGTCTCTCTCTGTCTGACATTTAGCAACACAGTATATGCTTTGAGGTACAGCTGTTATTTTATGTCTCTGTTCAGGGCACTGCACGATAAAGCTACTGCTTTTTGCCTGGGAATCCGGGTGCTATTGAAACAAGTCTGTTAAACAATACCTCACATAAGATTGCCTTGTTAGTGTTTATTTCTTTTCCCCTCCCTCCAACGCCTGTATAACAAGGAAAATATTGCACAATTCTAGTAGAGATATTTGAGAAAAAAACCATTAGGATTCTTTTTTCCCCTCAGGGTAGTGCACTGTGTGCTATTTATTTTATTATACTTTCTAACCATTTTTTTCTCGTCATGGTATATGGTAGGTACGAACCTGACTGGCACAAAATAATTTCTGCTGCTTTACCATCTCATCTTTCACAGGAAGAAAACAAAGCAAATACAAACCCCTAATATTTATGTCAATGCAAGACTGGATCAATGGATCAAAGCCAAAACAGTCCCAAGAGAAAAGAAATAGTCTCTTTTCCTGTTAATGAACAGTCTGTTGTTGCAAATTCACGTAGGCTTTAATTTAATAAACACAAATGGATGAATGTGCTTACGGGATGTCATCCCCTTTAGGCTTTAAATCACTGACATGGAAGAATTGTCACACTTCAGTGAATTGAGTGCTACTCCCTACCCTTTCAAACCTTATCCACTGTGGCAACACAGACATGAAAAATGAAATTTAAGTTTATAACTAATTCTTGTGCCTTTGCTTAGCTCATTTTTTTTTTTTTGCACTGGAATGTGGAGTTTAAAAGTTATATCCTGTTTTACCTGAATTAAAGAAAAATTAGCTCGATTCAAAAAATTTAAAAAAAATGCGTGGCTTGAATAGAGAGCTTTAATAATTTTTTAAAAATCCCAATAGGTTACATTTGGAGCTCATTTGATGATACTAATGTCAATACGCTTCAGCCCCCACATAAAGCTTATTGCAAGTTCAGACATACATATTTAATAAATGCTTCAGCTAGAGGCTAAAACTTGTAATACACAATGAGCATTATAATTAGAGCAGTGTTTTCATTTCACTCTGGAAATTAGTGATCACCAAAATCCAAAAAACCTGTCAGGTAAAATCTGTATAAAACAGAAACCGAATAACTGTTAGTCCATTGCTGCTTGAGCTGGCAAGGGTTAACAATCCTTTTGTAAACGCAACTTGCCTCTGCTGTGCAGACAAACACTTCCCTAGAAATAAAGAGAAAACAAGCAGGGTGCAAAAATCCGGAGGCTCATCTCCCTGTAGATTCTTTTAAAATAGTTTGGAGGAACAGAATTCGAACTGCAACCTCGTACACAAAACACATAAATATACCACAGATCTCTATCTGGCAACACTTACATTTTATTAAGATGGCTTTAAAAGTATTAAAACAGGAACAGTTTAATGGAATCTAACAAAAGCACACCTGGAGCATCACGTCGCCCTTAGTCCTGAATTTGAGCTCAGAAATAGAAAGTGATTTAAATTTAATCCAAGAGTCAATACAAGGTTCTGTTGTGGAGACTCTATTGGCACAGAGCTCAAGGACCGCCTCCAGCAAGGGGTGCCCACCAGACATGCAAATTGCACTGCAGAGCTGTACTGATGGGTATCACAGGAGTTTGTTCCTTCAGTATGAAACAATTATCGAGGAGTGCATTTGTGGGAACAACTGTAATCCAGAGATCAATTCAGATTTCGCAAGGATTTTTTTTAAAATCTGTTTTACAGCTTGACTAATACTGGTTTGTTAATTTAGGCATGTCTCAAGGTTTTTGTAACAGACAGGATTATGCTCCATGGGTGTTTTGGTTTTGTTTTGGGGTGGGTCGTTTCGTTTTTTCTTCCAGGAAAGTAACTAGAAAAACCACACTTTCCCAAACACAAAGAGAAGTCACTACATCTCTTTGTCCTTTATCAGTTGCAAAAGAAACTTTATTCAAACAATGTTTCTCCTTCTAAAGAAAAAAAGAGAAAAAAAGACTATACCCTAATGTTTCTGACATGGAACTCTGCCCTAACAAATTCATAAGCAATGCACAAAGTACATAATTTGCAAATTTTGCTACCTCTAGAGTTACAGAGAGGCAAAAGAATATGGAAGAATGTAAGATATCAGACAGTTCCACAGAATACACAGGCTACAACCTTCATACCATGTCAGTTTCATTAATTTAAAACCCATCTTCAACATCTCAATGGAGTGATTACTTGTCACATCAACCACATCACTCACGTCACCAAGTAGCATAGTGTATTTTAGCTTAATTCATTATATATGTCTTGCTTCAAAGTGAGTAAAGGGGATCAAAAGCTCACCTGATAGGGTATATAAACTTCAAAAACATCACGACCCATTTCTTGTCTAGAAACAACCCATGAGCTACAGTTTCATGCTTGTCTTTAGACCTTCTGAGAAACAAACGGTAAATGTTGCTGTTTACCACAAGGACTGGCAACAAACAGGACCACAGAATGGACACTTAAAAACCAAACAAATAACCTAAGGCTGGCAAATTATGAAATTTATTGGGTGATACTGTTAATCTAAACGTATTCAGAAGACTGAAGCTGGCAATTCACGTAGGGGTAAGTGATAAAAAATTTAATTCAAAATGGACAAAATAGACCTGCAGCTCCCCCTGAAAGGTTGGGACACATTTCTTAAAGAAGGTGGAGCTACCCAAAGTACATCATCAGTTTGTTAACAAGCTTATTCTACCTGTTAAACGTCTTAAATTCTCAATACCATTTGAGATTAGCCTATCTATTGCTTTGATAAGAGATATAAGAACAGAATCAATTGGAGCATGGTGCAGAAAAAAAGGCCTTTCAGTGTCCTCTTTGCCCGAACATTTTGATAACACAAAACCTGCAGAAATACTAGCTTGGTCACTAAAGGAATAGTTGCTGCCAGACTGATAATCTGTTTCTGAGGGCATCCAATTACCTGGTTTGTAGGGTCATGCTGATGAAAACACACAGCTTCTGGTCCTAGAGTTAGATCAGTCAGGGCTAGTTGACAGATCTCTGCATCAAACTCTGCTGCACAGTTTAAACATGCCAAGGCTCAGGTAAATCCTTTATTTCAACTTGAGCAAACCAAGCAAGGAGTGTTTGTCCTGTTTGTTGTCATCTCTAAAGAAATCTCCTCACTCCTAAATTACATTGCAGAATACCACGTGTTTGAGATATATAGAGACCCAGTACAGGTACAGACATACACACCGTTGGTTTGGGACTGCTAAAAGTGGTGTGTTCTCAGAGCTGGAAGTCCTCTGAAAAATACAGAAATGACTACAAGCTTGCATTAATGAAAAATAAGTTGGATTCTCTGCATGTAGACTCTAAGCTGACTCTTCAGCTGAGAGGAACAACTACCCAAAAAAAAAAAAAAAATCCACAGCCACACACTACTGAAATTGGACCCCTCCTGCTGCTTGGCTTTTGCATTTCTGGAATGTGACTAGGCTTCAAGCTGGAGAACAAAAGCAAGTCATACTAAAGCTTGTTTACAGCATCTTAGTGTGAATCAAAGAAGGCGGTACTGGAAATCTGATGATAAACCTCATGCTTTTAAGTTTTATAGTTTCGGCTATTTTCCACCTCAGATCAGCATCCAAATCCTCAGGGGCTAAACCTAACTGAACACTGATTCTCAGAATCTGTATCTTATCCTGCAACTTTTGGTGCTTCCCTGGTGTTCTAAGAAGCCTTATCCCCAGGTGAAATTAAAATGACAAAAGGATACTTCACAGCTTGCAACATTAGGTGCCCATCAGATCACTTGCTGTTTGTTAAGGCCGAATTAGAGCATATGTCTCCTAATGTTCTGAATTATTATTTCTGCTAAGTAAACCAGCTCTGACTAAAGAACACTAGGCTGTAGCTAGCCTACATGCACTCATGGGTGACAGGAAAGACTGATGTTCCAGTTCTGTTCTGAATCTTGCTTTGCCGCAGTAGCTAGCAAGTCAGGGCTCTGGCTCTGAAGTCTTGACTGGAAATTGCCTCTCTGCACAAAGTGGCACATCTGATTACACAAAAAGCTTTGGCTTCAGCAAACTGGCATTTCCTGATAGGAAATAATTTTTCGGGAAGAATTCATAAGCAGCTCAAGTCCGAACTCTCACAGAAACTCCCTAAGCCATCTTTCACTACAAAACCGGTCTGATCTTGCACTGTCCTCTATCTAGCACAGTAATTTTGTGCATGCAAACAAAAAAACTATTAAAAAGTTTTAGGTAATGAAAGTGTGAGGAGTATTTGTGATGGAGAGATGACGGTAACAATTTTTCTGGATTTCATTTAGCATAATTTTACAGAAAATGATAAAGAAAACTACACAAAAAGAATGCTAATATAGTACCAGAATTTTCACATGCAGTTGTTAGATACACAAATCATTAGCCACACTAACACTGAAATGTAAACGCACATACATGTTTGGTTGTGCACTGCTGTCAAGTGCTGTCTCTTACCCCATCTCTAATTCCAATGAATGTATGACAGAGGGTGGGGGAGCTGCTCCAAGTTAATGTGGCAAGGCCTAAACGCAGTTTGGCAAAACAGAGCTATTAATGTTACTGATCAGGTTCTGTACTCAGCTCAGCACGTTTACCAATACTCAAACGGCATGAAGTCAGTAACTGACAGCTTAGTGCATTAAATACAGCTGCTCTGTAACACCAAGTCATCCATTTATCCTCTAAGTGTGCTTCTTCATGCAGTTAGCACCACTGCCAAGTGTACTAAGGAGAATTCACACTTTGCTACAGTTCAGTAAGCTCAGCTCCAAGAGCTCCAGAGCTAGTGATAACTTGGCTTGTGGTGTCAGGGCGCAGTTGTGTAACCCGCTGAGCTGAACGCCTCCCTGAGCTGGGTGGTGAGAGCACAAAGGCGAAAAGAAGCAGAAACCCACATTTCAAAGGTTCAAAGTCATTATGGATCTGAATATCACAAAACCTGACTTTCTATTATCCTTATTGACTGCAGATTTCGTAGTTTGTTTCTTTTTTTTTTTTTGCCCCAAGGGTAGGACATTGTGCAGTTTGAATCTACACAATTAGAGAAAGCAGTGAAGTAAATTAATCTCAGCCACTTTCATACATACTTTAGGCTGTAGTCTACAGACAAATGATACTGAGCACTATTATCTGCATTCCTCAACTAAATTTAATGAGCAGGAGTGTATGAACTAGAGGATTGTTACAAGACCAAGTCACTGACATCTGTATCACTGATGGAAGCTTTGAATGTTAAAGTCTTTCATCTAGAGTCTCTAACATGATTGAATAAACAAAATTAAATCATAGCTTTATTTCTATCACAATGGTACTTTTTTGCTACAGTGCACTGATCACTTCAGGCAGGATAGTGACACGTAAGAGATGACCAAGCATCTCTCAGATGACTGCCCCTGCACCTCCCCCACCCCGCAACCCACTATTTTGTCCATACACAGCCTCAAATTTTGTTATGGGACTAAGTTCCATAACAATGTCCTGAGCTAGTGCAACTGAGCTGCTGCAAAAAAAAATCCCATTAATTTATTCCAGCTTAAGATCTGGCCCTGTGAATCCCTGAGACCAAAACAGTTAAAAAATAACAAAAATGAGATTAAAATTAAACCTCAATCTCTCTTTCCAAAACTGCTTCAGGTGGTAGGGATTTTGGTAGTGCTGCCAAAATGTCAGATACAAGTTATTTATTTCATACCACAGATAGTTTGCAGTGTTACAGAACTTTCTTACTACTAATGATGGCTGTTATTTAAGTAACTGTAAGAAAGGAAAGGGTGGACAAGGGGAAGGAAAATCAGCACCTCAAAAACCTGGCATCTCACAATATGTTACTTACACCCAAGTGACTCCTGTTGGGCATTATTGAGACTTTGCAAAGCAAGGGCAAGATTTGAGATTCTTCTATTGAATCTAAAGGATGAAGAAGTCTAAAAATGAAAATATTTTTCTGGAGTTAGAAGCTTTATAAATAGCTTTGCAAAATACTAACAACAGCTTGGTCCCCTATACTAATTTCTCTTGTTTTGAAAGCTACAAAAATAAATTCAATTTCATATCAGGGCAAAACATCCCAGCTTTTTAATTCAGCAAAGGTACAGTTTACTACTAGGTGGCTAATTGAAAAAAATATAATTTAATAACAGGGGAGACTTTTCTGCAAATTAGGTGGTGGTCAAAACCTTCAATATCACAATTTTGTTTAACAGTGATCTCAGCTGCAAACCCCACAACTCATTGCAGGATCTACCTTTAAGTAAGAAAATCCTCAAATTTTAACCCCAGTCCCCAGAAAGCTATAGGGCTGGAAGGGACCTCTGGAGATCATCTAGTTCAACCCCCTGCCAAAGCAGGTCTTCCTAGAGCAGGTTGCACAGGAACTTGTCTAGGTGGGTTCTGAATGTCCCCAGAGACAGAGTCCCCGCCACCTCTCTGGGCAGCCTGTTCCATGACTCTGCCACCCTCAAAGTGAAGCGAGTTCATCGTCTGACTTTCAAAGCTGAAGTAAAAGAGGTAGCTTATTTTACTTTACATCTCTTTTGACCAAAACCACAACCAGGTACCATGAAGACCATGGGAAGTAGCCTTCTTTTGGGAGAATGGAGAGTGGTGGTGTTGGTTGTTTGCTTGGTTTTCCTTGGTTTTGTTTGTTTGGTTTGGGTTTTTGGTTTGTCTAATTCCAGATAAGAGAACTGGAAAATCTATAAGAGACTCTTTTCAAAAGAGAATTCCAGTCCAAAAAAGATAAGCTGCTCTATTTTTTGATGTACTTTCAAAATCGTAACAACCTGAGGCCCCAGTAACTCATAATTTATGTCAGTTAAAAGCCCGGACAAGTGTATGAAAAGGAATAAATATGCAAAACCCATAATACCATAAAATTGGGCCCGGGACATTGCAGTAGTAAAAGGCAGCAAATAAAGATTACTACCGAGGGTGGGGGCTAAATTTCCTTCCTGGCAAGGAAACACTGAAAACAAAAGAAGTCACAAAGTAGCTTTGAGGGTATAGGTTTGATCTCCTGATTAGATGGCAAAGACATTCTGAACTCTTTGTCTACTCGTCTTCCTAGATGCACTGAAGACCCTGTACAGCACAGAATGAGTGATAAGGAAGACAATACTAAGTAAAATGCAGCTCCACCAAGAACTGATTAGATCTCAGCATGGTGAGAAATGGAATAGAGCAACTTGATAGGATCCAGTATACACATGTTGCTAATTCCACAAATTACTTAATTCATAGTTAGGACAGTAATTAATACTGTTGTTGTTATACTTAGGCATATCTGAGAGCATGGAGGAATTTCGGAGAACATCCCTGAAATTCTGAACCAGTAGTAAACCGTTTGTCTTCAGCTGCACGCATGTAAGAAACTAAGAGCAATATGCATCTGTCTAAAGTATCTAATAGATATGCAACACTAAATTATGACATTTGAAGGAAAGAAGGAAATGGCGTGCGTTTTGAAATGCATACAATCTTTCAGCTTCTCCACTGTTTCAACTCTGTCGAAAACAGGAAGGGAATTTTCAATGTTTCTTTCAAGTGGTAAATACTTTAAATAAATGAATAAGTAAATGGAGTGGAGATTTGGATTTTATCTGAAAATCACTAAGCCGAATCAGTACATGCAAATACTGAGACAGCTTTAGATCATCCTCTTTCTTTCTCACAAACACATCTATATGTAATGCACAGTAAAAGAATCATCCCGAGTCCTTCTGTTAGGAAGTCTCTGTAGTAACATTCAGGAGATTCCTTGGTCACCTTCACAAGTCCTTTGAGACTGAGCCAAAAAGCTTAAATTCTTCAATTCTCCCTGGAAGCTTTCATTAGTGTCAAGCAAATTATGCAGTTAATAGGAAATATCAATTTGTGCATCCATGTAAGTACTGACCACCCTCCGCTCCTTTTTAATAGTTTTGTGAACAGCCACAGAGGCCCTGCTGGCTGCTCCTAGTACTATGTCTCTCCTGCCTGCACTGTTCAGAAACACCCAGCAGCACGATAGCAGGGCTCTCACTGACCACTATTGTGTCACACAAAACCATCAGGGCTCTTCAGAAAAATGCTCACAAGTAGTCTCACCTGCCGCAGACAACAGCAACAAGACTATGGCATTCCACTATCCTGTAATGAGTTTGCAAGCCCCAGGAAAGCTATTTGCAATATGACAAGGCTGAGAGGTAAACAGTATCCCAACCTGGAGTAATATTTGGACATCAGAGCAGCATAAGACGAATGAAATAATAACTGGAAACCAAAAAGCCTTTTCTTTAAAGCTGAGTACTCGAGCATAAACCTATGTAGTGCTGTTAAAAGCAAAGTAAGAGGCAGTAAAAGATAAACAGATCAAGTGCACAAAATGAATCACCTGGATTACAGATAAACATCTCATTTATGGAAATACTATTTATCAGAGTACTGTGAGGACAAAGTCCTAGGTAAAAATATATTAGATTCCTAGGCCTACCAAGAGAGGTTATTTAAGAGGGAGGTTGCTAGGAAGTAAAACTGAGGTTGCTCAAAAATATTCTAGGGCTCAAAGAATGCAAGAAGGCAGAAATATATGCTGAGCTCCCACCACCCAGCATCCTCCTCTGTATATCTCAGCACTCAGTGCCAGGTGGGCCTTTTGCAAAACTTTCCAACATATGTTTCTCTCAGGTGATCTGCTCTGCCTCTTTTAAACTTGAGTCCTTTACACTAGATTAAAGATTAAAATTCTGAGTGTTGGGTTGTATGTTGAAACATGATTTAGAGCTTCCCATCTTTGAACATAAACACCACAGCCTGAAGTCTTCAATTATATGTTAATAAACGATGAGCTCCAGAAAACCCACATTGTTATGGGTTTTACTGGCTAAAACCATTAGGCTCACAGCATTTTGTATAGGCAGTAATACTGGGGAAGTGGGATACTAATCTGCCAAATTCACCTATCCACAGCAATAGAAGTAAAAAGGCATGTTTCATTGTATCCAACAGAGGTTTTCATCTCAGCATTCTAACGCATCTGATTCTCTTCAGACATTTACCAAGCTGCATGAACAGAGAATATGAAAATAGGGTCCATATTCAGACAACAGAAGAAGTGAGCCTGTATTTATGGAATATATTTAGCTTACAGAATAAAAGATATCATTGTTAGGGCTTTTTCATTTTAATTACAGGAAACAGCAACGTACTACACCAGCGCTGCAAGGCAATCTGCCAAGAGAACTAACTAAACGTATGAAAATACTTTTATTGAACTGATTTATGCTGAATTAAATGTTTTGCCTCTTTATTTGATTTGGCTTACTGATCATTTAACTGTCACCAAATTCTGAACTTAAGAAGTGGCAACATTTAATGACAATAAGACACTGTAGATCATGTGTTGATGCTGATTAATGCACTTCTCAAGCGTGCTGGAAGCATTTGGCTCGCCTTGTACCTTACCCTGTGCACCCAAGGCATGCATTCATCAGCACTACTGCTCGCTCTGTCATCTCCTATTGCTGAATAGCACACCAACCCCAGTGTGTTTGCTTTGAGCCTGCCTCAGTCAATTTACATTACACTGCCCACCCAAACCCACATTTTTGAGGTTCACCCAGCTCTTGATGATCAGGGGCCTGTATGTTTAATAACATTTTGCTCTGCCAGTCTAATTAACTCCGGCACTGTATCTGCAGTCAGATAAAATGCTCATTTCACACCACATTAATTTTTATCAGCTGAACATTAAGCAACACAAAGCTATCTATGCTTGGTTTAATTTACATACTGACAGAGCTACAAAGCATTACTGCAGTGACTGCAAAGCAAATAAGTAAAACTGGCATCAAACATGGCTCCTTCAAAATGAAATATTGATTTGCAAGACTGGCATCCCGAAGTGAGAAAGAGGAAAAGGAAAAGAGAATGAGAAATTGCTTTCCTCTGTCAGCACTAGAAAAAAAAAATACACATTTTGTAACCAGTATTTCTGTAAATATTATAGCTTGAGAGGGGTATTAAAAATAGAACTTGTGCTTTGATTGGTCAAGAAAATTTAGAGGTGATGGTAACATTTCTCAGGACTAACAAAGAAAAGGAAAAAGGGGGTATGGGAGGCACATGAAGACTGTGTTAGGGAAGACATCTTTAAAAGATTTTCCTGCTCTCTTCACTAGGCTAAATTTAGCTGAGCAGTCCTCTTTTTGTGGAGTACAGCTGTAAGTCACATTTGAAGGTAAGGTGTATGAAAGACCCTAAAGTTCTAGTATATGAATAAAATAACACAAGAAAAATTTTGGGAGACTGTGATTTTAGTCAGAGCCTAGGGGTGACCGTTTAGCGCTCTTTAAAAGTATCTGTGACCCCACAGTGTGCAGAATAGTAAGTGTTCATCTGAGTTCATCTGAATACATAAAAGCTGGCCATGAAGATCAACCATTCCCAGCTTGTCCAGAATGTTTCACAACAGCAGTCAGGCAAAGACCTTACCTCCAAAAATAAAACTATCCCACGTTTTGCTCAACTGGCCAAAGTCAAATCTTCACTAAAACTGAGTATGAATTGTACACCATTTAAGTGCTATAAAACAAATCTTCCTTTCGGATTTATCTAGTCTTCAGTTTGAAGTTAAAACAAAAAGTTAGGCAACTCCAAGTGGGTGACATTGCAAAAATCTCACAGAGGTTTAGCAAATGAGCAGAATTAATCAAGTAGTGCTCTTTCACTCCTGCCAGTAGGCTAACGTAATATTTAAAATGTTGAGGCCAGTGCCATTTAGTGTATGAGTGATCTTTTAATGTTTTTTACACAGTTCCTCAGCCATTCCAAACATTAAGCAACAACTCTACTGTTCTAAAAAGGTTTACACTCACAGAAGTGCTTGAGGTCATCAGCACAAGCAGCTCCCATGTAAGCAGGCAAGGAAGAAAGCTCATAGGTCCTAGAGAGTGCTCCTCTCCTGAAGGAAAAATCCTGATTTTGTAGGACTTCAAGAGTTTTCTTGATTGATTTGCTAGAGAGCCCGGCTTTAGGCCCCATTCAGCTGCATGGTTTTCTTGCTGCTGCCACCAAAACCCAAAAAACTGCTATCGGCAGCGATACAGTTAAAAGTCTCTATGACATTGGAAATTTTCCCTGATGCTGTCTCAACGGCCTCCTGTGCTTCCCTGCCCCTACCTCCAAGTGAGTAAAAGAGTAAATCTACACTGAACTGGGCAATCATGAAATTGTTCCCTGAGGAAACCTTTCTTCGCTGTCGAAGTCACCTTTATGAGGAGCTCTCCTCTCTTCAAAGAGCAAATATAGTTAATAACCTCTTACCTAGAAGCACTAATATTCAGCCTGACTAGTAAGTGAAAAATCATTTGAAAGTAGAAAATTCATGGTATTATAGCTATTTCTCTTGACTGCAGTACAGTTTGTTATTGCATTCCAGCTATTTTGGGAATGAAGTCAACTTAAAATGTCATATTAATTATTTACAAAATACTGACATAAATGAAATCAAGATTTCACTGAAGTAACAGTTCAGTACCAACTCTGCCTTCTTAATGAACATAACAGGGAAAGGCTGAGTAATTTTCTGCTTACTCTACCACAATCTTTCCTCCTCCTCTCCTTGCAAAATAGACCACAAAAAAAAACCTTAGGCTCAGACATCTCTGGATCTTGGTCGGGTCAAAGATCATAGCCAAATCGAGATTCTACCTTCAGATAATACTGGGGACCTGTTTGGTTTATCTTTATAGAACATTCCTTCAACACATGTTACAGTTAGTGTCTCGGGGCACACTCACTTTATTGTCAGCTGTGCTTTGAAATATGAGAAGCAAAATAGCCCCAGAATACCATTCTAACCAAAATCAGTCATTGTTGCAGAGTAACTACAATACAAAGAGTATTAACCCTTCCTGACTTCCTTGTCAGATTAGTAGCTGGCAGTTTTCTAAAACATTAAGTCAGTTGGAGCTCAAAGGATAACATGACTTCTAATTCAAGGTAACTGGAATAAAGAAAAGAGAAGAGAAGCTGATTAATTAGATCTGTACAGTGAACTAATTTGCATCCCTATTCTCACTGGTTTTCTAAAAAGAGAATCAACATGTGTTTGTGCCTCACATCTTCTGGTTCTTCCTAATATTAAAGACGACAGGTTTTGCAGGTGAAAAAAACAATTTTCCTATAAGAAGGTACTATTTCCTATTGGGACACAAATGATCTTTACTGAAGTAAAATTTCCTTCATCACTAGTGTGTTTGGGATAAGAAGCATGGAAATTTCTTCTTGGAGTTCTTCCAAGAACTTGCAGGGCTTCCAGCATTGCAGTTACAGAAAATTTGAGAGCTTAATCTAAATTATTTAACGCATCCTGCCAGAACAGCATTTTTCATGTCACCAATTCTGCCTAGAACAGTACAGTAAACCCCTTCCTTTCAACCTAAGCCTCACCTTGTGCCTAGGAGAGGGACCTGTTGGTACAGAAACGACGTATTTGCGCACCATCCCACCAAACCCTCCTCACTTTCCAAGCCACAAAAGGGATACCCATAACCACTCTCCCTAGAGAACAGCAGGGCAAGTAAGAGAAAGATCAAGGAATCTTTGCCTTCTTTCTATCTTTCTAGCACACAAAGATGCAGAAAACAGTGAGTCATCACATGGTGTTTTCCATTCAAGACTGCTGACTGAAATGATAGCTCTCACAGCTGCACAGTAACACTATGTACTATGCTGGAGGAGATCTCTCTCAATCCATTCACGTTTCTGTTTTAAATCACATTTTTATGGCAGCGAAATTTTACTACTAATCCCAGTTGTTTTACTGAAGTATTTTGGAGGTCTAAAGATCCTCATAAATTTCTCTTCGTATCTAAGGCTGCACTCACTCATTTGAGCTGAAGTGGCTCTGATAGTTTGAAATAAATCTCGCTTTATGGCTTGGAAATATCTGGGCAAATATTAGCCAGTTAATTCCCCTTTGAGTTCCTGCCTCAACAAGTGATACAAGGCCTTGCCAGGGCTATCAAAGTGAACTTTAATTCTGCTTCAAATCAGCCTAAAATGCAGATGGGAAGAGATGCGTTATGGTCTACATTGCACTATCTCTGCAACAGCAAACTAGTGAAGCCTCTATTCATATGGTTTTTTTTTTGTTTCACTAGCCAAAAAGCTGTTTCGCAAAGTAAGATTAGAAGTGCTATGAACTGTTGGCTTGCACCCCAGGTACATATTCTAAAGCTTTCCCCCATTTTGTATAATATTGTTTCTGTATAACAATATTTTCTGCCTTTCCCGCAATGGGGGAACCTAACTTATCTATCTATAACCATTTAATTTTAAAATCAACAGTGGGTGGTCCTTTTCCCCACCCTATTCCATCCAACTTTCTTACCCTGGACTCCGCTTTTGCCAGCACTTTGTGTAGACCATGTCTTTTGATAACGCAAATCAGTGGTTTATTGCTATGCAGGCTTCAGGAGTGAAACGTCACTGGCTGAAAGGGAGCAAGTATTGGTCTTGACAGTTTGGATGCTGCTTTCTTACTCTAAGATGACTTTTTTGACAGCACCAGAAAGCTTTGTCTGTTTTCAAACTCCAAGATATGACAGGGACTCAGAATGCAGGATAAGACAGACCATGCCAGGTCAGTGTTTTTGTCTACACAAGCTTACGGTCTCTTTGAATTTATAAACTAGCAGAGGAAAAGATTCTGGGGAAAAGAAGGATGAAGAGTATCTCAAACGCTTGCGCTAGGTATGCTTTCCACAGCCAAACTCTCATGTATTCATGGCCTTTGTTAAGCTATACATCCCATGCTTGATTGAGAAATGATTCTTAATAAGTCCTGGAGAGCTACAGGTCTGTCTGTCTCTCAAATGGGAAACAATCATATCTCACGGCAACCCATTACATATTCTTTTTGTACCACGAGTTGTTCTAAAACCGTGAAATTAGTTCTGGCAGAGTGTACAGAGAAACACCCATGAGATGAGACTGAACGAGTTATGTAAGGTTTCCACACATTCCTCATCAGTGTTAACTCTTCACAGCTAGAAGTCAGCCTTTCCAGATGAAGAAATTCATGTAGCGTATAAATTAATGTAATATATAAAGTAAATATATGTAGTATACAAAGGAAACATGGCTTTCTGTCTTCTCTAAGATGTAGTGTACGCAACATCTCTGTATTTATGTTTGGCAAAGAAACCTCCTTTCTCCATTGTTTCTTTAGATGCTTAGATAGTTATCATGCGATATGACTTATCAATTGGAGAAGTTTACTGTATGAATTAGATGAGCTGGAACTGCCTCTGCTGACAAGTAAATTGACCCTTCTGTGTGGTATCCTGAAAACTTTTTGAAATATATCAGATACATTAAGGTATGTAATGGCATATGAGAACACAAGTGCCAGAAAACAACTAAATGACTAAACCACACAGGATTCAAAATGACAGCAGGAAAAATTTATGAGACTGAGCATCAGGATACAGTAGGGTCTGTATTACAAACTCAACCTCCTTGAATTGCTTGGGGTATGAAAAAAAAAAATCACATTAAACTTTCAGTAAAAGCTTTAATTTGTTAAATTCACATTTAAAAGATTTTGTGTGAAAACCTCATTGTTTGCTAGGCCTTTAGGAGTGCAATCTACTGAATCAACAGCCTTTGCTGAAAAACAGTCTAATTCTTTAGAAATGCAGTTCTTTTACTTGTTGCATTTTAACAAGAAATTCAAATTCTTTGACAAAAACATAGCAGAATAAATGAAAAAAAAAAACCCAACAGAGAACAGAAGTAATATAACAGCTAGATTCAAAAGCTTATGTAAATAGAAGGAATAAATTTTCATTATATAGTAGGTGGTGACCACCACTTTTGAAAAAACCTTCTACATTACATACATCTCAGCTTCTGAAATGTCTTATGTTCTGAGGATAGAAATGTTCTCCTTTAAGGCCATGTGAAGTTAATCAAAGAACAACAGAAGATTTCTTTTTAATTTCTAACCATCTTCTGTTGACATATTTTGCTACATACATAATGAACAACGAAAGTCAGAGGCTTCCTGTTAACTGATGGGTGTTCAAGTTCTGGAAGTTATACAAATTGCAAGAAGAGAAAAGTCTCATTGACTTGTTTCAAATCTGAATTAGGCCAAAAGAGGAAACAATTTTAGCTGCTTAGATATTTCTCAAAGCAAATTGGACCCTGGAGTTCAGCAAAACTGTAGTACTGTTTCCAAACGTCTTATTTTCCTCTCTTTAAACATTCTGGAAAACTGCTCTGAATATGATGCCAAAATGTAAAACTGAAAAGCACAAAGGATATTAAGACTATCTGAATTACAGATGTCTCTAAGGACTAATGACATAAAGATGTGAAATGGACTGACCTTAAATGTCCTTATTCTCAACCTGTTTAAAGGTCTTGTGTTTGTTTTCTATAGTTTACTTTTATTCTTGGGCTGACTGGAAGTGATAATAACCATTCATAGAAATCTTATAAAAATAAGATAAAATTGCTCCTTCATGCAACTGAGCCCACTGAATGTGTTACAAATAGGTAAGATTTCTAAAATCCTTGCCAGCTTTTCCCTACAAAAGGTACAGTGTTCGAGAAGAACAGGTGACCAACAGGTACATACAAATCAATACCCTCAGTGGAATACAAGAGATAGTTGCAACATGTCAGCATCTTCCCCCAGCCATTAAAATTTAAAGAACCATTCACTGACAGCTGATAAAAAAAGAAACAAAAAAAAAGCCTACTACAACAAACACTTCCGTTGATAAAAAAAAGCAAGAGACAGAAAATCTTTCAGGATGTCCTTCCTTGTTTACTACTGTAGACACTGGCCATAGGAGAGGACATAAGGAGTGAAGACAGATAAAGACTTCCAGTGGTGTAAATCAGCTTTCAAGTTACAAAAGAACAGAACACCCCATAGCTCTTGGAGCCATTGCATGCTACCTTTATAAAACTCCTGGTATTCCATTGCCTCCTTCCATGAACAATGTTTGTTTAATAGAAGGCTTATTACCAAGGTTTGTAGCAAACTAACGTAATTGATTGTTATTATTTTAATAGCAGTAAAGTATAAAATTTGTCTTTACCATTACATCACTTAATCATTCTCTCTTCCTCTGTCTATTCCAGAGGAGACCAATACAGTGTACTTCCGAATGCAGTCATGTGCATTGCTGGAGATTTATCACATTTTTGCTCCAACCGATACCTAACATTCTAAAGGTATCCCTGACTTTATGCTTCAAAATACCTTTCTGCACGACAACAAAGCTATGCAAAGGCAGAAATTCAACCTCTGCCCCTTGAACCTCTAGGTGTGGAAAGAAAGACATACACTACTATAGCTGACTGACTTTGGTAAGATTTTTTGTGATTTGATCCTTCTTTCCAACTGACTGAATGGAGGCTGCAGCTCTGAATATATAGTATGCATAACTGAGTGCACAGCAGAGACAGTTCTACCTCAAACTGAGAAAGGACAACATCAGGCATGACCTTTTAAAAGCTGGTCTGAGTCCTTAGGAATGTGTTCTGCAGCACTGAAACACCCTTAGCTCCATTTGCCCTTAGTGATGACTGGCCACAGGATGTCTTGTACTTCCTCACTGCAGCTTTCACACTGGTAAAACTGAGATGAGACTAAGAGGCAAACCTCTACCAATTTAGGAAAACATAAGGTTTAAACTGATCTCTAATTGAAAAAAGTAGTAAAACTGACCAACAACTCCCTTCTCCCCCTGTCATTTGAGCTTCTCTGTGAGTTCCTGTCTATGTGTGTATTTTGGGGACAGGTGGGAGCAGGATGAAACTGCTGGTGAGTAAAGTCAAGTAAATGGTTTTGGCAGAAAACGCTTTTTCTGCGAAACCAAGGAACTGTTATTTCATCCATATTATGATTACTTCAACGTAATCTACAGCCTAACATGCAAGTGAGGCTGTCCCCCAGCTTATGAGATTCAGACCTACTGACTTACCCTGATGCGGTTAAACTCTACATCCAATAGCCAAGGGAACACCCACCACCACACGAATGATGTAATTGCTCAGAGTTATGTTGACAACAACTCAATGATATCTCTCCCAAAGTAAGCAACAGGACCTCCAATGGTAAATGACCAGTTACTTTTTAGACCAATCCAACATCCAATATTACAGCTTACAAAAGTAAATGCAGACCATTCCCTGTTAAAACACCACCAAAGAAAATAATCTCAGCCCCAAAACCTGTGAAATACTAAAGTTGGTGAGCAAGCGACTTAGGAAGTAGAAGACAAAATAATTCTGTATTCCATAAGATTTCCACCTTTTCATGGTAGGATGCCATAATAAACCATAGCACCTTCTAATACTGAGAGGGGAAAGTAACATAATTCATTTACCTTCACTTGCACAAGTATTTCAACTATAAGCTTTATGCTTCATCTCTAAAGCCTGTGGTACAGCCAATGCATCTTTAATACATATTGTGGTTGGCGAAACACTGTTTGGAATGCTTACTTTTTCTTAGAGAAGTCGAAGCTGTCAGAATTCTGAGTTTTCTGCTCTTTCTTTCTCTAAAAAGGCATTCAAGAAAAAGAAACACCCTCCATCAAGTAGAAAACTCATTGTATGTTTTAATAAATTCGTCTTCCCTAACCAAAATAACGCAAGTGTCCAGAAGCAAACACACAGGACTTTCCATGTTAACAGGCTAATTTCAAGTGGCAATTAGTAATGGAAAATTAAGAAATGTGCAAAATAAGTTCTTGAAACCCCATCCACTTTTACAATGTAGTTACATTTTTACAGTTATGGCAAAAGGTCAATTACTGTACCATTGTTGTAGACCTTCGTTGTTTTCAAAGAAATGATTACTAGAATTACTGAATTGGGCAAAATCATTCTTCTATGCTTAGTTCTGAAATTATGTCTTAAAGAGCTGAAGAGTTTTGACTGAAATGAATAAAATTGAAGCAAGGGAAAAAATGGAAAAAACACCTCTCTGTACTGATTTCAGCAAAGTAAGAAATAACTGAGATCACTGCTTCTCTAATGGAAAATGCCAACCAACTACTGATAAAGCTTTATCCACAATGCATCCACCTGAGACACAAACCAAGCAATGCTCTTACTGCATCACTTGCAACAGGAGAAGAGCAATGCAACCATGGCAAGTCAAAATATTAGAATTTCTACAGTATTATACGTGGCCCCGTTTCTCGATGAACCAAACAAGACAATTTTTTGAAGTTGAAGGTTTAAGAGTAACGTATCACTAAAATCTAGTAAAATAAATTTCTTCTGTATTTCTACATAAAAAAGCTCAACATATTAAACCTAGTGGCTAAGAATAGTCATCTTTCAAGATAGAGCAGGAAGTGTGAATTCAGCTGATTGTACCTCTCATTTAATATTCCCTTTCCTGCTATTGCATTTAACTAAAGCTACAAGAGCTGTATGTATTTGTCACAGCATCTTAATGCTGTATTTTAGAAATTGCAAATGTATGAAAGAAAATCCAATAAAGAAAGGAAAAAAAAAATGTACCTAAGTCAATATTGACTAAACCTACTTGCTAATACTAGAAAGGGCACGTTTCAATATCATTTTTGAAACCAGGTACAGTACTTAAATGAAAAAGCATCCATTCCTCCTGCATTCTACTTGTGGTTCCATGGTTTAGTCTGGAGTTGTTCTCTATTACATATTTCTAGAAAGCATGTAGACAGGCAAGCAGGGTGAGAGCTGTTAAACTTCCCATTTCCTCTTAGATCCTAGATTATCGTTAGGGCACTGATCTGACTTCCTTCGCTAAAGTTGCAAGTCTCTGAAGATCGTTGCTGTGATGGAGACCCTAACGTTGTGAATAGAAGTATCCAGAAGAAAGGCTGTTGCAGTTGAGACAGTCCAGTTTTGAGTACGGTCTGTCCTTTTTCTCTTCAGGTTTGTATACATATGAAATATTTTCAGGTACACACTCTCCTAATCCTTTTTCAAGACAGTCATGACAACTACACTAAAGGGCCGTGAACACTGCCATCTTCACAATGGCTAAATTCTGCTGTGTAGATCTTGTACCTAAATATATTAGTGCTTTCATACTTCATTTTTCTGCCTCCAGAATTTCCCCTTGCTTGGGGGCATAAGATTTTTGTCTTTCCTTCTTTGTCCTCCTCTCCCCCCCTTTTGGAAGATTCTCCAGCATACAGTTTTACGTTGTATAGTTGCATAGTTCTGTATCTCTATGAAACAAGCCCCTAAGTTATGCTTTCACTTATAGTGCTTTAAAGAAATAGTTTCCCAGCTGTGGCAATATCAGATGTTTAGTTGACTAATAAATACTTCAGGAATTTACTTTGGATATTGATGATCCTTTCATTAAACTGGAATATAGAATATAAATTGCATTCCTCCTTATGAAAAAACACATTCTGGATGCGTTCTCCCTAGAGACTTAAGACACAGTACACAAAAATCCTACTCTTCAGTTATAAAGTTAATTATAAGAAATGTATTCTGACATGAGTAAGTTCGTGAGACTTATTCAGAAAACTACTTTTTTCTCCTTTATAGGAAGTCAGAAGCCTGACAGCAACCTAATCAAAACATGCAAATGAGGTCAACTTTCTTGAAGGGTTGTAGAATTTCTCCAGAGAAATTTACCCAATGTCCTGGCACAGAGGTATTTTCTTAAGCCACTGACTCAGTCTTCTGTGACTCTATACCATTCTGTAAGGCCTCCTTGTCAGTTTGTACTCTCTGCTGGGTACAGATGCCCCAGCTGGGGAGACACTTCATTTTTAATTTAATTCTGAACACCTCAAAGGATGGCGAGCTTCAGGAAGAAATAGAATTACAGAATCTTCCATTTAGCCCTTCAAAGTAATAATAATAATCTGATAAATAATAATTTATTCAACACCCAAAATTAAGTGACTTGACTTTACTTAATGTTGAATTTAAAGCTATGGTCAAAGCAACTGCGCTGATTACACTCTTTGCTGCAGTTCACAGAGATAAGAATAAAATAAAGTTTCCCTGTTCTCTTGACTACTCCTTCTCTTAGCTGTCTCTACCATCGCCTTCCATGGCATTTGGTGAGGGACTGATTAGCTGAAGAAACTGTTAAGATCCAAATGTGTGTAATGAACATTAAGCCATTTTTATAGAAGCCAGATTAATTTGGCTGAGAATTAGAGTGAGCATTTGGGAAACCCCACCTAACAACCAAAGGAGGGAGTTCTGTTAATATAAGTAAACACCACCAGCATCCTGCCTTTGCAATAGTTTATACCAGTGATATGTTAACTTGGAAGACGAAAAACATGTCAGGTTCTTTTCAGCACTTTTACAGCACACACTTCCATGGATTATACAGATAAATTTGCATGTAATTATCAAATCACCATATTTTGGTTTCCCACAGTTTGACAAAACGCATTAACGTATTACGGTCTTCCTGGAGCTTGCATTTATAGTAAACTATCTCATGAACTTCTAATTTTCTCTTATTATATACAGCTTCCTGCTTATCGTGTCTCTACTGAAATTGCTAATGCGGAACTTCTGGCACCCAGCAATTTGTGCAAAGCCACACCTAAGCATATCTCTACAAATAGACTGTATTGCACTTAACAGTACTGTAGAGCTTGGTGCCTTTGATAAAGAAAAGTACTAAAGGGACTTCTGCACGAGCAGAACAATGATGCTATCCCAGCCTACTAATGTGCAGGGGCTGAGATTTTCATAAAGGCATGTAAGACAAGTATTGCAATTCCTATCAAACAGTGACCGACTAAACACACAAACTGAAATATGGCTATTTAGAAAACAGACAAGGCACAGGATTCACGAGTGGTATATAAAAGGCCTTACTGCAGTGGTTAAGTATTTACACAAAGCACAAGAGCTGTACCGAGGCAGCCTGAGAGGGCTCCAAGGCAGATCAGGCAGTTGCCTGTTGGTCCAGGGCTCATCCAGCTGCTAAAACACACAGTTCTAATTCCTTGTCTCCTTGAAGCAGGGCTAGGCCTGGAACCTGAATGGATTTGTCAACCAGGTAACAAACTCATAAAAAGAAATCTATTCTGCATCCAGATGAAACTCAGAATTTTTTATGTTACTTGCAGATTAACAGTGTCAGAACTATTCATTCACACTAGAAGAGCCAGAGAGGCTCAGAGGGACAAACTCTTTCTTTTTTCTTTTTTTTTTAAAGACCTGATGGTCAGATGCTGGTGTTATGTCTAGAAAGAGAAGACTTTTCCTAAAAACATCTTCACATGCTTGTTTCTTCATGCATACCTTTGCATACAGCAATAGTATGGCAAAAAGTAACTAGTCTGTGTCTCCCACATCCACAAAAGCAAGAACAAGCTCATCTAACTGTATATACCAAAAAAGTTACCGGTTACTTTACTCCCATATTAGTGCTCATAAAATGTTAAAACTTGAAACTTACACCTATCAGTACAATTTTCAAAAAACCCCCTCTTACAAATCATACCTTTAAGGAAAAAAAAGAAGTATCTCAGTAAATATGATCTAATGAAGACATTTTTATAATTGTTTTTATTATTTTATCAGTTAGAATCATAGATGGATTATTGAAATACAAATAATCAATGAGGAAATGTAATGGCACCAATCCTTTTTTTTTTTTGGTGAAAAATCACAAATAGTCATTCTGATGCATTTTTAAGACTTCTGTTCACTAAACGTAATCTTGCAAATGAGAAGGGCCTTTTCATGGAAAAATACTATATTTATCCCTCTATTTTCTTATTACTTTGTACTGTTTATTTGCTCTTAAAAGGTTTCCCTATAATTCTGACAAACGCCTATCTGCCCCTCAATTAGTATGAAAATTGGAAGAGGCAGAATTTGCCCCCATAAACAAATCTGTAACAATCCTGATGTCCAAATACTTACAAAGCAGATGCTTAAGATTCCAAATTGTGCAACTCAAATAGTGCCTGACAAGTAGAAATAACAGCAGAATACTGATCATGACATCAGGACTACCTGCAGATGTGATTAATTCCCCTTCCAGCCCCCAGGCTCTCAAGAGGAAAACTCGGAAAGGAATTCTCTCTAGACTAGTATTAGGAGACTAAGGAGTGCAAACTCCCAGCTATAGTGGTACAAATTACAACCCAGATTAGTGAGGGCTGTGGTTCATTAACTCTAACTATTCTGACCTCAACATGATCAGTACAAAGGTTTTCTAAACCATAAACTGGCTACATGCTCCAAAACAGGGGGTTTTGTTGCATTGTATTGAAAGGAAAAAAATTGGCTTCTATTTTTAAGAACTCTTGATACTAAACCTCATTCGATGTAAATGCCAAAGGGAAAAGTTAACACAGAGCAGGATTTTTCTTTTTCCATTACTTCTGCTCCCCATTGAGAAGGGTGTAATTTATTGAAAACTGGCGGATGCTTTCCAGGCCTGTAGATGACAATTTTAAAAAAAACAGTATAATCTTTTCTTCACGTTACATTGCAAGCATAGCCATTACTCTTCACTTGAATGTAAGATATTTAACCCTTACAGTGCCTTTTGATCCACAGATCAAACGGCATTCATTACAGATTAATTCATTACAACCTGCAATTCTCTCAGGTTCTACTATATCATCATCCTTGCTTTAAAATGGAAAACAACTAAGTGACTTCCCAATACCAGACAACATGCCAGTGGCTTAGCAAGTACCAACACCCATGAATCTGGAAGCAGAGGCTCTCTCTATAACCATCATTCCACTCTCCCAAACGATGGGCCACAGCCTCTGGCCCCATGAAACCAGAATAAGTTAATCCATCTCCATGGAGCCAGATTCACATCATGTAAGTACAATCAGAATCAGACACAAAATATTTAATTAGGTTTTGGATGTGGATTTTTCAGCCCACAGTGATTTAGCACAACTGAGTCACTCGTCCGTTATAAAAAGAGTAATACTGACTTTTTATTAATTGTAGAGATTAGAAGGAGTTGAGATGAAAGCTGAGGAGGAGGGGAGAGGTTATTTTGATTCCTAGACAATTCTGCTTTTTTCACTGGAGTCATGCCAGCGTGATTGCAAACGGAACCATGTCCAGGCTAGAAAACCCAAAGACTAGGGGTTCCTTAATGCAAAATCCAGGCTACCTGGCCTCAGCCATCAAAGCAAAACCATTATAAACAGCCCCACAGAACCCATGGAACTAGCCATGCACTCAATTTTAAGAGCCAAAGAAGGAATAGCAGTTATTGCTTGATTTACCTTAAAAGCCATCTCACAATCCCCGATTCATAATATAAAAATACAGATGAGCTAAAAAAAGAACAATGAAGCTGTGCAGAGGCTACAACTGCAATGGCCTTCCTGCATCTCTGGATGCTGGCTAATAAATCTCAGCTAGCTAAAGTAAAAGGCCACAAAAACAAAGCATATTTGATGCTGAATGTAGTAAGGGAATTTCAATTGTGTTAACAAATCACATTCGATCATTTATCCCACTAGAAGAATAACTTTTCTAGGTGTCAAACAGTAATAGGATTACAAAATCATTCTAAGAAGCTGAATTAAATAAACAGTTACTAAAAAAAAAACCATGTAGGTCAAATTTGTGAAAGTCTGAAAAGTCTGGAATGTATCTTTGAGTTTATGGAAAAGCTTTCAATTTATATTAATACCTTGAGAATGAAGCTTAGGCTTTCAAACACACGGAGCTGATTCCTGCACTATTTAACTAACAAATTACTGAGTAGATTTAGAGCCAAAATGCCTAAAAACAAAGGGGATGTAAAGAAAGTGAAAGTAGCTTCCCTCATTTTCAGTATGTGCTGGATATTATAGAGCAACTGCGTGGCTGGAATCGGACTGAGGGCTGGATCTCATAGTCGATAGACTGTTTTAGAATTTTAGGGACTTCTCCAAAGCTTAATGACCAAACAGATCAAAGAAATCCTTGTTTGCTTCTCCAATCTACTTACCTCAGTGGAACCAGTCACAAATTTTCACCAGAAATTCTGAGTAAGCAATGAGAGTTCTCTAAAGATTTAGAAAAGCTGTCCAAGACACAGGCATAAAGCCAACCATGAGGACAGAAAGCGAGCATATTTCATTCTTGCTAGATGGCAGAGTTGCCACTGCAACATGTTCTCCTTGTCAGCAGCCCACAGTTCTGGCAGGGTTAACCACGACAGACTCGCTCTTCAGAGGGATACTGTACAGCATCAAGACAGACATTTTAGAAAGTCTTTTACTGTACTGAATTAAAAGCAGGTTGTCCTTCCACCCTTTCAGACACTTTCTTAAATGTGTGACATAGTTCCATTTTTAAATTGTTTTCAGCTAATTAGTATTTGTATCCATAGTGCCAGGCAGCGATCAAACATAAAAGAAAACATGCAATCCATCATCTAAGAAGAAACTGCAGAATGCAAGATTGCCTACTTCAGAAAAGTATCCGTGTAGTAAGTATAATTAAAAGCAATTCTTAAAAGGGTGTGGGAAAGGTGCTGTTTTTAAGCTTACATTTATCTTGTCACATTTTCTAAGTCCAAAGAGAAATATCTTTATGGTGTCATTCAATCCAAACTCCTCCTTCCCAAAAAAACCTGAACCCACCCAATCAGACCTTGCAACAGTGCCAAAAATTCAAAGAGAATCAAAGAAGGATTAATACCAAAACATAATAGGGGAGGAAAGAAGCTTACCAAATGTGAAGTGATTGATTACCAATCTTAGTCTTTGCAGATAGTGAAGAAAAAAAAATGCTAATTTGCGTGTCTCTATGGCACTGCAAAGCCCATTTCAAGCTTTGACGGAGTTTATTCATTTCTCCACCCTACACAGGTATTTGAGTTTGCTTCCTAGTGCTCTACTATAATACTAAAAGACACATAACAACCTACTTTTGTGTTTGAAAAGTAGTCTGGGTTCACAAGCCAAAACTATGAAGAGAGAGAGAGAGAAAGAAACAAAACTTATCCACTCACATATATGGGATATGTGTAATGAAAATTTGCCAGCAGGTTTTATGGCTTTGCTTCTGCCTTACATGCAGAATGGACTTGAAGAGTTACTGGCAGTTAGAACATCAGTAGACAAGTGAAAAGCATTTATGTTTCCTCTCTGTCGGGAGACACAGAAGAAAAACTCAATTACCATATTACCTTTAGATATTTGCTGCCAAGATAGGAGGGAGAAGCGTTGTTAGTTTCAGTGGTGAGCAACAGATAAAGTAACAGATAAGGTTTAAGATTGCTAATGACATTTTATGCTCTTAGCATATAGTAAGTTTCATATTCTTGCCTCCTTACATGAAACCCCCCCCTGAAAACGTAAATCTGAAGTTTCGAAACCCCACACACATTAGAAATCATAATTTTTTAAAAACACAGGCGTTTAAGATTTATTCTTTCCTGTTGCCCTTCAAAAGTTTGCAGAGATTATACAAGAGAGTCAAACAAAACTTTCCAGGGGACCAAATGGTTACTTGAGACTATGTTCCATCCAGTTTGACCTTTGAGTATTTGAGTTCTACCTTAACTCAGATTCTTTTCTTGTTATCCTCACAATTAAAAATATTTCTAGCCAGAATGGTGTGAGCCCTGAATTTTTGGTCTAGATCCTTTAATTTACCCTTAGTCAACAGATCCCAGTCACAGCCTCTGTAACACTGCTGTCTTTGAAAAGAAACATTAACTTTCATTTTTCATTGTGACAAACAGTGAAAAAACATGTTCTGGTAAAATAAGAATGGACAAAGTGACTACATTCAGCTCTAAAAATACATTTCAAAAACAAATAAAGACTTTCAAAATTAAAATAGGATGGTCCAATCTTACTCATTTTCAGGTATCTGCCTGCTTCCCTATTTGTTTCCTACCATCAAGAAATACTGGAAATATCGTAAGACAAATGCCTTGCAGTGTAATGTGCTAATCACAACATCTGAAAGTTGTTGTATCTTTTGGTTTTTGCACAGAAGAAGAAACAGAAGAGAAGTGTACAACCCAGTTCCTTGTAACTGCTCTTAACTGGAAACGGACAACTACTGCCAAATTGCCAAAGCTCTGCTACCTCCAATTTGACTCTAAAAATGCAATTAAGTAACACTAATGGCACTGAAAACGCAGCACATTAATGTTTTCTTGTGTTGTGGGCTTACTGCAATTTGCTAGGATACACATCTGTTCAAGAAACTGGGTAAATGTCATAGCTTCCTTAACACTTGTATCTTCATAAACAAGACCAAAGAGCTGAGTACCACATGGGAAAATTTCACTAACATTTTAATTACCATTATTACAGGAAGATGAAGATATTGATGCAAAAACCCCTCCAAACTACAACACCCCCCCCCAAACGAAAACACTAAAAACTCACAAACCAAACCCACTACCAGAAGAGTATTTTTCTCGATATGTGCCTAAATTAGCTGTCATTCAAAACACATTTTAATGACTTTAAATATGCCATAATTTAGAGAGTATGAATGGGACAGTTATTTTTCATGTATGACTCAATAGGTAAAACATATGAACATGAGTACAATCATCACAGAGGTATCGCCATACAGTAAGTACTAGTCAAGCATATGAATACAAGGGCTATTTTTTACTTCTTCCTTTCCCTGAGATTGGCACAAAGTTTGCCTCTTCCAAGCCTCCTGGCGTATGCAATACTGATTTCTAGAAATCAGGCATTCCCTTTTTTCATATGTCTGCAATGCTTACCACACGACAAGCTTGGCCTTGATATATAAATAACAAAAGCCGAATACTTTGGATGGAAGTTTTGTGAAACACTGTGTTCAGAGAAAATTTTTAAGGCACAGTAAATAATCTAACTATTGGTGACTTTCTGTACTGCTTGAGGAAGAATGCAGGTGAATGTCTTTCTTTAAAAGACTGAATAATTGGGGGCGAGTGGGGGGAGGAAGCAAAGGTGGAACATGTTTGGAAAGCTGGAGGGCTTCAATCTTGCTTTCCCACTGACTTAGTGTGTGGGAGGAGGCAATTTGCTAATTGAGACTGTTTTGTTTTCTTCAAATATTAAATCATTACCTCACAAAACCTCCTGCTGGTATTGTAAGGATTAACATTAGATCTGAGAATATTCTGAAGATGAACCATCTTCGCGCTTACCTTCAGTAACCCAGCTTCAACATCTTTTAGACAGGGCTAGTCTGAATATCAGAATGTTTCTTCAAACTGCCAGCATTAAGAATTACACACGTGAGGATTATTTAGATCCAGAAAAAAAAAAACCAGTAGGAATTTCTGATTCCTACACAAGCCTTCCAGATTTTCTGAACTTTCGCATGTTGTTGTCATTAGATCTCCAGTATATCCTAAGCAACTGGTAATTAGAATATCAGCATCATCTCTAGTATGTAAACTGCACTGAACTGAGAGGTTTAGGTTTACATTTCTCTACGGTTCCACTGAAATGCCAAAATACAGATAAACAAGCACAAGGTATTCCAGCTCTAGCTAGTCAAATTACTACACCAAAGGACAGGCATTCCTTTGAGAAAACCAAAGGAATAACTACCATTCAGTTCAAAATGTTTATTTTGTAAGTTAATTGCAAAGAATATTAACTTTAAATTACTGCTGTTTTTCTTTTTTTTTTTTTTTTTTGGCCTCTGAGGAATTTCTAAGTGTGACAACAGATATTGCATCTACTGAATTTGAACACACGAAAAAATGTAAAGCTCCTTTACTTGCTTTTAGGTACAAGACCCTAAAACCACAAACCAAATGTCATAATGAAACCAAATAACAGTATGGTCAGATAAGCAAATTTTTGAGAAACATCTTTGTTAAAGCTTAGCTGTTTCTACCAGATTTCTAGCACACCAATAGTGGCTGACGGGTAGAGAGGAAAAAAGAAGAGCTCCTTGCCCTGCAAGCCCTCGCCCAGCAAGACAAATAAAGCAATACATAAGAGGTTAATGCTGTTCTGTAAGACTGTATAACTGATTGCAATACTCCACACACCGGTGAGATCTGTATTATGTCATAATACGGTTAAAGCAAACATCATGAAAAACTCATTTTACATTTAGCTAGTTATATTTTATTTGTATTTAACATTTGACATGTTAAAATAAGATTTTTTAAATCTTCTTTCAGTTGCAGTTGAAATTCCCACGTATGTACGACTGACAACTTTTAGAGAAAGCATGATTGTTTCTCAAGAAGTATACAATTAGTTAGTATATTATACATACCATTAAGTTACTATGAACTACTAGAACAGTTTATGGCTGAAAAGCTGACCAGACAGCTTTTAAGTATAACTGCAGGAACCAGGCTCAGAAAATAGCAGAACACCTTTTTTGCTATAGTCATCTATATATAGATGCTATAGTACTATAGTACAGGCTCAGCTGAACCAAACCACTAGACATCGTTGGTTAAGTAACATTTTATCAGCATCAGAAGTATCATTTTAGATCAGTATTTGCTTTCAGACTGAAATGCCTTGAAGTGTCATAATTCACAGCTTCAAGCAAAAAGCCAAATTTTTGGAAGCAAGCACTTTAATGTGATCTACTCGTGTATTGTTGAAAACGCAACCAAGATTGTGGCTGTGCCACCTCCTGGCTGCTAAGCACTTCAGAAAAATCTAGATGGGATCTTTTCTTTGTCTGTATCTGAGACTGGACTGTTTTATGTCAGTTTGCAATGATAACAGAACATATAAAGGGAGGAAAATATATTAATCAATTAGGATGTGCTTGAAACATTTATCCCTTTCAATACTGCTCCTCCCACAACTACATAACAGAACTCCAGAGATGTACTTGTTACAGGCCTCTACCATAAAAACTGCAACCCACAATTAAGCTAAACTGGGCAGTAGCAAAGCAATACTGGAAGTGTCATTGGCGCTCTGCGGACAGCATCTACCAGTACAAGCAAACGTTCAGGGTTATACAGTTTGTGTTTGCTTTTAAGGATAGCAGAAAAAGACATACATACTTAAACTGAAAGAGGCTTGCAAGAGGGCTGAAGAAATCGTAGCTAGATGTGGTGTAGATCAGTTTGGAAATGAGGAAAAGGATTTATGTTTTGATTTGACCAAAGTTCTCTGTGTGTATGATATAAAATTATAATAAGCTGTTCCAGCTAGATTCAGACCATGAGTGGTGGAAATACATTCAGTTACTTTCACATTATTCAATTTAGGTTGAAAGAGCTGAAGAATGACTAATACTGTAAGATTTCTATTACACGTATTCCCGAATGAGTCCAGGCCTACTTGAGAAATTTTTGCCCATATAGCACTGCTGGTTAGAAGTGTGATTTTTTTCCTTTTTATTTTGCAAGGGTACTATCCCAGCAAGAACTGCAGCATGGAGGCAGTTATACCACCCTGAGTATTTTCATTTCTGTAGTTTACTGTATTCAGGGAACTGACAGAAGCTGCATCATCAAAAGAGCTTTTTTGTTGCGTAAGTGGAGTTTATCCCAGATGTGTTTGGGGGCAAAGCTCTATCAGTGAACAATCCGTTACGTAGAGCAGCAATGTCTTTTGCCATAGCCATGTATAGCGTGTGTCTGTACCAAAACTGTAAGGGAACTTCCAGTTTTGCTACAAGACACAGTTATAACATTTAAAAAAAAAAAAAAAAACCCAAAACCCCCCAACTGTCCTCCAGATGTTTTACATGCCAAATCCCTAAGATTTGAAATTTACCACACTTTCATTTACCAGTCTTCAAGACTTAATCTGAACTAGCTCCCGTAACATGGGGGCTTCCAGAACACCATATACTGACTTCTTTGAAATATCTACCAGCAGAAGAAATTAGTTCTGGTTTAGATGTGCCTCCTTGTTTCTGCTGACAACAACGAAAAATCTATGTAAGTAGTTCAAATGTAAATGTTTTCAGCGATGGCATCTAAAGGCTCATGTAATGAACCCCTCCCCACCTGCTCCATACTTATATGGCGCCCCCATCAAGCCCCGTTTATGTCATGACAGAGATTCAGTTACAATAGAGATGCATTATGTATGTATGTATTAGATTTCTTTCTTTCTCTTACTTCACCTTCTCAAGCATCACAAGCCTTCAAAAAGCCAGTTGCAGAATCGCAATCAGCTCCATGAACACTAGAATCAGCTACTCGGATCACTCTGAGAAGAGTGAAGAAATTGACAGACTGAAGAAACACTGAACTCCAGGAAACGAAAAAGCTACATCAGGGTTTGCCAGAATTTCAGTCTTAGGAAAATTTTCAGGTTCTCTTATTATGCAATAAACTGGTACAAATATCTAGGAAAAAGCTGTCATTAAACAGTAGTATTCAGCAAGGTAAAAAAGAAGCAAGGATACAAGACAGCATATCTAAATGCACAAACATGGCATCTTAACACATAAGATTTGACCTTTCAGCAGAAAGACAGAGATACTACATTTGTTTAGCTATGTTTCTATGGGCAATTCTCAAAAAAACAGATTTAACTTCAATGTATTATGTCATCTATTCTACTATAAAATGACAGGATAACCTAAGTCTGGTATCACGTCTTCCAAAAGTTTGCATCAAATGTGTCAGAGGAAAACAAACTCCCTTCCTCCAGCCATACTACATGGTCAGATTTGCAATTCTTGGTCATACCAACTCTGGATTCTCTTACAGATTTGGTAATTACTTATTCCATAAAGCATAAAAGCATTTTTAAAAGTCAGCATTCTACTATTCATTATTTTTCTTACTATATCTATTTACTTAAAAGCTTGAAACTAATCACCGAGGCAGAAATAATCTACATTTCCACCCACCTCCTCTTGGGGCAGACTGGGAGAAGGGTGGAGTAGGGAGTTGTGGCAGAATAACAAGGGTTAATGAGTACTGGATAATCTTTGGGTTTAAAAAGTCGAAGTACAATAAAAGCTGGAAAACCGTAGTAATGGCTAAAGTCTCAAAAAGGCAAAACCAAATGATCATCTGAATATCAACATATCTGATAATAAAACCAATCCACCCGTCATTTGAACTCACACCTGAGAAAAAGTGTAAGTATCGCACAACTATGGCTTATTTGTTACAATAACTGATAATTAAGTCAAGCTGATGATTATGTCAAGCATTTATTTCTGTATATCTACAACAAGGGCAGATGTAAAGGCCTGCAACTATCTCAACTGCAAGCTCATTTATAACATGATTGCTCTCAGACATTTTCACATTACTAACACAGTAACTGAAGCTGGGAGCAAAAGTGATTCCCAAAGTATACTCTTGCCATTAAAAAAAAGCCCAAACCAATAAACATGGCAAAGAATAAAAAGCCCGAATCATATTACATGGAATGAACAACTGCGACCCACTTTAGACCAAAAGGTCACTGTACCACAACCTTGCCCATTAGCTTCAGCTTTAAAGGTCAGGTGTCATGCTCAGAACTTAGTGCAGCTCTGACACCTAAAGTAGTCTAAGCACATTCAATGTAAAGTCAGTAATCTTAAGATACGGCACGACTCCAACCTTTCCACTTAGTTTTCTTTGGTTTCCTTAAAGCAAAGTCACACAGTATAAAATAAGACATTTCCACACTATAAAAGACTACAAGTGTAATTGGATGAATTACAACCAGCTACAACAACTTCCCTGTAAAATTTACATCAGGCGCTCAGAGATGATGAATTAAAATAAAACTATAATCACGTATGAAGTAACTAGCAGAAGAAAAGGGAATCTGGTAAGACATTTAAGGCCACTAACCATTCATTTCCTTGACTGTAAGTGTTGAGCTGGCGTCTTGTGGCAGTGGTCTATGATCTGCAGTTGCCTCTGCAGTACTTCAGTTTCAGGAGATGAATATGTGCTTTCAGTGTGAATCAATCCATCGGACTCCAGTTCTTTATCTATGGTAAACTTCAAAGCTCCCCCTTCTGTAAAGCCCTAATGAGAATCAAGCATGCTATGTACAGGATAAAGTTGTGTTACAAGTACAGAATGGCAATTAGTTTAAATAAACTCAAACTGGAATTTAGTGATATTCTATGGCATCTGTAACGATACTGCTTTTCTTGCTTGTATGTGCCATCCTAAAGTTGAACTCATAGGTACCTACCAACCTGAGCTAGAGTCAAGCTTTTAATGTTTTTGAGCTGATTTACAGAAATCATGCAACCTATTTGAATATTGCTTGAAGAAAGCTATGGCTGTCTTGAGGTACGTTAGACTTTCTGAGTTGATCTAGGTCCCAAAAAAAAGAACTAAACCTATGGAAAACTAAGCACAGGTGCAATTTCCACACTGCCCAGAGAACCAGAAACCAGTGGTTTTTGCTGAGTGCAGCTATCAGCCTCTGAAAGCAGACAGATTTTTAACTGTCACACACCCCCACGTTTCAGCTTTGCATGCACAACATCCATATGCAATAGATTTAACTAATCTCAGTAGCGATCTTGACCTCACACATGGAAGCACCCACATACTTCTCACACCCACAAACACTTTCTCCCAAAATTCATAGAACATATAACAATACTATTAAATGTATGTTTAATCATTAAATGCATAACCTAAAATTAGCCATGTGGAAAGCAGTAACTTTAAGTGAAACATCATATTTACCAGATGTGCAGTCAGATTAAAGTCTTTTGCATACCCATATTAAAAATATATTATATTTTGACAAAGATGGACAAAATTAAATACTGAAGACAGATACACAGGATTCTGACAGCTCTGATTTGTTGTTTTTTACATCATCTGTGGTAGCATATTATTAATTAGTATGTTGCTGGATATTGGTGTTTTGCATAGTAACTGCACATGGTAGAATTTAGGTAAGTGCAGCAGATCCTTACAGCTTTTAAGTGTGTGCTTATATCCCCTCCAGGACATACATAAGGAAATGGGGAACAACTGCTGCATCATGTCTGACTGGAAGTGTAAAGCAGATCCCTCCTCGGCATCACGCTGACAATAAGACCTTCACTGTGCTCCCAACTGCAGTCCTCAAGGCGCCACACTATTTTATTGAAGAGAACTGCTCAAAGTAGGGCCCGTGCTTCATGACTTATGGTATCTACAGGGCTTGGGTACACGATTCCTTTTTGCGCCCTGGTTAGCCAATACCAATTGTACCTGTGCTAAAACTATGTTCTTGTGTGATCCTTATGCATGTCATACTTACATCAAAAACAGAATAAACACAAGAACAATTGTACTACATACTACTCAGTTTGGACTGGAGATAGACATTTGAGTCTCATATCCAAGGAAGGAAATAGATTTCTTTTTTTAACCCAAACCAGAACTCAAAGCACTCATTTTACTGATGGGCTGGCAATGAACTGACATTTCTACTACCAGTTTATTTCCAGTAGCCTCTTTTTCCTTAAGGTGTATGTGGATTGTATGCTTATAGGTTCAGTTTAGTTTATGGTATAATAAAAAGATTGAAGTAACTCTGCTTATGGATTTAAGGAACTCTAAGGTCCATCTAGAAAGCAATACCCAGAGAAACCCTCTTTTTTTTTTTTTTTCCAAAGCAGCCCTTCTTCCCCTTCACTACTCCCTTTATATCATGTCTGAAAAACCTGCACAAAGTCCAGCTTAAAAATCAAACTACTATCACAATGGTTTTCTCAGCAGATTACAGCTATTTTTCTTCCCTCATTAAGAGTAGGTTACACATAAACCAAACAATTAAAATAAAAAGCTACTCAGGGCTGGTATATTCAGCCCTTCCAATGCAAAAAGAAAAACAGTATTTCTAAACATCTTCTCATACTATTATGTTCAGACTCATTTGGCAGAGAATATTGTCTTACACAGTGCAATGGTCTTTCTGAACTAGATGACAGCTGAACAGAGCTAAGCTTTATGGATATCTGGAACTCATCTGTTGAGCCCAAAAGAATAAAACGAGAATGTCTGGTGAAATCTGTGAGACACCTGTTTTTCACATTCCTCTCTGCTCCCTGGAGCAAGTTGTATCAAAGGAGAACAACAATGCTTTATGAACTCCTCTTTCTCCTTTCATGTTGTCTGAGGAAATAAAGAGAAGCTCCCCAAAGCCAATGGTTATTGCACAGGCACAGTGACTGTATCTAACACATGCATTTATATTCGTATCACAAAATGGCTGCAAATGAAAATTCAGGAAGTTTACCTTATGTGCAAACTATTATCAGAAAATTTCACAATGTGATGGGAAAATAAGCCCAAATGGCTTATTTTAATTTTTCCATCTTTTTTTTCTCCAATAGAAAATATGAATTAACCCCCCAAGTTTTTACAAACATTTTCAGCTATTCAAAATATTCAATAACCTGAGCACTAAAATTTATGCATAGCTATACACTTTAGATAAATCTGCATCATATATGACCATCTTACCAAGATAAACATATAATGTAGAATCTGTCAATTCTCAAAGGTCACTCGGCATTATCTTAATGAGTCCTTCCAGTACTTTCCATTAAGTTACTGCATTGGGAAACAGTAACAGGTTACCAATGAATTATGTGCACGGGCACTATGCTCTTCTGTTTTTCCAAGCTGACAGGTGATAAAAAGAGTGGTTGGGGAAAATATCCATTATCAAGCTAAAAGCATTGTCATACTCAAGACAGCTGTATCAATCTACTTATAGAATGAATTTTATGATGATATTTATGATTTAATAAGGGACAAGTGTTTGAATTCGTTTCCTTTTGTAAATAGAGACATGGGAAAAAACAAAACAAAAAAATCCATCGCCAGTCACTACAGTTCCTCACATTCTTAGAGTATCTGAAGTACGTTTAGGCTCACTGCAGCAGCCCACTTGAACTAATATACTGAAATTCAGGTTGTCTCCTTTCCTGGCTTGCAGAAATTGATAGCACTTCTCACTGGAGTTGAATGATTTGCTTTCCCTCACTGTCTTTCCAACACAGCAACTATCAAACCCATTATTGAGAAGGTCCTTTGTGAAAACAGTGTCTAGCTATTTCCTGGCAAAAACCATACAACTGAAATTAAGTATTACAGTTCTGTTGGCGTGCTCTTCTCTTCTGAACACTAGCTGCAGCAGAACTTAAAGCCATTTCAAAGAGCCTTTAACTACACGTCCCAACACACTTGTGCTGTCACTCAGCAGGAACAATTGTCATGAAAGAATTTCTGAAGCTTCTAAGCTATCTATTCTATTAAACAATAACCTAGGTTCCCTCACAGTTTATCCACTTAGCATGCTTGCCTTGTAAACTCAACATGCCTCTTATTTCCTTAATGAGAGACCTCTGGAATATTTTCATCACGCACAAAATAATGCTGCCTGAAACAAGTGGTGATAACATTATGTTCAGATTGTTTATAGCATTACAAGAAATGCACAGCATGACTTGGCTTTCATCCAGATGCATTTAACTGCAGAATCCTCAACTAGCTTCCATTTTTGTCCTGTCTTTCACCATTGAGGGGAATGGATGAAGATCCCTACACCACTTATTGATGGCATTTAATTAGTTTGCACTTTGAGTGGGAACCATTCTGGCACATAAATGCATCCTTGCACATCACCTTCTCTCTAATAAGTGTCTTCGAGCACGTTCACAACCTCTTACAAATGTGTTTTTTAATAGAAAACACTAAAGCAAATCCAATTTTCCTTCCAACCGAGGCATATACTATTTGCTAAAGGCCACAACTTCTAATGAGTTTATGTCTGTAGCTGGTTTCTCCACTAAAAATGATGAGAGGATACTTTGTCCATACTCCAACTTTAACCCACCACAGGTGTGAACAAGACTAGCATTCCTTCTAAATCCTGCACACATGGTAACTTGATTTAAAGTGAAATCATGCCCATTCAGCAAAACGGGTGCCAGGGTAAAACCTTGGACCTTTACTAGAATTGTGTTCCTGTGTCAGCTTACATCTGTGTCACATGTTAGTCAACATTCTGCTACAATATTTTCAAAGACAAGGAAACAAGACTTTGAATTCTGACAAGCACTTCGCTAGGTCTCAGTATGAACATTAGTATTGTATTTGCTTTGTACTATCACTGTTTATTTCTAATAGAAACAGCAGCATCATTTTAGCATGAAAACACACAGCAGTTCAGCCAAATAGAAAACAGCCCCTGCCCTCTGAATACAACTCAGGAAACAGAAAACGAGAGACCCAATCCAACTAACAATTTTGTGCAGTACAATAGGCTGACAATTGATGACATTTGCAGTAAAACTAACTTCCACTTAGAAGTAGAACTAGGATCGATACCACTTAGAAGTAAGTTGATGGTGAACAATTTCCAAAGGAATTGTTCTCATGCATATGAGGGCAGGCTCAAAACAGCATACTGTAGCATACAACAGGATCCTGGCAGTAAGTGAGCATTGGGATATCTTTTTCACTTCTTTCTACAAACAGAAACAAAACCTCTGTTTCATTTTCCACAGTTCTATACTTCACCACATGGTGATGATTTGCTTCAGCGCTGTCAGTTTGCCTTCAAAATTGTCTAATATTTTTTTAAATGTGAATTCCTGTGTTTGCTTATGAAATGATGCTCCACATAAATCAGTGAGAAATTCAAAAGGTCTCCATATAAGGATCCCAGAAAAAGTCATCAGCTTTTGCACCCATTTACTTCTAGCACAGTTCATTGTAACTATCTACGAACGAAATAAAACCTGAGTGAAATAAATACCTGGCTCTGACAACAGGGGTAGCACAAACTCTTGAACTGCCCTTAATCTACTAAGATGTTCCATCCTTAAGATGTTGCAAAACACATATATTTCCTAGACCTCTCTGGCACATTCCTGGGTGTACACATATGTTGTTACCTCTTCACAGCATCAAGCCAAACTCCCAGAACACAAGGCAAGAGTCCTCAATGGCTTAAAGCGCATCCTATCTCAGAGCTCCAAAATCAGTGAGTTTTGGATTAGCACCTCAACTTGTCAGGGACAAGAGACAGATGAAGTGAACAGACACTTGTGTCTGATGAAACCAGCTTCTCCCTTCCACCACAACAGCAGTCCGTTATCCTAAGACCCCCTTATTTACCTTTACAAATGGGTGTATATCTTTCAGTACCACATAAGGAAAATGCCCGAACTACCATTTAGCAATGTGTCGCATTTCCCCAATAACAGCAGCATAACTACTTCATATGGCTAAAATACACTCACCCACCCCACCCCCCCAACCACTGCATTTTCTGCTCTGTGTAGAAAAATCTCAGAAAAAAGAACTACAGATGAAAGATGGGTGCAGGGAGAAGAGACAGAAAGTGTCGAAACAATCAAAAATATTTGTATGCTTCTAAATGGCTGCAAAACCTTTTTTTTCTGTACAGGAGCTCCAACTGCTTAGTTTGTAGACATTAACCATTCCAAGGTATGCTCCCATTTTGCTGAACACTGCAGACCACTCCAGTGCTCAGCACAATGTCACATCTCATTCTTTCGGGCTTTGCTTTCCTTCCTTCTATGCTTTGTTTTGGTTGCTCTTGCTATTGCCTCTCAGCAACGAAGAGATTAGCTCTAAAGGGTTACCATCAGCATGTATTTAGTAGTTATAATTACCATACCTGAAGTACAGTAGTTTTTTTATTAACTTAGTAGCACACCAGTGGCACCAGTGTGTTTTCTCTCAACTCAGACATATCACACTGGATATAGAGCAAGCTACTCCATTACACGAGGGCCTTTAGCTGCACAGTAAGAATACGTAATTTTCTTCTCCATGTGAATTTCTGTTCATTTCTGGTATTGAGAATTAGATTTTTGTGTAGCAGTAAGACATGCAACGTAATATATTCAGAGCTACAGTGACTGGCTCTGTTAAAAACGCCCACAATAAACAATATTCCCGACATGAATGGCTGTACCTCTATCACAAGAGTCATCAGATTCTTTCCAAAAACCTCGCCAAGAAAGTCTGTAGCAGCTGATTTATGCACGAGATCGCAATATGTCTAAAACACAAAGACATAAATGATTGACAGTCTGTCCATTGGAGTCCATTAAGATAAGGATAATATACAGTAGGACAAAAATTCTCCACAGTTGCTGTCAACATGTTTATACAGTAGATCCTCACAGAACAGCCTTTTCACCTCTCTGTGTGGGAATACAAATCCCTTTAATGTTAATGATGCTCTTGGTTTGCATTGTCAGGGGATACACATGTATAAATAGCATGTAAGTAATAGCCCTGTTCAAATTCTAGGAATTGCAGATAGAGACTTTGCTTGCAATTTGTTTTGAACCAGTTTTAAGCAAGCCACAAAAAACTCCTACTAAATCTATGTTAATATTACGCTGGAGATCTCGAAAGTTGGCATAAAGGTGAACTTGCCTCTTACTCATTAGACCGGGACTCACAATCACAGTCAGGTTTTAACGTGCTGTGGCCCTAAGCAACATGTGGGCAATGGAGATGTGCATACACCGACATTGACTAAAGCATCACAGGCTAAATTAAGACTTCCATTTCTGTTTTAAACCAGATTTCATGGATTTGGACAGTTTTAGCTCAATCTTAAATTTTCTTTTCTTTTTTTAAATGAGAAATATCTGTAAGATGATAACAAAGCAGAGAAAATTACTGCCTGAGCTCCTGAAAGTAACTGTTGAAGCAAAACATTTACTCTATTATAAATGAATAATACAATTCATCTATAATCTATTATTGAGCACTTGAAGAATAGTTTGTACTCAAGTGGACAGAAATTCTCTCTAGAACCCATTTATTGCAGGAAATAAATTTAAGAGTAGTGTCACATTTTGAAAAATGTTATTTTATTGGCTGTAATTTTTCATGGTACCTGTGGGGACTGGATGACAGCTCAACACTGCAATTGTCCTTCATGTTGATATCCTTTTTTTAGTTGAGACTGTCCTGGGAATATACTAAAAGTGATTTATTTGTCCCTGGACCTGTGAAAGATTTCAGGCAGGTGGAAATGGATGTACGGCTAGTTGAGGAGAAATAAGAAATGAGCCCAGCATACTTATTTAGCCAGGAAACTAACAACCAGCAGGGAATATTTAATCACTTCACATTACAACTGAGTAAGACTTCTGATGGCTCATCTCCTCACTGCTTGCAGTGAAAAAGCCAGCCAGCCTAGAATCAGCAGCCCACTGTTTCACAATAATGAGATGTCCTTTGACATCTACTTTACATTGTCATCCTCAGGAGTCAAACAGTGTAACAGTATGCTATGTGTGCTGCTGTGACTAATTTTCCAAATGAAATAACCTTCTCAAGTTAGATTTTACTTAATGAACAGTATTCAATGTTCTCTATCAATGGCCTATAAAGCTCCTGCTTTAACAAAGTTAACTAATTTTAAGATAGACACTGATATTCATTACCATCCATGCAACAAACCTACGTTCTATAGCTGTACAAAACCTGCTGACTATTGGGTCAACCAGTACAACAGCCGGTATTCTCTCAGATAAAAGAAAAGCTAAAGTTGTATTTGAGCTTTGTAACAATTTTATATTCATCACACATCCTCCTGAAAACAGGTGTTTGCTTAAAAAAAAAAAAGGAGATATGCCTTTAATTTAAGTAGGCCAAGTTTTATTACTATTTCATGAAATTCAGCCTTTTAGCACAGCACAATTTAAAAGCACACGCCTGCACATTGTAGTTTATCTCAGGCAGAAGACTGCAGGGCTCAGGATTGTGGCAGTCTGTCTAGACACAAACATGGGATTAGAATTTTGTTCTACAAATAACAATAGTAGAAAACTCTCATTTGGTTTGATTCTTAGAAGGTAACTTACTAACAGAAGTAATTATAATCAACTGTTAGTAAAACCACACAAAAAATAGAAGAAGTTTCTACAAAATTTCCTTGTATTTGGACTGTTCAATGAATTGCACTATATGTACATGAAAAAATAATCTACGATAAAAGCCTCATGCATAATCTTTCTTCCTCTCAAACCCAATTATTACTACCTAGATTATTCAAGCAAAACATCCCACCGGCATTGCTTCTACTTAATTATTTTCAAGATGAGCTATGCAGACCCACTCAAGAAACATGCAGCTTTGGAAAGAATGCATTCAGATCAGTATTGCTCATGACATGATTTACACTGAAACAAAAAATTATTTATTAAAACAGGAACAGTCTTCAACTGAAAAGTTCAAAAGCATACACGCAAATTCCATCTACCAGGCTGTGCTTCATAGTGCTGCATGGTGTAGCATTGCTCTGATGTACACTAATGAAGTTAAAAAGATATGGTAAGGCCTAGCTAACCAATATAATTTTAAAGAGAACTCCAGTTATACTGTATTCCTTGGACAAGAGGACTATTGGTATGTAAACAAAGACTTTTTTTAAGGTACGAAATATTCCACCTGGAGCATCATATGATATCATACTCGCCAAAACCCATGAACCCTTTCCCTCAGTCGTGGCACATGTGTCCCTTTTATGAACAGTTATTTTTCATATTTATAGCATGTCAAGTGTGGCACTCATTAAAACACACAATGTGCAGAAGGAAGACATCAAAATTTATCCACACTGTAAAATATATACTTGTGCAGCAATAATAAAATTATACTCTACTTGCCATACATCATCACTTATTTGTCCAAACTTGTTAATTACTAAGTTAATTACTCAAGAACGCTTCCAGACTCGTTTTAGAAGTATATTTCAAATGTTCAGTGAACATAGATTTATTCCTTTTCTTGGTATAACTTTTGCAAGTAAATGAATTCTTTTTATCCTTTAGAAAAATGTTATGTGGGTAGAAACACATTTTTATTCTGAGCTGCTATAAAATCACATTTTCATATAAAATAGACTTAAATGCAGACCTCAGCCCTCAGAAATTATTAAGTATACTGAAACACTAAGATAGAAAACACCAAATTAATTATCAAGGTACCGATATCTCTTGTTACTATTTAAACTACATAAATTAGATTATCCTGACAGATCAGGCTTGAATATTACTAGGTTTTGGTTTGGTTTTCTTGTTTGCTGTCCCTAATTTTCAGGGCTACCACCAGAAAAAGGCAGGTACAGCTGCATGACCAGGAGCTTGAATGGGAACACAACATTTCTGTTAACCGCTTATTTATTTTAGTTGCTTCACTAACTAAACCTTATTGCTATCAAATAATGTTAGCATTGTAGAAACTGAGCACAGTGGTACAACTCTATTAGCAAAAACTATGTCTTCTCGTTTTTTAAAATCAAAACAGTAGCCCTGTCCTTAGAACCAGCAATATGCACTCTGAAATTTTCTTTTCTCCCACTACACCTGCCCACCTTCAAAATTAGACCAAGGTAATTACGTGATTAGACAAGGGAAATAAGCATGTAGACACTCATTTCAATCTTGAAACTATAATAAAAAAAATACAAGACTACACATTTCCCGTCAAATTAACTCTGTAGAAGCAGTCATTTCCTGCAATTCAAGCTATATTAACCAAAGCAGAGCTAGAATGACTGAGACGTCGCCATAAACTGGTATTCAAAAATACAACAAACGGATCAAGAACCATGGGGCAGTTCCAGACCTCTAATGTTCCATGGGTGGAACTGATAATAATTTACCTATATAAGTAACTATTCCCATGTAGATGTATGTTTTGAATGACTTCTCTAGAAAACGTGAGCTACAATACCTTAGCCGCTGGAACACTGACTATCCTGACAATGATGCTGCCAGGAGCAGTAACGTGTATGGATGCAACAATTCTGGGTGTCTGGCAATTCTATAAATATCTTGACAATTTTGGTTTCATTCTATTTTCAGAAGCACAGAGCTCTTTTAGAGTAAAAAAGTTTTTTGAAACCAAGAGCTCTGAGTTTTGATTCAATACTGTTCAAGGCCACTCAAGCAGATTCCAGGAAGTCTGCTGCTAAGCTTGTGAGTTCAGCTCTCAAGTGCAGTGTGCTCTAAATACATGACCTGTATTGAACTGCTACCCCAGCAAGCTGTAGCTATTATTCACTTCACAATACAAAGTCCATGGTACTTGAAGGTTGAATCTACATGATATATTAAATGCTTTATGAGCACTACTTTCTTTAAAAGAGCACAGCCATCCAAACTATGCACAATACCATTTGTCAACTACACCACCCAAAGACATTTTTCAAGTCCTCTGCCTCTTTTTCAACTAGATACAATTCTTAGGCAGAACAAGGTAAAAAACAGAAAAAACGAAAATGTTGTGAGAGATGCAAACCTACAGCGTATTCTCTTATTGAAGCCCTTGTCCCTACCTACCAGTACTTCCCCAATAGGGCCCAATTACATGCTCTGTCCAAAGTTATCAGCCTTTTTATGTCCTATGTAATTAATAGTTTATGGACTGACTCAATGAACCAGAAAGTAATTGCTTGTAAAGTGAGAAACGATGTCTAAACAAATGTACCATTACAGTTTGTCTCCAGTGCTTTTGCCTTGATCCCATGTAACCTTACATCTACAAAGTGAACTAATTGTCGCTTCCATGAGAGACTAAGGAAAGACTTTGTCGTCTCCAACAGAAGCTATGACTGGCATAGAATAATTAGCTAAATCATATTTCTCCTTTTGTTCTTCACAAGACATTAATGTTTGTTCATTTTACACATGATGACTGGATACTTGAGGCCTTCTTAAAACGTAAAGACAATCAAGTATTTTTTCTTAAATTAATAAAAAAAGATACTTTCTTGACATATTGGTATCCTGCAGTGGTTCTGCTCAAATAAACACCTCAGCCTCTACCAATGAGTTTGTAGAAGCATAAAGACACATACAGAAAATACATTTCAAAAGTTGGTCATTATGACTTCATAAGCAATCATTGTATAGAAAGCAACAGTCATTTTGTTTCTTGCTTTGCTCCAGTGAGATAAAGGGAATCTGAACAAGAAGGGCAAAGGAAGGAGCAATAAGATGAGCAATGAAATTTGTCTGCTCAAATTTTTTCAAAGAGAGGACTGTTTGAAAAAATCCTTTGAAAAATTTATGCATGATTCTAATTATTACATATTTTGATGCATGAACCAATACATAAAGTAACATCCAGCCAAGAGCCTTGATACTGAATAATGTAATATGAACTAAAACAGCCATTCAAAAGGAACTTTCACATTCTTGTCCATCTATCTTTCAATGGGAACTTCTTTTGTATCAAGCACTAAGAACACAAGTCCATTATACTGAATTGTTTAACGCTGCAGATATCTAAGCAAGTTTTGATACTTGAAGAACATTATCCTGAATATCTGCACTTTCTCTAATGATCTCTGATAGCTCTCATTTCTTGCAAGGGTGTCTTTTCCAGTATGAGAAATATTTTCTTAATATGAGGCCACAATAACTTCATACTGAAGCAAGTTAATCAGAGAAATGTCTCTGTTCAACACAAGCAACGCGTACCCTATGAACACTTCCAGCATTTTGCTTCATACTTGCTGTGAAATACGTACCTCAAATTTTACAGCCAAGGCACATTTAGCATGTCAGCTATATGTTAGCAAATACTGCACAGGAAAGAACAACAAATTTCTCCCACAAAAATTCCTGTAGGTAGGATTAAGTTCATTTTACAACCTATCTTGCTTGCAGACTTTTTCAGGAAATTGTACAACCACGTGTACAGGTATCACTAACTGAAATCAACTATGTCAACACAACACATCAAAAACAAAACCAAACCAAACCCTCTACTGCTAGCATAGTGAGAACCCATCTTACACCTGATCATCTGTCAGGGAGCGTAATGTCAAAGATACGGTCTTTTATATCGTTAATAAGAAGAAACTTGGAGTGTTTTCTTTATTTAGGACAGTTCAATTCTTCCTCTCAACGTCACTGTTGTATACTATTTGAAAAAGCAGCTCAACTTACACATTAATCCACTCAATCGACAAAACTGGTCTCTCTTGATTCTAAGGTTTATCTCCTGTGTTTCACATTATGGTCCTTCAAGTGCACAATCATCAACACTAGATTAACAGTTTGCCTTCCCTTCATTCAGAGCAGTAACAAGGAGAAATGCAGGCAATCTGAAGAGAGCCATGGAGAGGGAAGACCTCTGTGAACCATGCCATTAAGCATTTTCAAAAGAGCAGACCAGTGGGAGCAAGAGACAGAAAGTGATCGAAAGTAACAAGGGTGCAAATTACTTGAAATCAAGCCTTTACGTGGCCCATCCAGTCAGTTTTTCACTACCACTCACAAAAACAGCTTTCATATGTGGCCACATATATGTTGATATGAGTAAAGAGTTTGAAGTCGGACATTTCTTTTTATGTAGACAGTCATTTGATCTGGGTGTACACAAACCATGCAGCACAACCTCACTGAAAGATCAGTCTTTCAGCAGATCTTAGGTGTACGTGAATGAAAACGCAGAAGAAATTTGCTCTCACAGCCAAGTTTTCAATTGTGCGTTTACCCATTGAATGGAACATCTGCAGATTTTCATCTTCATTTGCTATTCAGATTCCGCATTCCTGAACACATCTGCGGCTTCGACACTAAGTACTGCTTAGAAAAAAACTACACCATAATCATTGACACTAGTGTACCTGAACATAACAGAATTAACAATCAATAGACTTGAAACTACACAAATCTCAAGTCCACTCACAATGCTCTTTGCTTTTCTTCCAAAGAACAATGAAAATAGGCCTAATCAAATGTACTAAACAGAAAAAAAAAATATATATATATATATATTTTCCACATGTTTAATAATGGCTCTATGAAAATAACCTCTAATTAAGGTTATAAAACTATAAAATTGTACTGGTACTTGTACTGACTTTGAAGAATTGGTTCCTTGCTTTGTTTTTATTTATAGCACAGCGAGAGGCTATAAAAGCATGACTCCTTCATTTACTGCTATTTAGTTTTGCATTTTGAGTCTGATTATTTTTTCTTACATCATGGAATACATCAGACTTGGGCAATAGATACATTTAAAGCTTGCGAATAGGTGTAGAATTTTATTCCATGCCTGAGTACTATTAATCAAGAGTATTTGATGCGGCAAACATGTCAGTGTTTGTGTCTTCCCACGTAAAAAAGATCCTCCTAACTAAAAATACTGTGGAAATACATGGAAAAGTATAGACATATCATACTGTGGGAAGCCTTAAAAATGATGAATACGTTTTTAGGCTTCGTGTCTACCTAAAATCAGCATATAGTAACTGTGACAATACATAGTAGTACTTCAGTAAATATTAAGTCAGTTAAACTCAGATCTGCTCGTGAAGAATATTCATCAAGTAACTGACAAAAAGTCTGCTTTGAATCACTTATATTAGAAATGCCATCAGAATCCTTAAAATTTGCATGTTTTTTCACCATTATGCTTTGAGTACCTATGTCTTGATGACAAACCATGTATTTGCAGCGTGAGACGCGCAAGCGCAAACCTAACTGCATCACAACTCTCTCAGGATACATAATTTCATGAATAACAAGCATAAGAATGAGCAATTTCCTCATCAAAAGCCTGGTGAACACAAACACCAAAAGCAGAGACACTCAGTAAAAACAGAAAGGCCATGGAAAAAGAAGCTTTATGCACTGAAGTAAAATTAACATTGTTGAAGTCCAATAAGCCACAGATCAAAGGTTCTTTTTCTCATCCAGTTCTTCATACAGTTCAGGATCAAGCACTGACCATAACCAGGGACTAGAGAAGCCCAGCACTGCGAAGGGAGGAAGGGAGCAGACAGCTGTAGACCCACAGGAGCAGACTCTCATGGCCAGGAGAAGGTAAGGCAAAGCTGTACACATCTCTCTCAGCCCCTGGGGATCACTTCCCTTTACTCTTGGAAGGGCAAAGAGATTATGCAGACAGAACTGCAAAATCAGAAAGCCAGGTTCCATTCTCAGGACAGAACTATACAGAAAAATAATTTACATTTAGAGTCTCATGGTCTCTCACTAAGGATCAGGCATATCTACAGAGATTTTGTCCCATACATGGAAGAAAAATGAATTTAAAAAATAAAATTGAAAAGCCTGAAAGCTAGGTTCTTGCAAACTTTGGCTAAGCATGAAATCCAGTATCAAAGCAAAATATCTGTTCAACATGGGTGACTCGACTATCAGGCAAATGTTAAACCACTCAAGAAATGCCTCTGTGCAGTAATAAATGCCTGTTCTGATTTGGTTTTTATTATTGAAAAAAATCTGTAATAATGCCACAGAGGTGGCAATTAGTACCCAGATGGGGAAGTCAAAGATACTGACTTTCAGAACCAATGTACACTGGAAGTTACCACGAATAAGGTGGAGTCTACTACATTATTCACATCACAGCTTATTTTCTAGAAACAGCTGGTAATGCACCTGCAGGTGTTCTTACATTTCATCCTAATTCTTGTCAAGTGGAGCTGAGAGTATAGACCGCACCTTGCAGAAGCAGAGCCCTACTTTATTTCCAAATTAATAGGCTTTATCCACTAGGAACAGGCTATATATTTCTTCTCATCTTCTCTTTTCAGCAGTTTCTTTTTTAAAAATGGCAGATACAGAAAGCATCGCTAACAGAGCAAGCTCTTACCACCTGTCTATGAAGTTAGTGTGCAGTATGTACAGAAAGAACATTTACAATATTCTAGCTCTTTTTCGCTAAATCCACTCGTGGGCACTTTAAAAGGCAGTGAATTTTAACAGTGTGAAGGTCACTTTCTTCCTTTTAAAAACAAGTATGTCTAGAAAGAAAAATAGAGACTACTTCTCCCTCTCCCCTTAACACTAACTCCCTCAAAAGAATTAGAGAATCCTTCCAGAAGATTCTAAAATGCCAGGGTTTTTTTTTCATAGTTACCTTCACACTTTTTACTCAAAAGTAAGTATATGCGTATCTGTGTTCCAGCTCCACCACAGTAATTTCCTATACTAGCTTGGGAACAGCTTTTTTCCAGAATGTTTCCAGAACTGCCAGAAGTGAGAAATACCTGGTATTTTACCAGAAGCTCATTTCCTCAAAAGATTTCTAGACAACTTTATCAGAATGAGCTCTGCAAGCTGTTTCCTGTAAGGTCTGTTACCCTAAGTAACAGAAACTACTATTTCTCCAAAAGCAGAAAGTCAAGGCAGAGCAAAGACAATGCTAACAAAGGCCAGATCAGTCCTTTTACTAGTTCTTTGGCCTTAGATTGCTACGTCAGGAAGTCTTTATCATTGAAATTATCCTTCATTATAAATAAATTACCATATTTTGTCACAAATTTAAAAACATTCTTTGCCAAAAGAAACACAACTATTTGCTTTCCAGACCTGAAATTCAAACAGGCCGGTATTTGTTCCAGCAATCATCTGTTGGGTCACTGACAAATTCAAGTTGTGAGGGAGATTTGGGCCACTTAGCGCTATTCAATCATTCTGAGTTGCCCCCAGATTGGGTATTTTTTTCCTAAACTTGAGAGGAATTTAATTAGAGAGAGGTACACACCTCTTCAGCATGTCGCTACTATTATGGCAAAGATTACACTATGCTCTGGGATACAAACATTACTGTGTTTGACAGAAGTAGCATGATTTGCCACTGCAATGGTTTGGACAGTCAGTGCAGCAAGCACAAACTGTGTTGATTTAGGCTAAATTTGTTCATTAGAATTGCGGAAAATATTTTAAGAAAAAAATATATAGTTGGAGGCCAGACTTGTCTTTTAAAAATAATTCTCGTATCACTCCAGTATGCTCTATAATCTTTGTTTTTATTCAGATTAGGAGAAAAACAAAGTTATTAATATTAACATTGGTTAACAGCCGTACTTGTTTTCTGAGGCAAAGCCAACAGATGAATTCACTACAGTGTCAACTACATAGACAGTTCCTCTAGATCAGGGACGAGACAGTTTGGCAGGAGAACGATGGGATATCATGTGAATGTGATCCAAAATCTTTCCAGCTAAACAGTGTGACACCTTTTTATTAGACCCAGACAGCATGGGTAACACAGCCCTATTTTCCTAGATTATTCTCTAAACTGAGCACATGCACAGCCACGGAGCCTACAAGTTAAGAACTGGGAAAACAGATAGGACTAAGCTGTTCTCTGGATTCTCAGTACTGTCTTCGCTTTTGAAAAGGGACAAAGAGTCAGATATTTGAGTTACTCATAAAAAAAGAACAAACAACACAGAGACATTTCAAGAAAGCTGTAAACCCAAGACTTTCTGGTTACCTGGGAAGTTACTAGAAAATTGAAATCTAAAAGTGGGCATTACTCTGAACACAAGCATGTCCTCATGCTTAGAAAGAGAAACAAAAATACATAGTCCACTGCAAAGAGAAAGCAGGATCCGTTTCCACAAACTGCTGAGCAGGCCACATAACACACTAAATGAAATCCAGACTGTAAGTATCCTGTGGGCTAGAAAAAGAACTGGAGATCCACGAAAATTCAAACCTTCCTGCTTTTTCACAGTAAACAATTCTCACTGGCTTTTTTCCCCTCATTCCTGTATGTACATGAACTTCATTAGCAAATGTGTATCAAAAAGCTGCTTGAGGACAAATCACTAATTGCTCTTTTATAACGAATCTCGGTATTTCGAAGTTACTGAGAAAATCTTCTATAAAGACTCTGTCAAAACAAGTCCCTTAAGGATTAGTAGAAGCTAAATCCTCTGTCAGAGAGATTTTTCTCAACAGCAGTAAAAGGGTTTTAGTATCAGAAGATCTTAGAAAATACACTTTCCTTCCTCTCAGCTGGGTTATATGTATAGTGCTGCCTTCTTCAGAAGCACAGATTCTACTTCTTCCCTTTTGTTTTCATACAAGCTCAACTTTTTACAGCAAAAATATCATTTAGCAACTCTTAAAGCAACAACATCGATCCCTTTCTGATTTTACTGGTATTATTACTGGCTGGGACAGTACCTTGAGGAATGTTTGCCTGGCATGAATGAAAGGCAATTAACAAGCTTGAGATAGTTACATATTTTCAAATAATAGCCCACACTATATCTGGGGAACACACTGAGAGATTTCGATTTTTTAATTTTTTTTTTTAAATACAGACAGACTATAGAGTCTTATTTGATTGTCATACAAGTCACCATTTGCTCTTTCAGCTTACAAGAAATTTTTGTGGAGGATTGCTTTTAAATAGTCAGAATCTTTACACACATCAAACCTTTTCAAACTCACAGTTTGAGAAATTAATATTTAACATGCTTTCAATGAAGAGCCATCATATTTATTGTCTTAAAGTAATTTGGACAAGTCTTTTATTTTGACTTGTCACTTGAGCTTACATCACTAAAAGAATGCAGCATCTGTCTTACTCTGAGCTGCTGTGAAGTAAATAACTGCAATCGATAAGCATTAAAAACAATTCAGGATTTTGTCCATGCACCGAGAATGGACCAGTGGTATTTGCCAGCATGATCACATTCACCTCCTGGACTGAAACAATAAGCATGCTTTACCCAAACACTTTTCTGGTTGGAATTTACAAAGCTTTTCTGGATTGTATGCCCTTAGCACTAATCAATAGCAAGACAGAAAATCACTTACATGTTTAGTTTATGAATGGACCCATTTATTTGCCAATGTTTATGTTTTTCAAACACCGTCCAAACAGTTTCCAACACTCAATTTTCTTTTCATCACAACAATGCCTTTCCAGAACTGAATATATAAAAGCTTTAGGTTGGCAAATTATGTACCATCACAACTATTAACAAATAGTTGGTGTAAGCTAAAAGCAAACAATGGTTTTGTTCCTATGTCACAAGTGGGCCATTAAGAAAAAAAAGAGGCGGCTGTTCACTGAACGGGAGCCTTCTCTTTGCCACAGAGCTGGCAGTATTTCCTAGCTAGAAAGGAAAATCACATCTAGCTATTATACATGGAAAGTCTCCATCCACTGCAGGCAGCCAGCCTCCCAGCACATTGTTGCACTGTATCACTTGTGAAGCAGCACATCCTATGAAGTAGCCATAGAACTACTTGAGTTGTCCACTCGGTTTTGTACAAACCTTCAGCAGCTTGGAAAAACCATTAACTTGTAGATGCTATCATTCCCTGATTCAGCAAACAGTCAGTAGACTCATCCGAATTAATGATACGAACATTAACTTTATGCTGGTTTTTGCCCTAAACTTCTCATGAATTCTACTTTTATCATTAACATCTTAGAATTTTCAAAAAAATCCAAACTCCAAACTACAATGCAGAACCTGTCAAATACAGAAATAAAAATAACTTAAAATATAACCACTTTAACAAAGCTAACCTCTTGCAATTTCTTTTTGTTAATAATAAGAAAATTTGTGGGCTGATCCTGAACAGATCGCCAAGTTCAGCACTGGTGACTCGTTGGCTTGCTTAGCAATTCTGGAACAGGTGAACCATATGAAAGACATTCTTTGATCACATGCAAATATTGATACACACAATACCAAAATCTGGTTAATTGGAAGAACCGAATCCAAAGCTTTAGACCTTGTAACTTTGGTTTTTTCTACAGCTTATAGGAACATGAAACATACATGCTCTCTCTTGAAAAAAAAACTTGCTTCTGAAGATCTTGGGAAGACAAGTTCAACTGGTTAGTGACTGACAAGAGACTCTGTCAGCAGAATGAATCTCCAAATGGTCCGTGACAGTATTACATAGGCACGATAAAATCAGAAACATGTTGTTACCACATAAACCTATTCCTCCTGTCCAACAGGCTGTACATATAAAAATCTACATATAGCCTAACACAGCTACCAGAAGAAATGGCATTTGCAGTATTTTTATGGAATCTCTAAAATAGGAACAGACACCTCTTTACGATCTTGGCTGATCCACCAACCCATACGTTTGAACACCTACCTACTGGAAAAGATAAATCAGACATCAGAAGAATTTGTACAAGTTACTGCCTTAATCTGCATATTTTAAAGAACTTTTTGTATCACTGCCTAAGCATTTATTCTAATAGAAACTGTAAAGATTTTGCATGAGCTCTTCCATTTATATATCTGCTTTTATAAAATGTTTTATGATGCATTATTAATAAATCAACCAAATTTTTTAAAAAACCCAACCATTATTAATATATACTGTTAACTAGTTAATTCTTTTTACAGCCAAAATTCTACAGCTGTAATCCATAAACTTCCTGAGAATTTTTCAATAGACACAACAAAATGAACTAGTAAATTCTAAGCTGATGAGTTATAGGCATCCCTCTGTATTGAAAAGTAATCAACGGGAATACAAAATTGTCAACTACATTATAGTTTTGTTCTAATTGTAAAGCTGAATACCAAGCCTCCAGGGACTTCACTAAAGTAATGCACATTTCCCTAGCTGCTTCCATTCATATAATACATTTGAAGTGTTGTATGCTGCTCCACACTGAGATGTGTTTTTCTTCAGGCATCTCTAAGGGAAATTAACTTAAAATGCTTACATTACCAGTTAAAGATGTTGACAACATACATTTTAGCCAGTTAGAACTTCCAAGTTCCAGCTGTTCAGACATTTTCTCTTTAAAAATCTCTGCTTATAAAATACTTCGAGGAACCATATCAGTTGCATAACTTCAGATTCAGAAGTTAGTTCTTCTAAAGACCATGACTCCTTGAGATGATACTTCAAAATACCATACACTTAAACCCCTCGTTTTGCACACTTGCCAAGGCAACACACAGCCCTAAAGGCAACTGGTTGGTTGACTTACCCAAACTGTAAAAGACTCATTAGCATTCTTTGAAACAGCAGCAATTCCTTGGTTATTCTAAAACTATCGTAAAAACACAAAACCAACAGAGAATTCTCCTTCATGTAAGGCCACAAGCTGATTCTAAGTCTGCAGAACAAATCATGAACTTCACATATTTTTCTGATTCATCACTAAATTAACATACATTTCAGAACATTTGATAAATAATTTTCTGAAGCATTAATAATTATGTCTTCCTTCACACAGACTCTAAAGAGAAAAACCCCACTGTCCCAGTTTTTAAATGAAGTATTTTGTGATACATGGTGAGTTAGTGAAACCCAGTCAAGCTTTAAATGTACACAATCCTGCTTCTATCTGTAGGCAATTACTCAGTTTCCAGCCTTTCTAAAGCATACTTTCATTATAGACTTAGCTCAGATGATCTTCCCCTGTTAGTATCTTTCCCGAAACACAGAGCTACCTTGGATTAGGTACAGCAGTCACCTCAGAAAACTCCCTCAGGTTCCTGTCTCTCTTTCTACAGGAGCTGCCAAGCCTTTTGTCATGCTATGACTTTCAGGACATCTCAGTGTTACAGTACGCAGACACCATTCTGACTCCTTCTCACTAGCTTAAGCAATGTGCTTGTATGACGTAGGCTGCGCGCTCTTTGAAAAGTGATCTAGTTACTTGTCAGAATAAAGTGGCATTTCTTCTCCACCTCAACCAGTAGACTATCTCAGTTGTAGTTAGATCTAGTTGCAAGCAACGATCAGCTGAGAGAATCATGTGCAAGGATACATTGGGGATTAGAAAAGAAGCCAGTTGAGAATGCAGAAAAAAAAAAAAATCTAAGTGAAGCCACATGACAAGGAACTAAAAATTTAAAATAATTTCAAGAATCCTCATCTCTTTCATTGAGTAGAATCTCAATAAAACCCTTGATTATTTCCAAATCATTAGTGAGTTCTGAAACAACAAGGTAATACATTGAGCAAGAATTCTGAGCTGAGAAGCTTTATAAATGAACTCCAAAAGAACATAATTATCTATTGAGACTGTGAACCTAGTCATGCCATTCCTCACACCACGGACACACTAGGCTAAAGCAATAGCAAATGGCTGGTATTTGTACACATTCTTAACTCTTTCTCCTGTTTTTGAGAACACAGTGGAATATCGAAACAATAGTCACAGAGACAACCAGAAAAAACTTAAGTATCAGAAGAACAAGAACAGAGTACCATTGCTGGTCTAAAAGAACAACAGAAGAGGAGCATGAAAAGTATCAGTACTGTAGAAAAAACTTAAGCATTACCAGAAACTGGTTACTCTGGCACAGTTACATGTATCTCGCTATTTTTTAGGCTGTTAACCTTCAGACTCTATACCCATTTGCCAAGTGAATAAAAAATGCCAGTTGCTTGCTGTTTACAGTTATCTCGTCCAGCATGAAAATAAGTGAGTGATTAATGGTTTTGGCATGGTATACAGCACATAATTGTCAAGGAACATAAATACTTTTATCAGACAAGCCATCCCATTTCACAGGAGGCTGGTCAGAATCAGTTCTCTCATACACATCAACTAGAAGTGTTCTGAAGTATTATTGCTTCTATTTCTGTTCTTCTTTTTAGGTTCCCTGCTCATATTTAACCTATGATTTTATTACCTCAGTTTACTAAATTTCAAATGGACCACGTAACTTTCTAGCTCTAGTGTTATTTAGACTCAAAATAAGAAGAAAATAATTTAAATAAAAGTAAAATTATTTGTGTTAGTGGGACTGCTGATCCATTAACGTTATAGAAAGAACTACTAGATGGGAAGTGTTCCATCAGTGGGAAATACGTTTTATGTCCTCAGCTTACCTCAGGACTACTAAACCATGGATATTCTGAACACAGTTATTTTCACAGTTGCATGGTGGAAGCAGCTTTCTGCTAAATCTGTATGGGTAAAGTTTTAGCATAGCAAGTAAATATAACATACTAGAATACTAACTTTGTAGAGGGGAAATTCCGTGCTACCAGTTTGAAAAAGTAATGAAGACTGAACAGTGAGTTCAAAAACCTTCTTCAGATAATGATAACACAAAATCTTGTCATCTTAAAGAAGTAACTTGGCTCTCTCAGAAGGACTTTTCTTGATTTTAGGAGCACTAATAACAAAGTCTGAGTTTGAGCAAATGTGACTAAGATCATGTGTCCTAAAAACACATACAGTGAATCAAGATATATCTGCACAGAGATCTATTTGTAGGAGGAATTCAAGTAGTTTTGCAGAAGAAAAATTCTTGTGCTTTTTGTGTAAACACATCAGTAGATATCTCAATTAAGTTTTTTTTGTATAAAAAATTAAAAATAAAATAACAAGTGATAAAAAAAAATCCCACCCTCTTCCAGATTAAAACCCCATTAATCTATTACCTTTTAACCACATATCTCAACAGCTTTGAGTATAGCTTAGGCAATGAAACGCATTCTCTGCAATAAAACTGTCTGAAAACATTTTTCTGATAATGTAATCTACAAAATAATGTATTTTTTATTAATGTAATTTAAAAAAACCCAATAAAATACCTAAATACAATCCTTGACCTAATTGAGAGTTAAAGCACCTAGCCAGCTGTAACAACTGGCTTGTTGTTGAATTATTTTCCTTTACTGCAACCAAAATTACCACAAACTCTCACAGAAGCTTTCCGAGATGTTCCAGTTACCAAAAAAACAGTCATGAGAAACTGCTCTGCTAGTAAGTTCCCCGTCAACACCTCTGAAAGATGGATTCTTTAGAGATGATACAAAGAAGAAAAAAAAAAAANTAGCCAGAGTCCCTATGCAATTTGGAGCCTACTTGACCATCACGTTTATTCACACCTTAAAGGATATTTGTTTAAAACATTTTCTCAGCATAAATCTCTAAAGACTTCCTATTGGTTTGCACAGTTTGCAATTGAACGCCAGACAAAAATGACATGGTGGTCTTAGTTATCAAAGAAAAACAAGACATGGTGGAGTTAGCTATGAGAAAAGGAGAGGGCAGACAACAAACAAGAAATAACTTCCAGGCTAAGAATTCTGGAGTAACTATTTTTTAACACACATAGATGTTTTCATATAGCACAATTCATGTCTTCTTGAAACAAAAAGAACAGTGCATCAGTAATTGAAACACCAACTCAAAACAATGTCCATCAAACTCTGGATTTGAAGAGCAAAGTCAACCATTTCCAAAGATCAGTGTAGTCCCACTACAAATTTGTGGGGACCTTGGTTAACCCTGTTACTACTATTTTTTGTCTGTCACTGCTACTGACTAACAAATGAGGCTATGAGAAAGAAGTTATTATGAGTTGAAGCCACGGATTTTGAGTTGCAATTGCATGTAAGCAAGACAAACTTTAATTGGAACTACCTGCTTCTGTAAACATGTATCCCTCAAAAGAGGGGATGCTCAGTAAGGAAGATATTTGGCTAGAAACATAGAAGAAAAACTTAGATAAGAACAAAGAGCTGAAGTTTTAAGTCTCTTTGGGAACTTTCCCTCTCATGTAGGTGGCTACCTAGTTTATTTAGGGGTAGACCAAAGAAACCACAAATTAAGGCATGAATGTTAATTTCAAGTCAACTGGAGAATGCTTAACTTAAGTATCATCTTATTCTCAGCTACACTGAGTGCAGCTCTCTGTGGTGACTCCTGCAGATGAATAAGAACAGTTCCCAGGGCCTTTGCATGAAGATTCAATTATCACTGGGGTAGGAAGAAGTTCTAAGCTTCAATAAGAGAACTTAAGTCCTAAGTGACAGTCTTTTCCATGGTCCGATTACTACTTACTCTGGTATTAAAAACAATGAAATAAAACGGAAACAAGTGTTTTAGAGAGAGATGGAATATGTCTTTTCACACACCAGTTTTAAAACCAGGTCCAGTCATGTAATAAAATCCATGTTCAACATATTCTGATTGCAACAATTTTTCTTTCCGTGGCCAATCACCCCACAAATGCAGTTCCAACACAGTCTAGCATGTAACTACAACTTCTTCACGCTGCCACCTGGTGGGCTATAGGGACACCACCATCCACCCGTAGCAAAAACGCAAACAGATTGGGATTTTCCATCTGATTTCCCCCCTCAGAGAGTTCCATGCTAACCTGAAGGTTTTGTTCTTTTGCCTCCCTCCTCCATATCTTCTCTACTGAGATTCAGAAGCCAAATATCATCTTGTTTCTGCACGACGACAAGAAGTACTCCACATCACTCCCGGAGCAGAAAAGTGTGTATCACCAGTTCTGCATTTGCCATGCTTGTACTTCTGCTCTCACGCTAAAGACAGACTATTAGCAATGCTAGCCTTCCTCCTTACATGAAGCCAGAGTCCACTTTTACAGTTAAATTGCCTATTGAGGTGCTGCAGTTCTAGACTAGCTAGGCTTTCAAATGACCAAGTATTACCATTTTGGTTTTCAGGTGTGCCTTTCTTCCCCATCATGTCATGTTAGAGATTAAATCCAAGTGAGAAAGGTCAATATTATTTCTATTTTGTCTGCAAGAAAGAATTACCATATGGATGTTTTGAAAATGGATTCTGACACAGTGAATGGCCTGTTTTGTGATGGATATGACTTTCAGATATGATTTTTCCCTTCCTCAGATAAAAACTAATGAAGGAAAAAAGGGTTGCACCTATATATAATCTCTTTTCTCCATCAACATTTTTGCTGCAAATGGACAAAATGGCCTCTGATAAAAAAAAGCAAAGCAATTGTTTTCTAACACATTTGGTTAAAAAAAATAATCACTAAATGAAAAATGAATCAAACAGGCAATGTCCCACAAGCAGTAGCAGGCACCCAGGCGAACAAACGGAGCAGCTGTCAGTGACCAAGCAAATGATTTGATACAATATAAGTGTCCATTAAAAACAAACCCTAAGTCAGAATTTTTTTTTTTTTTATTGCTATAAGGAAGCATCAGGAAAGCAATAGTCTATTATTTGAAAATCTATATCAAGCATCAGGTAAGAAACACCCCACACTTTCTCCCCATATAACTGGCCAGCTTGGTTGGCCACTTCAAACATCTCATATTACTGCTAGTTAACCAACCATGTAATTCTAATTTGTTATCACAGAGCAGGTACTGCACATGCTTATTTAGGCCATCCACATGACAGGGTAATTTGTAGTTATATAATTTCACGGTAATTATAGTTGGAATTACTATGTACAAACTGGGCATTTCCAATGTAATTACCAAAAACTAGAGGCTCAGTATTGACATGATTAGTAGAACCCTTGCAAAACAAAGTATTATGTAAGGCTAACTTGGAGGTTGTTTTTCAGGCCTCCTCCTTTAGCTTTGTAATCGAGAAAGAACAAAAGTGCAGAAAGTTGGGAGACTGCAGCCAACAGTTTTTGGTGTGGGTGGCACCCACCTCCCATGAGTCGATTACAGTTGCTGATTCCTGCCCACTCCTATTTGTAACCAAGGATAACACAATTTTTCAAATGTTACCCCTCCAAAGAATTTTGGTGGCTAAAAAAAATAATTATTTTTAAACCATAATTGCTCCATTTGAAGACAGGCACCAATACTATTACCCTTCTTTCTGGCATATTCATTACTATACAGTACATGGTTTCTACTTGTGTCACAGACCCAGGAACACAGCCATAGCTGCGTAAGACTGTGGAAAAAAGCAGCTTCAATATTTCAGATTGTAAACACGTCACTACTTGTATCTGCCTCATTTATTTATAAGTGGCCCAGGAATGTTAGGCTATGTAAGTTCTGTAAACTCTTTTTCCTGAATTATCTTTAGTTCACAGTTCATGGTCTCATTTGAGAGAATTAATTCAGGGAAGCCTACTCACATGGTTACAGTATTTGAAGCCCAAGAGATGGTGCTGTCTTCGCATGATGCAATGGTTAAGCCTTTGTATCAACATCTGGAAATGAAGCAATGGGCACATGCAAATATGCAGAGTATCAATTCAAATGTCCCAATTATATGACCAATAAAATAAAAAAAAAAAAAAGCAAAGTTTATAACTGTCTCAAGGCACTGAAAGACTGAACAAGAAAATTCATGACAAACAGCAAAAAAATATTTTCAGATTATGCCTATTAGAGACAGAGACAAGATACCACGTGTGAACTTTCAGTCCCATCAAAAATGAAGAAAAAAGGTTGGCATAAATGCACTTGAATCCACTACTAAACTTGAACTATTCCTCCTACAGCTCCTCATCACATACTGGTATTCCTCCATACTTAGTATGATATACTGCAAATGCATACCAATGGTTGCAGCCAGCAAGCCAAAATTCATTAACTGCACTTAGTCAAAATCCTGGAAAACTGACAGTCAGCAAAGATGGAAGGAGTGATGAGGAAGCAGCAGCTTCTCAAGGCTACTTCAGTCAAAGTGCCTCATCCGTGGATCTGTTTCTTGTGCTACTGATGTGGCCTGCATTATTACAAGTAGGTTTTAACAAAAAATTAGGAAATGGGAAAGATTATCTGTCAGCGAAGACTTTGAAAAAAATATCATAATGCTCAATTTGTTTGGTTCTATAAATAAAATAAATCACATGCCCTTGTAACTGAAAAAGGAAGCCAATTGTCTGGGAAGAAAATGCTACAGGAAGGACACAATTACAAAATGACAAAACAAAAGAGATCTTGCTAGGCAGCAAGCTCCCAATCAAAGGATGGAGAGAGGGGAGAAGAAATGCTGTGCTGGAGGTGGTTCTGCCCTAGAACTGGGTGCTAGTCACAGCTGGTTGCAGAACTGATGGTTGAAAGTTCATGGAATCACAGAATTGTCAGAGTTGGAAGGGACCTCTAGAGATCACCTACTCCAACTCCCCTGCTAAAGCAGGATCACCTAGAGCACATCACTCAGGACTGCATCCAGGTGGGTCTTGACAATCTCCAGAGAAAGGGACTCTACAACCTCCCTGTGAAACCTGTTCCAGTGCTCTGTCATCCTCATTGTAAAGAAGTTTTTTCTCATATTTGAATGAAACTTCCTGTGTTCCAGCTTGTGCCTGTTACCCCTTGCCCTGCAACTGGGCGAAACTTTTTTCCACACTTGCTATATTTCTCTCAGACTTTTCCTACCTATGCAGTTTCCTTCTCCTTGCTCACACTCAACCTGAAAGGTTCCACTTCCTGTCTCCAGAAGTAGCTGCTAGTATCTTGGTGATACAACCTAGGGTGTGAAGGCCTATAGGCAACACTCACATTTAAGTTACTGCATAAAGGAAGAAGAAAAGAAGAAAGGTAAGCAAGAAGGTGGCAGGACACATCCTTGAGCAACAGGTTTACCAAGCCTACAGATTACATTTCAGCTCAGAACAGAATGTAAAAGCCAGTGTTCAGTTTTTAAACATTAAACCTATCCAGAGTGGAACTACTGCTCCAGAAGGTGGCAAACCCAAGCAAACTGATGGGGGCAGGTTTTCCCTCAGGGTTTTCCCTTGCTGTGGAGTGGTTTGGGAAGTGGTGTGAGGGAAGGGCCCTGGTAACCAATCAACTGATAAACTGACACCCAGTTGGTCCAGATGCTCTGCTGGCTATGGCATCCTTGTTGGAGGCACAAAGTTTCCTAACTGAGCCATTAGGCACAGAAAAGTAACCAAGAGAGACTGCTGCCACTTACCATGGGGTTGGGCTGCCATTCAAAACAGAACAAAGGGCCTTATATTTTGTGTCCAATTCTCCCTTACTGTTGATTACCCTATTCTCTAGATAAAAAATAACAACAGAAACCTCTTTAAGTTCATCATTGCTATGTTTACAGTCCCAATTGCATTGTTTTTACATAAATTTGAATAGAAAGGAATTAAAAACCTATAGGGAAATGAAAGAACAGCATCCATTGCAGGCAGATAGCAATTAACCACTCTGAGAAGCTGCACGACAGGCACCACTGTTTCCTGTCGCCAGGGGAAGCTGAAGGAGCTCCACCCAGGACAGCAAGCCCCCATGAGCAGGAGGAGCGGAGCAGGACAGGCCTCTGCCCCTGGGAGCACCTCTCACGGCACCCCGTCCCCTCAGGGCTTCGCCTCAGTGCCCAGGGGGGTGGGAGGGGCAGGGCACTGATTGGCTGCCGCTCCCCATGGCGGGAAGGCTGCAGCCATGGTAACCACTGGCCATTTCCCCAGGGAGACCCAGCCCTCTCCCAGGTGCCTGGCTCTGCAGGGGAGGCAGGCACGGCCTCCCCCCAGCCACAGCACGCTTTTGCTTTTAGACTTTCCACTCCATGCAGGCAAAAACTCTCTGGGAGATAACTAAAAGCAGCACTATAAATACAGAGTGTTCCCGCTGCCCCCATGCTCACAGCGCTACTACACTGCATTAACTCTTTTATTAACATCATGTATAAACAGGAGAGAGGAAAGCAAAATTGACAGGGGCAACAGCAATACTGTTCTCACTAACAGCACAGGGAACTGTGCAACCTTTGAGAGAAGAACAGGCTCCAGAGTGAACAGGAGGGCTGTCGGCAAACAGGGCTTGGGGCTTTGCACCTCTGGTTTGCCATCATGTTTTCATACAAGCACCCTTTGGTGAGTCACGTCTCCCGACTGTACAGAGATACAGCACCCATACGTTACGGCAAAGCCTCCCAACCAATACCTGTGGTTGCAATGAGAACTCACCCTACTGTAAACAGCACAGACTGCCCGCCCAGACAGCGCTCTTGCTGTGCCCCCAGGCCAAGCCTACACCTCCCTGTGCAACAGTCTGGATTCAGAGTAGGTTTATGAGCGTCATTCAGTTTGCAGTCTTAACATTAAAGTATAGGAGTTAAAAAAGAAATGACAGAAGCCAGTATCATAGCTTCAGTCACAAAGGCCACTTTTCACTTCAGAACATAACCAGTCATCCAAGGAGCAGCAGTGAGGAGCTGCACACATAGGAATGGGGCAGGAGGAGCTGCGCACATAGGAATGGGGCATCCTGGGCATGTTTAGTTTGGAGAAGAGGAGGCTGAGGGGAGACCTTATTGCCCTCTACAACTACCTGAAAG
>VXBJ01007278.1:1253050-1372607 GCA_013400055.1 Nycticryphes semicollaris
TTTGTTTTTTTTTTAATGTGGTTGGACTCGATGATCTCAAAGGTCCCTTCCAATCACTAAGATTCTGTGATTCTGTGAATGGTGTATCACCAAGAGCTTAGAAAAGTACAGTGCCTTCCCCACAGACAGAATGACATGAAGGAGAGGCCACCCCTATACTCAGGAATACCTTAAAGGGGGACACCAAGGAACTGCACCAATATTTCACTTGGGAGGCTGGAAAGCTGTCAGAAGATGAATTAATTTTCATGGTCAGTATTACCGGATTAATTTCTGTCCATGCAGAACCACCAATCTCTTCCTACGGGAAAAGTAAAGCTTTATTTCATACCTGAAGAGACACACCAAAGCCTTAAGTTTCAACAAGTTTGACTGTGCCTACAAAGCTGATTAAGCAATTATGTCAGAGAAACTCAGATCTCTTGACGCCCAGCCCGACTACTCCCTCTTCTAGCCCATACTACCAAGGACCTGTCACTCACGCACTGATTTAAGAAACTCCTGAGCTTGCCACTACAAAAAGGCCTGGCTCCCTTGGAAGAGAGGAGCCCAAACAGCAAGTGCCTAAATAACATAGCTCATACTGCTATGGAAAAGTGAGCATTTCAGAGGGTATTCTCCAGCAAGGAGCTGAACAATTATCTCAGAATCCTTTGATAGGAAAACATGCTCCTTTCTCAGCAAGGCTTTGCAAGATACTCCTTTGTCAAAGTACTCACACATGAGAAATACTTTCAGCAGCCAGCTTACTTAATTTCCTTTTAGTATATAGCTTGTTAGAACAATTTCAGGTATTAAGCAGCTCAGCATCAAATCTACAATTCTTCATAGAAGAAAAGTTCATCTGCCTCAGTGTTTATTCTCTGAAGATCCTTTTCTTTCTTTTATCATCCCCCACAATGACTTTCAGCTACGTTTCCTGTGGACACCTCTTTCGTAACAAGTGGAGACAGCCACCTGCTCAGATCCTGTACCTCTCCCTTTCCTGTTTGTGCTGTTACTTCTCTGAGAAAATGCCCGCCCATACTGCCACAATAGGATGTTTGGTCAAAATGTTTGGCCAGTGGCAGAGACCTAGGATCCACAAAATTTCCCCGAATGAGTGCATCTCTGAATTAGGCGTATATTGCCCCAAAAGAGTAGCATTTTGTGTTTGTACAGTAATGTTCTGCTTCTTCAGTGTCACATCAGCATCCTTCCTTTTTGCCCACTAGGGTACCAGCAGAGAGCAGAACAGACTGCTGTCAGGGAAGCGAGGGATAGTCAAATCCAGAAAGCCAGGCTGGATTTGCCTTCATATGGGATTGATAATCTCGCACTTTAGCAATGCATAGAGTAGTACAAATTCAAGAATTGAAGATGAAGGCACTATACAAACATAAACACTCCTGATGGGACATCCAGGACAACCAAAAATGAATGCTTCTGAAAGGACTGAGAACACTTGGTACAATTCTTGGCTGGTATCTCACAGCAGCTAGTTCTTTTCACTGAGGAGTACAGACATGCATATATTACTTTACCTTTTCCTACCCCATTTTTGTTCTTTGGTTTGAGTTCCAGCCTACTGGAAAAAGCATTGTACAATGTCCCTGCTGCGCTACAAGTCTCCTTTTCGGTTCAATTAATGAGCCATAAATAACACGATGAAGGTGTCAACAAAGAGTGTAATTTATCATAACTTGTCAGAGTGGCGATTCTTAGGAGGAGAACGCTCATTCGCAGTCTGGCATAGCACACAAAGATTTATTCCTTGCCTAGTACCTCCCCCTACTCCCTCGGTCTGCCAAAATTTATCTTGTGCTGGAACCCTCACAGGTGCACCACTTTGACAAATATGCTGTGAAGTCTGGTATTCATCACAGGCAAGTCTTTGTTGGGAAGGAGGCAGCAAGAAATAAATTTGTTTTAGAAAGAAGGTGCTTGTGATTCAGTGTGCTCAGGGGTATGGGGAGAGCCAGACAGGCTCATTATTTTTAACCTCCCTGTATCTGCAAGAGAAGAAAATGAGGTAATGTAGTTGATGTGACATTATAGTCCCTGACTTCATTACTTGCTGCATGGTTAAACATGCACCTAGGTAATTACTACTGTTGCAGTCTTACTTAGCTTCACACTTGCCTCCAATAGGTAGGGCAACTGATGGCTGCTAGTGCATTTTATGGAGGGAATTTTTCTCATGGCCAAGCCCTTTACATAAATTAAGATTCACCAGCTCAAAGGCTGTTCTTACAAAGCCCAACTGGATATGAAGCTACTAAAACCATTTTTGAATTCATGAGCCAGCACTGTAAGATAGCACACTGAGTAAGAGATTCTCTAAAATAAGATTCAGAAAAAGCAGATAGAGGCTATGCTGGGGTAAAAAGCGAAAACAATTAAATTGCTCTGGATTTTCACTGCTACGGCATTACACATCAAAGCATAACTGTAGATTAGTGTCTTTCTTGACAAACACGAGGTGCAACATTTACAGTCTCAAAACAGACACTCACAGATAGAAACTGGAAATTTTCAGCATGCAAAAATGAGGGCAAATTCAGACTGCACCTGAATGTGATGTCTGCAAGAGAGTATGCTGCCTGTAACGGTCTGAACCAGTCATGAGGACTTATTGCCAGCAACTGTAGTTTGACATTCTGAATGCAAACTAGCCCAATTCTAGCAACACCGGCACTGAGGGTAGTGTGAAAGTAATTCCAATTTACAGTAGTAATACAACCCCCCGTCCCCAAACTGTCATATTGGAGTGATAGGAGCCTGCCAGTTTTCTAAGTGTGATACAGAAGAAGCGAGCTCAACAGCAAAACATCAAAACAACAAACCAGAAATGACCCTGATATAAAAGAATTATTTACTGATAAGAAATAACAATAAGAAAACATTTTATTCCTTAGGTTTTGGACTGACCAGATAATGTTTTGCCCAGGAGAGAGAAGCTACTTAAAGCAACCTTGACAGTCATTATATTTCTTGAGATTATTTCTGAGCACAGAGCTCATTATTTGGTCTTTGGAAACTGAATTGCTAAGGATGGATCACACAGATTTTAGCAATTTCTCTGAATAATTTACTTCCCTACCTGTTAAAACTGAAAAGTGAGTTAAAAATTACAGTTTCAATGTGCACAGAATGCTGACTACTCCTAACTAGTAAACAACTCTGTTAGGCCAAGTCTGTTTTATACATACACAAGTATCATCCTGCTTTTTGAACAGACACGCTTCTGCTTTGATAGCAAATCACAATCCTGAAAGCCACGCTAATGCCCAAAACCAGTTTAAGACTTCATGAATGTAATCCATTGCTCTACAGGTTTAGACAGTCAGTGGGCTCCACCATTCCTCTGGTTCTTTGACCTCCCTAAGGAATCCATTTAGGGCACACAGCTCACAAGCAGAGGTTCTTCTTCATTGAAACCGTCCATTTCTTTTAAGCATTGAAAACCGTATTACTTAACACAGTCCTGTTAATTTTGTGCTTCTGAGGTTGACCTAGTGTTACAACAGCGTTTTTCATAAAAATGGACTAACTTTGTAGTGGCTGCAAAAGCCAAGCACAGAAAAGACACAGGCAGGCTAGAACTGTCCACCTTCAACAAGCTTTCATCTGCCACCTTTTTTTTCTTTTTCCTTAAAGAAAAAGAAAGGAGTTTTGAAACTTGGAACTGACAATCTCTTGGTTCAAGAAATACCTAATTAGCATAATAGCAGCAACACGCTAAACAAATTAACTGCTGCAGGGTCACAGCAGCCTCCTACTGACACAGATCCAGGCAAGCATTTGTTTTGTTTTGCTTTGTTCTAAAGGTTGCCCCTGCTGTATTTGAGTCTCCAATCCCTTGAATCATTTACTACCGGTTTCCTACAATACATATACTACAGGAGTTGTTCCACATTAGGAATACTTTTTAAAGCCATTAAATACAGGATGTTTGGATGTAGCTTGTAGTTCTTACCTAACATAATTTAAAAATCATTTGGCAGAGTTTCTCGGGAAAAATTGCTTTCCAGTGACACAGCAATGGCATCAGCTGCTTATGTGCACCTGATAATTCAGGGCTATGCTGCTTTCACCTCAGTCCAAGCAATACTTGCGAGTAGCAAATATGCCCTATGCTAGCATATTAGAACATGATGGAAGATCCTGAGCAAAGAATTCTAGAGAAAGAAAAATAATAATTAAAAAAATCCCTCATTGCAAGTAGCTCAAAGACTCAGCCTCTCCAAATATATCTGAATTTGCAGAAAATGTATTAAGTGCATGTAAATACACATATGAATAAACATGCCATGGATACATATGAATGCCTTTAACTGGAAAAAAAATATTCTAAGAAAATCCTTTCCATCAAAACACGGTATCTCTCAGTCCCTTGTCAAACATAATTAAGGGGAGCACACGCACAACACAGGCAGGGCTTAGGTCTCAGCATGTTTGACACAGCTCCGGAGGTGAGTGGCAGAACTAGCTTTAGGCCACTTGTCTGTTTTCCCTGATGGTGGTGCTGACTGTAGTCCAAACTGACTCTTGCCAGAAGTTACAGTTGTGGCTGGCAGGAAAACAAGAACAGTATTTCATAAAGAGATGGAAAATACTTTCCATTCTGTACTGGAAGAAAGATGAAAGCTTTTAGAATTTTGCAAAAGCACTATCTTGGAACAATTAACAGTCTAGTATCTTAAGCAGTTATCTGAGACCAGGGTGCCAAATCAGGCAGAACTAGGACTTGAACTTCACCATCCTGAACCCTAAATTAGTTCTCTAATGGTTAAAAGCTAGAGAGTTGCTTGCCCAATATATTTAGCCCAGGGAACTATTAACCATTATTTCCAATGAGATATCCCCAAACTAGGACTGAGAGGTACTGGAGCTTGTGCTGATTTAAGCACACACATTTCTCCCACACTCCAGAAATCTCACTGGCCATCCTGCCCAGGTGACAGCGTCCTTCCTTCCTGGTTTCACAGCAGCATTGCAACATACCTTGAGGAAACACTCAAATCCCCATTTTAGGCAATGGATGTGGCATTTTAGTTAAGACAAGATCTGCACCTTAGGCTCCAAGCGGAAAAACTTTTCAAATGGGCTGTCTTGCAAACATGGTTTTTTCAAGAGTACTAAGACAGCTAAAATATATTAAGAAAGCTAAATAGAATTTACCAACAGAGACCTTTTTATCAGAGCACAGGTTACGATGTGAAGTCAGTGCCTGTCAATCACATATTGTCTCTTACCGTAGAATAACATTGCAGGTATGACCTGTGAAAAATAAAATCACATTTACAAGAAAAAAACCCACCCTGTACAGAGTTATTTATACACTTGACAGGTAATGTTGTAAAAGCTGAGACTGGCTCCTTTACACATCACTATCATCTTTGCTTTGAGCTCTGTGTATTTGAACGCATCTTCTGACTTCAACACAGCAGGGGAAAATACATTTACTTGTAAAACAAAGCCAGACCTGTTTGGAGGTGGACACAATAATCAATCCACTTGCCATAGAAGCAGTAAGTGTTCATTTACCATTCGATGACCTGTAGCAATACATATTATGTCTTTTGCCAGCAGGAGCCTTGCCAGCTGCGGTACACCACAACTTTGTCAGCAGTCACAACCATCCTGTCCAACCTTTTGTTTGCTATTCATTAAGGTGAATTTATAACAGCAGGAAGGACGATTTTCTGGAGACCATCCTTTAGTTCTCAGTGATGTTGAGGCTGCTTCAAGTCAGCACTTATTATTAAATTGCCCTATAGATTTTCTCTCTTGCATTTCCACTCCTGGTTCAACTTTGTGCAGACTGAAGGCAGCAGCCCTTCCTCTGAGCAGGAAGGAAACCCCCTCTGTTCTTAAAACCTGCATTTTGCATGGCTATCATATCCAAAAAGGCCTCAAGAGCACACTAAAGTGGTGCGTAGTACTGTAAGGGAGTTTACTAAATTGAGTAAGGGAAGTTACTAAATTGAGACTGAGATGATATATATGCAGGAGATGACAAATTATTCCTTACAGTACTGGAGGCTTGATTCCCCACACATGATGCTAGCAGAGCTGGCAGGTACTTCTACAAAATTTTAATAACCATTTAACAACTTAATTCCCATCTAATTACTAACAGAATTACTACATCAGAACTTCAAATTTTTCTTTCTTTGTAATACTATTAACCCCATCCAAAGTTTCATGACAGACAGGATCCATTAATCATGCCATCAATATCCAAACATCTGCAGTTGGTAACCTATATGCAGATGTGTGAATAATCTATCAGCTGCTATGCCAATTATTTCTTGATCATTGGAAAGCCAGCTGCAAGTTTCAAACAGATTTTTTTTTTCCCCAAATACATCATCCACCTCAGAAAAAAAGATGGATGTATGTTTTTGTGCTTTTATAAGCCAGCAGAAATCAAGAAAGATGCCCTGTGCCCTACCATCATGTCTATCTCTAAGTGACAGAAGGGCCAGAGACTTGATGCTTAATCTGGTTTTGTAACCATAGGGGTATTCGCTATACACTAAGTGTATACTGTATGCTGTACACTCTGCCTTGCTTTGCCTGGGCTTCTTTCAATCACCAGGAAGACAAAAGAATTAAGCAAGATGTGCAAAACCCACTGATTTTGACGTCACAACCTCCACTCCTCAGGATTAATTGCAATACTACAATACTACAGCTGAGACTGCATCCATTTCTATACTCACAAGCCTGTGCTGTAATTCCAACAAGCCACTTACTAATCATAACTGCTTGTTTACTATAATTTGAAAAAATCATAAAAAGGTCTGGAATCTACAGAGTTTTGCTATAACTAAAGAATACTACTTTAAACATTACTAAATATTGTAATACCCATCCATCTTAAGGCACTGAAAAAACCTGGCATTATTACTTTCTCGACAGTATTTACATTTTTAATGATTTGAAGATTTCAATAGATTTTCTTCAACTGATCATATAAGCAATTATTATCATTACGTTAAATTAAGAAATTAAATTTATGAGAAGTGTTTTCAATTGCTTTGTCATCTCATTTAACATCTACTAAAATGCTTTTCCAAGATAAAAACCTTGTCTAATCTTGCAGTCATGTCATGAAGTGATTTTAATTTGTTTTGCTTTTACGAGTATTTAAATGAATACTTCAGCTCAATGTTTTGGGGTTTTTTCATTGGTTGTTTTGGTACCTCAGGTATTTTGCTTACAAATTCATTTCCTTCATGTAGTGCGGAACCAGGTCATGGTCACTTGCTATCTTCTAGACACCTCATCAGTCTGGTGTTAACTGAAGCCGCTGAAATCTTTACTTTTCCTACTCTCAGCGGTGCCTAATAGAGAACTGAGGGAGTACTGCGTCCCCCACACTCTTTCCCTGTCTGAGCTCATTGTAGTCCGATGGCGGAACAGCTCTGTGCTGGCAGTGAACAACGCCTATGCTGGTAAAGGAGCTCTCTCTAAATTCTTCCCCTGGCAATAGCAAGACAAGACAATTGCTTAGAAATTAAAATTATCAAGACTCATATTCATTTAGTAATGTGACATTTACAAGTGCAAACATTATACAATAAAAGCTTACAAGTGACATACAAGCACATGGTAAAAGTGTGGTATTAAAGCCCATTTGATTTTTCTTACCTTTGTGTTTTACAGTTAAGGAGCTCACCTCAGTTCTCATTGAGGTCAAGAGCCTCATTCCCCACAAGCAGTGCTTTAAGGTAACATCCATCATGTATTTTTCACTTCTTCAAATTTATGTGTAATGATGACAATATTAAGACTAAATGCTAAATTCTTTTAATGAGTAATCATCTGTGTAGGATTTCTCTGCTCAAACAATGTATTCAAACTGATTTCCTAAAGATAACTTCCCTAGGCTGTCAAAAAAAGAAAAAGTCATGTTTTCTCTAAATGAGATCTGGGGTACCAAAGAAAAGAAAGAAAAGAAGCAAAGGAACATATTTCAACAATAAGTCTTGAGAAGCAACACAGAGGTGTATTACCCTAAGGACTATCAGCAATATAATGAGTGCCATGGTAGATGGGACAAGGATGGGTAAGGGCCTCTGGAACCAAGAACTGGTAAGCCCCTTGAAGAGAATGGGCAAAAATGGGCTGACAGACCTTATTCTTAATTTTGAGAAGGTACTCTGAGGTCAAGCGCTGATATTATCAGCAGAAAAAAGTAAAGGCATACCAAATCCAGATATATAGTCCCTTAGATATGAATCCTGTGCCAGTCCCATACTGACTTATAGGCTTACTTGGGCAAAGAAGAACCTTTGCCATTTCCGGTTAGACCACTAACAAACATACACAGCTAAACCCATGGAAAGGTCAGAAGGATCAGATTCCAACTTTTTAAGCCTGAACGTATTCGGAGGACAGCAGTTCTCTAGGGAAAAAAGAAATGTTGGCACGCTGGGAGGCTGCATTTCTGCCAGCTGGACCAAGTCTTCTGTTGGTATTGTTTCAGGAAACAGCCTCTTACTAGCAGTATTTAATAGCAGCAGTTAACAATAAGGGAAATACTTTGTCTGCAAACAGTCTAAAGGTGGGAGAGGTCACAAGCAGCGTGAATGAAGACAGGAATTCAAGTGATCTCCAACTGGGGCATGATATGAAACAAGCAGCAATTCAGCAAGGATGGAGGAAAACGCTCAGCATGAGTAGTGTACGCAGCTGCACAACACACGGGGAAAAGGACCCAGTAGGAACTCTGCAGGGAGGATCTGATGCTTCTAAGCATCTAAAAGATACTACTTGGCTGGAAAGAGTCTCAAACAAGAGAGTGTGTAAGAGGAGTGGACATAAGAAAACATTGAAAGAGCTATTTGGTTTATGGTCTAGAGACCAAATACCGCTATTAAAGGAGTCTCTAAATAACTGAAAGCTTGCTAAAGAGAGGAGTCGTCATGTTTTTCTCCCTGACTCCTGAGGACAGCACGAAAAGTACTGAGCTTAAGCTGCAACCAAGTAGACTGAGATTGGATGTCACAAATACCTGACATGGATTCCTGAATAATTACAGAATGTCCGTCTCCAGAGTTAAGGTGAGCACACGTCTGTCAGGCAGGAATGCTTTCCAGATCAAGCTCCTACCTTCAAGCACAGGAATAGCTATAAAGACCTCTCAAGCTACCTCCCCAACCCTACTTACTATCACCTTTTGGGTTTGCCACAGAAAACAACACTGGGGAGAGTAATAACCTGCAAATAATCCTCAAGTCACTGCATCCAGATACATGGCTTAATAAAATAGAAGTGACTTTTATAAGTATCTCAGGGATCAAAACAAACAATCCAGAAGGTGTTCTGCCAACCACTGACTATTAAAACTAAACAAAGAAAGCAGATGCTCTGTATCTTGGAAAGAAATTAGTAATTAACAGCATGGCCTTCCAGCCATGTGCAGGACCAATTACTCAATTACCCACAGCCAACTGTTAGCTAACTATATTTCCTGTCTTATTACACACACTACCACAACCTTCATTTGCTATAATACTTCTTTGCTGTTTCCTCCCTACTCTATCATGCAGCAACTGTAGCCCTGGAAATTTCTACTGCAGTGCAATTAATCACAAATGTGATTATAAGCACTAAAAATAATTGTTAACAGGACAGTAAAAGAAGTCTCCACACACCTACAAACTGTGTAAATACAAAGCAGACAGGACCTCCACGTAGCAGATAGATAGAGAATTAATTTTTCAGCTAAAAAGTATCTTCAGCTGTGGTGTAAATCAAAAAACTGGAACCCAGTTAATTCTTACAAGCACAAGGAATTAAAATGTTGTACTAAGGCTCGCCTACATTCTTTCTTTTAGCAACTTAATTATGTTATGCACATGAGGATAACTTCCTTTGATATGCGGGGGCTACAGCTTCTGGAGATGAATTCCAAGCCACTGGCATCATCAGCTTCTGAGTGACCATGATGTGTTCCGTAATGATGAGAAAGAATCTTAAAATAGAAGTGGATTTTTAGATTCTACTTAACTGTCAAAGGTGTTATGAAAGCTAAGTATAATATTTTTGAAATACTTCTTAAGCCAGGGACAAAAAGCAGTCAACATTTTTAAATGCACACTTATGTTTTTTGGAAGTACTTTTTTTTAAGAGAGCTTGAGTCCCACAGAAATCAATGGGACTTGGTGCTTGTCTGCGCAGCCTCGTTCAAGTTAAATCAAATTAACTAAAGTGAAAATTACTATGTGTTAAAGATCATTAAATTCTTTGAAAGACTTCTTATTCAGAAGCAAAGTGGCTTTCATTAGTTCTCATTTTATTTCGTTTTGGAAGTGCTCTAGTGTTCATTTTGGCAAAACATCAACCTTCAGACTACTTGTCCCAAAAGCACAAAGACTCAGATCAGAACCAAAAGAAATCAGAACAAAGCTTTTAGAAAAAGCAAACAAATACTGAAAACAGTGATTTAATCAAAGACAACATGGCAATTACTAGCAAAATTGTTTTCCCTGGCCGAGACCACCCTCCCCCCATTAATTATTTCACCTGCTGTAGGTTTGGAATAAAAGCAAAAACAACCACCCCAAACTTCCCCCTCTCTTTATGTCCCAAGCACAAAATCTGCCAAATGCAGTTACACTTCTCACTGCAGAGACGGATCTTGAAGTCTCGAACGCATGACAACATTTTTGCTGTGAGAACTGAGCGGCACCCAAGGGAAAGGCTGGGCTGACGGTATAAGCCGTGTTTGAAGCAACAGTAAGATGTAGGCTCTGAATGACCAAATGAACCTCTACCATAGGCATTTGCATTGCAGCGATGTCTCAGTCATATCAGGATGGCAACCCTGCTTCTCTGGGCAACAAAAACAAGCAGAAAAATCAACATTCCTGGCCCAAGGAGCCAGCAGCCTCCCAGGATTAGGGGGAGACAGAGGGGAATAAAAAGAAGAAAACTGAAAAAGCATAAAAGCCTTTACTTGCTGGTGTAGAATCATGCAAATAGGATGGGAAGGGATCTCAAGAGGTCATGTAATCTGCATCCAGGCCCAGGCTGGGATCTACAATACCTCTGTCCTTAAGGGAGATGCGCCCTACCACCCTGTCTTTATCGGCTTCTAACTAGGATTCCAGAGCCTCTCCAAACAATTCCCATATGTCTTAGAAGCACAGAAATCAGAAAGGTCCTAAATGCCTTCCTTAATATTCTGTTGCTGCACTTAAGTGAAATAGGTGATCCACTTCTTACTGGTAGACTACAGGAACCTCACAACTGGATTTCAAGACAACTTTCTTTGCATTCCTCTTCAGAGGGAAACAACAATAAAAAACAGTATTACTAAATTTCAAATATTCAAAGGAAAGCATTTTATTTCTAACACTCTTAGAAAACAACAGTCACACAGAACCAGTTGATTGACTAAGCAGTGAGCTGAAGGGAAACACTGGGTAATTCTATATCCCACGTTAGCTATGATTTTTACTGCGCCAAACAGTATGAAAACATGGCCCGTGAGCTGCAGGTCACAATGCTAACAGCACTTTAAATATTGACACTTTGAAAGCCAAGGTAAATTAAACAGCAGGTATTATTGCATCAAAGTGAAGAGTGAAATGTTTTCTTGTATCTCTCTAATTGCACAGAAAGAACCAGAAAAGAAACTTCCTTTGTGCCCTGAAATGATATAATCTGAGTAGTGGCACAGTGCAAATTCTCATACCGGTAGCCAGTATAATAAAACTGACCAGGTCCCAGGGCTCTGTTTTGCAAACAGGCACTGCAGCATAGAAGAATCTCCTTTTTTAATAGGGCTGTCATCACATACTCCTGGGAATTCAGGAGCTAAGATCAGCCCATTTTGTTACTAAATGGTTTTCTTCAAATTATTTTAACTTGTACCAAAGCAGCCTGAGTTAACACACACATTATATTAATGACATTGATGAAAATAACAATCTTCTTTTACTTGAAAATTTCAACTAAACTGAATAACGTGAAATAACACATTTTTCAACCATGACCTGTCAGTATACACACACAATCTGCAGTGGCTTTAGATGCCAAAATCCTTCAGCTCAGCTACTTACTCCACACGGGAAAACACAGAAGTCTTGTTTCACAACTACTATTAGTTTGAAAAACAAATCCTCACAAAACCGCTCAGTACTAATTCCACATTCGTGTAATTCAAGATCCATGTCTACCTAAAGCACAGCTAGCTCTTACGCTGCTTTGCTGCTTTATTGTGTCTAAACGTGTCACACTGATGTATCTATTGTGCTATTTTGTTCCATTAAACCTCAGTCATTATCCCACTTCTTAGTTGGTGGGATGAAGAAAGCTCTACCCACTACTCAAACAAAACATCCCAACCACCTAGTAGGCTCAAGCTGAATTTCAAGGTGGTCCTCCCCAGCAGGAAAGAGGCAGCAGAAATATCCAGTGATAATACACATGACAGAATGGAATGCAGAAAAATCCCCCCTAGCTAACGTTAATAAAGCAGGAGAGATGTGGAGGAAAAAATCCAAACTAAAACAACATTTCAAGTGCATTATATGGAGTGGGGGTTATTTTGCCAAAGATGAATTCAAAAGGATGGTTTTGCCCTGTTGTCCTACCTCTGGTTCTTTGCTTGGACCTTCCTTTAAGTATAAAAACACGGCAGTATTTTTAGCTGACCCACCCTGAGGGAAAAGAGAGACTAACATCTGCAAAGCTGTCCATTCTCAATTTTTTTTTTCTTTCCCAGTAATTTTCTAATCCATTCACTATATATCACAGCAACAAGATCTTCCTTCAGTATCAGTAGACTTTATAAGATTATTTTTAATTATTATCTTTAGCTTCTTTGCAGAAATTTTTAAACAGGAAGATGCAGCTTTGAGAGAAGACTTGTAGGTGCCACTATAAAACATAGACTACCTTAAGTCTGTAAGCACGGCCTCGCAATGGCGTAGGAAAGGCAATTAGTGAGCAAGCAAACGTGTGACTTTCAGACCCGATTCAATGCTGAAAAGAAGTTAAATATACTAGGTTTCCCTATTTGAAAAAGTAATTGAAAATGTGAAGGCTAACAAGGTAAAAGCAAAGACAGAGCAAGTCACAATATTTAACTCCTTCTGTATTTGTTATCAGTATGGCAGGGCTCTGGAGGCAGAGATCCATGCAGCTCAGAGTAACATGGGTGATCACAGATTTGATGGCATAACAAAACATAAATTATGTAGCATATGAAATAACCAGGATACTTTTACGGTTTGTCAACATAAAGTTACTAATTTATGCTTTTTCCAGTTGTACACTGCATATTCCACAGTCTGTCTTGAAAAAAGAATCAGTTTTGTTGAGCTATGACATTTTCCTTCCTCTGTTTATATTTGGACACCATTATTTATTTCTTTCTTTTTGGTAATAAAATCTGCAGGCACCACTGTTCAAAATAATAAAATCCCAGTATCCCCACCACAAATGCCACTTTCTTCATTGACAAGGGAATGAGCTGGCAAAGCTAAAAGCTTAAGCCAAGCTTTTAAGATTTTTCCGATTCCTCTCTCTCATTCCCCCCCTCACTGCTAAATCTTGGAGTAAAAGAAGATTAGTGCAGATGGATGAAAATATTTTTTCCAGTTCAGCATTTGCTGTCACTATTTAGTGCTAAGCGGGTTCTCAGATGGTGTCATTGGAAAGATGGAAATTCTTACACTTCTCTTAAATATAATCACCTTTCCACAAAAAAAGGAAAAAAAGAAAAATTGGCTGTTTATTTTGCCTAGGTTTCCTGGGATTTATCCAGCAAGAGAACCTGTAAACAGAGTAACATCTCAAATTGCTGTCTTGCCTTTTATGAAAGTTCAGCTGGCTGCTTCTGCACTGCACCATACCAATCTGCTTCTCGCTCATGGTAAATTGACCCGGACCCAGGAATGATGAAAATATACAGATTTAAAGTAATCCCCCTTGCTGAGCACACAGACACATGGATGGAGCGGGGCGGGGGGGGCTGTAGCAATAGGGAGGTCTTCAGGAAGGGGTGGACATGTCCCTGCTGCAGTTTCAGGCTCTCCCATCTGCTGGGCCGTGCACCAGTGGCCCCAGCAGGAGAAATGAAGGAGCCAGACCCCACCAGCTCCCAGGCTCTCAGAGCTACACACTCATTTACACCTTCCCTGATTAAGCACATATGATCCAAAACACAGTCACAGGAATCCCACTGCTGTATTTCCGTAGTCAAATTGACCATTTGCCATGAATAACCAAAGGCAGAAAATGCAAAATATTAGCATGATACTTTTTACACGTTGCAAATGTTGTTACATCAAATAAATATAAACCAAGAGGTAAACAAATGCTTTCATGCCCAAGTGTAAACTTAGAAAGGAATCAGTTTGCTAACGACATTGTATTCCTGAGGAATACTCAGATCACAACTGGATTCTCATAAGTGATCGCTCATGCTTTCGTAAATAGGAGAGGTGGTCACACTACAAATTTCAATCCCCTTGTCTCCAACAGGGGAAATACAAGTAGCTGTTTGGGCAGTCAAACTACTATTGTCGTAAACAGCCAATGTTAAGCTGTACCTTGGTTATTTAATGCTATTTGTAAATGCTAATTTACTTCATAACTATCACATAATTATTAAGCCTTATTAGTAACCATGTTTCCTTTCCATCTGAATAATAAACATTTTAATTACCAACAGGTTATGAATAAAGAGAAAATAACTTTAGAAATCTGTGCGTAACTACCTCTTAGCAATGATAAGCAAACTTTATCATTCATAATGAGGGTATTTTCAGTTCTGAAGCCCATGGATCATCTGAAAAAACCAAAAACCCAAAATGAAAAAGCCCATGACATTGAGCAGCTCTAGGGGCCACCAGCACACGTGGATACTATGATGCTCTGCAGCTTCCCTTCCACCGCTCCTCCTCTGGCAATACTGATCCCCCTGATTCCTTACAGCCCGTCTCTCCTAGCTCTTGGTAGCCCCTCAGCCTGCTCTGATTTTACATGGGCTGAGAATCATGGGGTTTTATTATTTAACAGATGCAGATTATTACCAAGATGGGTTATGTGTACATTTTTTGGTCTGTATAAAATCTACATGGCTTGTATTTTTTTGTATTATAGAAACTGCATGGGGATACCCCCCAGTGTCAGCCATTCACATAAATCAGACTTGAATCTGCTAAAACATTCTGACTGTTAGGAACAGAGTAAGAGATTCTTCCCATCTCCTTCACCGTTTCTTATCAAGGCCAACACTGATTTTTAAGACATCCTGAGCAATCACCTAAATCAAGGTTCAATTAAAACACATTTTGAAGCACTTTGTTCATCAGGTACCTCAAAAATCAACATTGAACTGCAGAGAAGGCCAGGACACTCATCTGTTCCTCCACAACAGCATTTGCCTTGGCATATTAGGGTTGAAGTGCACAATCAGTCCAAACTACAGACAAGATCCACTTTCTGCTCTGAATAACATCACAAAAGAGGTTGCATGGTGCACGAGAACTGCGTGCACTGGAGTCTGGGTCTGAACACAATGGAAATCTTCTATCAGAGATAATAACCCCGTAGGTAGGAAACATCCAGAGTAAGTTTCAGAAGCACTTTGCTGGATATTTCATGTTAGTCTCAAATTACCTTTCACATAGTAACAAATCACAGAACATAATAAAAAAAAATCTTCTAAATTATAATGGGAGGTTCAGAAAAATGTCTTATCGTTGCACTTGGAAGTTCATAATTTACTTTGCTTGCTTATTAGACTGAATGTGTTAGGTTAAAGAGACATCACACAGTATTCTCTTTTTTTGGTTACAGTTCTAACATGGGTCATTTGGAAATATCTTGTTTTGATTTACTGGACTGTGAAGTATCACTGCTTTCCAAGATCTGAAAAGATAAGAGAAGAGTTGGCTTTCTGAAGCTTAATTAGAAACTTTATTTGAATGTCAAGCCATTTAACTACATTTTTGTTTTGCCAAGATCTAGTGTATTTAAACGATTATAGGACTACTGCATTTTCTATGTTTTTAAAAGGAAAATAAGTGTGTTACAGATTATATATTCAAGAAACAAAGACTGAAAACATGACAGGAACAATATTGAGATTTCAGTAAACAGTATGCCTCATACCAGTCCCAACGTGCAATAGACTTTTAAGTGTTGACAAAACTGATGTACTTTTTAAAGGGAAAAGTTACAGTAAACAACACGTTCAAACTAATTATTTACAAATGAACCTCTACAGTGGCAACTTTTCTGTCATCTCTTATGCTTCTTTCTTGTTGATATTCCAAATATATAAAAACAGAACCAAAAAATGTATCAAAAATCACCATCCTACAGTGTAAGTTTATAGAAAGTTTTCAATTCTACAGCTGTTTTATGTAAGAATAATAAAAACACATGTTGAGTTTAGTAATGTTTAGAAATTAGCAATGCGAAGAACTCCTCATCTGCATCTGCAGCCTCCGTTACCACTGACGATCTAACAACTGTTACACTTCACCTTGGAAATCCTTCCGGTGTTGTACACGGCAGAGCAAATGGGAGCTCTTTTGTTTCTACAGAAAGCAGAGGCAAAAGCCAGGCTGTGCTGATTGAACACCATGTGTACTGCCCTAGGAGTATTTCTATAAATCTGCATTATTCGTTATGCTGCAAAACAATCTTTATTTTCATGGTTAAAGACAAACCAAATCCACAACACCTTTAGAACCGAAAGGCCAACTACATAAATGAATGCTTTTGAAACTCACATTTTGTAGGCTGTTGCTAAATAAAACTTCACTGCTTAATTTGGCTAAAATCAATACACAAAAACCATTCATTAATCAGTCACATAATTAATTCTGAAGGATGAGCAAAGAAAATTCATATTATGTTCCAAAAAGACTTTCCAGCAAAGGTCGTCAAGTATTTGAAGCTCCCCTCCTGCCACTGTTCAGCTGACATCCAGGCTGTGGAACAGTGGGATTAAAGAGAGTTGGATGCCCTTCGGCAGAATCTATTTCCTGAAAGGGGGAGAAAAATATTCACACTTAACTTTCTGCCATAAATGTTAATTCCCCATGTGTTTGGTGAAAGCATGTGCCTAAACAATCCACATGCTGGAATATTGACATGAACAATTTTACAGCATAGCTCTTCTGCACAAATTCTTTTTATTGTCAGAAGAAAAAGGAAAAAGCTTTTTGCAGAGAATGCTATGTTCTCAAAGGCAGTTCAAGGTGACATTCCTTATATTGTATTTACTGTCACATAGTTTTATATTATTTAATGTAACAATTCAGTATCTATTTAACATACGGCATCCTCAAAGGCTCAAAGAGCTCTATCTTGTGAGGTAGGAAAGGGTACATAATCCTATTTACAGTCAGACTTGCTAAAGCATTTAGTCTATTCCTCTGGCCAATAACTAGACTTCAGTGCTTCAAGTTTTTCATCCAGATTTTACATGTTTAAGAAAATAGAAATCACTGTTCCATCAAGCACACTCTTTCAGCCTGTAATCAAACAGCGTTGTTACTTCCAGGGGAGTTCATGTGACTCTATAAGAAGGGGGGGATTTTATGCTTTCTTTGTACATAAAACACTGTAGGTGCTACTGAAAGCAGACACATTAGAAATAAATTCCTGTTATTTGACAGTTCTTAGATTACGCAAGAGCTAATTTTCAAAGGTCTTTGCAGCATAATTGGAGTTACTCTATTGTAACTTTCACTATATCCATTTCCCACCAAAGAAACTGATTTCTCATAATGATGAGAATCCCAACACAGAAGAAAAAAGTGGAAGAAGAAAGTGGCTTCCACCATTCAAGCAAATGGTGCCTGAATTTCAGGGACTGTTATGTGCAGCCGAATAATCAGGTCTGGATGATACTACTTCAGCTTCCATGGTTTCAGCCACCTGGTCAGTGCAGACACCACACGAGCGAGTCTGAAGGGCTAAGATAAATTCTAAGATGCTACCTGATGCCACCACACCTGAAGCGATCAAAAGAATATGAACAAAATGACTTCTATTGGCCACCTTAAAGTCACAGTTCTCATGGCGAGCAGGAGTTTGGTCTGAAGCAGCTCTCCAGCCCAGCATGAATCCAACCTGTTGCGAGCCCTGTTATACTCTGGGTCAATTGACACTCTCTGTTCCAGGCTGGACATACACAACTGGCAATGATGTTTGAGAACACTGCCAGGTCCTGTTGAAGAGCAGTTAACTCAAGGCTCATGCTCCTGCCATCTGTATTCACAGGCCTACAATATGCAGAGCCATTGCAGATTTGTGGTAGCTATTCTCTTCTCTACCAATTGCTCATAAGGTCAGCTTAAGTAGAAGCTATTATAACATTATTAAGAGTTTGGAAATGAGTCCAAAGGTAAGGAGTTCCCCAAGTTCTGTTTCCATGGTGTTCCACTCCTCAGCATGTGTGTATGACGCTCACAGGCATTCCACTTTTCCACATGACTAGCATTTTACATCTTTTTAATCTCTGTCATTCCCTGCTACTGAATCTTAAACCTCATGGATTTCGTTCGCCAGAAATCATAACAGGGACAACAATAAAATCAGACTTCACTGTGAATGGACTGTAATTGATTTTTCTGAAGAATTTAAACAAGTCATTCCCCTGGCACCTAGTACAAACCCTTGCCAATAATTAGGGCTGTCAGAAGAACAGGGTGTTCTCTTCGAGGCGCTATCAAAACCAGCATAACGCCTACCTTGAGGAGGCCTGATCCAAACCCAGCTGTGCACATCCCTTCTCCAGGACCCTACAGAAGGATCTGGCCTGGTCCCAGTGCCCCACGAGCAGACAGCAGGATCCCGCAGGGCCACAAAGGTGCAACACCCACCAGATACCACCACAGCTCCCTGCAACTCTGCAAACCACTGAGAAGGCCTTCCCTTAAACACAAAACTGTCAGAGGCACATGCTCTCCCACATACATTCCAAACCATTCTTCATTACACTTTAAGTGAACTTTCATTTACTGATGTGATACAGCAGGTTCCTTTATTACCATGGTATTATGGTACGTTTCATCATTTCTGTTAACAATTGCTTTCAAGCCACGTTATAGTCACTGTGTGTTCTGGCTGGCTAATAATTCAATCACCAATAGCCACTAATTGAGTGATTTTCCACTGGTACAACCTTGTAGCAACAGGTTACAAAAATAGCAAAAAACTGAAACACAAGCATATACTTAGGAGTGGGAATAATTCCAGAGTGAGAGATCCTTACTGGCTAATACATGCTCATTCAGAAAATTAAGAGCTTTCAGGATCACCTTAATTATAAGATTGTTTAAAATACAATCTCTCAAAGAATTTCACTTTACTGAAGAAATCAAAATGTCTTTTTTCCTCTTTCAATATAAGCATTCATTACCAATTTTATGTAGAATAGTTTAATTTTTAGCTGTAAATACAAAAAGTCATAGAAAGACCATCTCATTAACTACTTAACCACACAAAATCAAAATAATAAAAAAATCCTGTTACTTAACAGAGATCTTTACTAGAAAACTGTTAGCTATTATTGCGTGCATCCAACAATACTGAGCTGTATTTCACAACCAGTAAGTCATTTGGTTTGAAACATTGTGATTTTAGGACTTTTGCCACTAAAAACACCCCCTGGGAGCCAATCCCATGTATACCTACTACTGAATTAGAACACCTGTGACACAAATTGCAATTGCTTATTACCAAGCAGACACTGTGAGTGTGCATATGTACATCTTAAAAGTTACCAATTTTTATTTGTTAACAAGGGCACATTTCATTCATGCTTCGTCTAAGTTTCGCTGTATGAAGTATAAATGGTTTACCTACAAGAGTTTGAGACTAAGAAACCAAAATATCCGCTGTAAAAGAACAGCATTAGGTGCTTTCAAGGACAGAGGAGTGGCATTTGAACATGCAAATGTCGCTGAGGCACAACTATGATTATTTCAATCTGAGATGAAACACAATAGATTCTCTTGCTACTGTTCCTCTACAGTTAGATTCACTTCACCAACTGAAGCTGCAGGTACCTGCATTTGCAGTGCTTTACACATGGAGGAACTTCTATTATCGACTGTCATGACAACACAGCTTTCTAAAGACCATTCAACCTGATGTCACAGCGGGCCTTGACTGTAGTGACACTTGAGTCGCAGCACCTGTAACCAAGTCCTACATGTAGTGTAAATGTGCCATGGCAAATGCTCCTAAGCATGTGAATAGATTCGCTTCCAACAAATGATTTCGTCAGGTTGTTTTGTTTCAGTAACTCTGCCAGCAGTACAGCTGCTGTCTCTAAACACAACTGATACGATCATTCTGTCACTTCTACCGCTACCTCGCTCACCAGCTATTACAGTGTAGGAACTGTTACTGCTTTAAAGCAGGGTAACATCTCTTTCCAAAAGATCCGTTAGAAATTTCTGACTACAGCCACAGAGACGATTAGGAATTTTCTCTTTTACTAACAAACCCCAGGTAGTTAGTTTCCCATTCTGAAGCAACTGATGCAAATCAGGGACAAGGATAAAAAGGTACGATGATAAAACTTATGCAAATCAGGGACATCGGCACCTTTCATTGTAAGACACTGAGCAGATCTTGTCTAAAAGTGGAGGGATTTTTGTCTGTTATAAACAGAAGCAATCCAGGTGGCTTTTTTTCCTATGTATATTTTTCATTTGACTTTTCCGCTGAAAAGGGTTTCTGCAGCAAGGCAGTGGCTCTTGTCTCATCACTGGGGCATGGATACACAAATTCATTGGAGAGGGGAAAAAGAAAGCACAGCCATGTTCTATGGTTTGTTCCATGACAATCTTACACACAACCAACGTGCTTAGTTTTCCCACAGCTGAAAAAGCCAGATAGCACCAATAAAAACTATTTAAGACATATTCCAGGTCTCTAAGAGATAACATTCACAGGTGAAAATATTCAGCAATCCAAGTAGATGTAAGCTAAATCCAAACAAACTATTAAGGAGATGAAAAACCAATGCACTCCTAATTGTAGCACCTCTACAGGAATTCTATCTCCTAAATGTTATCTAGTATAAAATAATTAATGTTTCTGTTATCTCTTAACTTTTGTGACCACTACTTGCTGATGTCTGGTAAATGAGCTGAAAAGGAGACTCAGCATATTCTAATCTTTAGATAATGCCCAAGGATTTGGTCTGGGGGACAGGAAGCTTTCTACAACATTCATGGCTTTGTCACTAACCTGCTGGGTGACCTGGGACATGTCACCGAACTTGAAAATGTCTTTGAGAACACCTATACCCATCATGAAGCAACATGCGAACACCTACAATTGTCCTACCTGACAGTATCACATGCTACTGTAGACATGGCCTTTCAGTGACAAAACCACTCTTCTGGCACAAAACAGAAGCCACTTGACATACCAACCCCAGAGGTAGAAGGCAACGCAGTACTTGGGACATCACAGCAGCAGTGTTGGCCCTTACTGATATTATTCCCACAGAGCTCAAGCAGGGGTTGGTTGATGTAACTGGTAGAAATTTTCTTTGTGGAGGCCCTCGCAGAAATGCCTTAGTAGGAAAAAGAGGGCTAGGAGCTCATGAGAATTACAACTCAAGCATCATCACCCCAACAGGGAGTAATTAATCAGCCATTTTACCTCATTTTACCTCCAACTGCATTAGAGAATCCTCTTTGGTGCTGTAAGGGTATTAGACTTTAACAAGGGCAGATACTCCAGTGGGATTTAGAGTATGCAAGAGGTAGGTAATTTCAGCTTTTTATCAGCGGATATTGTAACAAGGTACTGTCAGGACAGAGCATCTACCTGCAGGAGAAGAGACTGGAAAAATTTCAAGATTTCAAGGTAACAAAGGAAAGGAGGGTTATAAACATAGCTGAAAGAAAAAAAAAAAAAAGGCATAAGAATAATGACTCCCAAACTTTTTCTGGGTCTGTACATCCCTGTTTAGAGAGGCACAGCCGAGACAATGCAGCTGGCTCTGTGACAAATGTGAAAAAATAAGCCAATTTCAGCTGGTTGTTAGCAGTCGGAGCACAGCGTTTCAGATAAATGAGTGTCTGCCTCAGGTATGGCAGCAGATCTTCCTGAACCATTCCTGAGAGACTTGCCAGGATTGCAGCAGCCCTTAGCCATCAAAAGCAGCAAGAAAGTTCCCTTCAGTTCCCTGTGGTAAAAGGTGACCTTGGAGCAGGATTTTCTTCTTCACGGCCTCTGCTCCTTATACCAACGCCATCCTTCCTCATGTCTTACAGCTAGACATGTTGTCTTATTTAGGAGTAGATAAAACCAACACTTTCCCCAGCACAGTTGCTCAAACTGATCTGTGTGGGTTGTCACACCTCCAACTGTACCACTCTCTCTAACTCGCAGTGGTATTTTCAGCCCAATCTGATGATTGCCAGGAGTCCCAGTTTGGCTTGGAGGCTCTCGTCTGTCTATCCACATCTGAGCTAACGATCTCTTACCAGGGAACGGCGTGTAAAGCATCCATGCAGTGCCCTGGCCTGCTTCTCTTTCCAGTCATCACATTTATTGAGGCTGTTTTTTTCCTCAGATAAATATTTCACTTACTGATGCTGCTCCACCTACTACCTGTTTTTTCCCCTGAACAGGTCAAAAAAAACAAACATGCAAGCCCCACAAAGCATAAAAAGAGAAAGCAATCATAATAGTACAAAGCCCTACAAAGTAAGAACATTGTTTTTCGCCCCTTTCCCAACTCCCCAGTAAAACGAGCCACATAGAGTAATCCTTGTCAAGGGCTGAGAAAAAAAGCCTAAAAGAGAAGCAAAATATAGAAGGAATGCATAAGTACCAAGGGGAGGAAAAAAAAAAAAAAAAAAAAGAAAAAAAAAAAGGTATAAAACTCCTTAAAACCCAAGAGAAAGGAAAGGATCTGACTTTTCCTCTCAAGGAGCAAACAGAGCCATGGGCCTGTTGACAACTTCTGGCCAACCACATGGGGCCAAGGAGGGTTCTTTCAAGGGCCAAAACTACACCAAGAGATGCAAGTAGGTGCATGTACTACTGATCTTCTCAGCAGGTCACCAGACATCCATGCTTTCAGACCTCTCATGAAACATTCCCTGTTCAAAGCTACCTTCTGTTCTGGGACTGCACTGTGATTCTCAATGTAAGGGCTTGTATCACCACACTACACATTATGGAGTATGCTATTTTCGAGCAACAAAACAGCATGATAACCATGGCAATAGCAAGGAATTTGGCAAGGCAGTATGATAGACTTGGTCTGGTGAGAAGGTTTTTGAGAATAATAAAAACAACTGAATCTCTCAGCACCAAGATGGTGTAAGGTTCTCCATATTACCTATGCTGTCCACCAGCAGCCTCAGGAGCCCTCGCTTATTTGGAGAACTACACCACAAAAAACTTTGTGATAGTAATATGCCACAGCTGCACCTTGAGCTGTCCCAGTGTAAGGTGAATGAATGCCTGCCTCAAAGAATTTACAATACCCCTCTACAGACAAAGCATTTAATATTTAAAATTGAGTCCAAGCTCCTTTGAGGATGACACATAACAAATTTATAGAATCATAGAATGGCTAGAGTTGAAAGAGACCTTAACAATTATCAAATTCCAACCGCCCTGCCATGGGCAGGGATGCCTCCCAGTAGAACACGTTGCTCAAGCCCCAAGCCTGGCCTTGAACACCTCCAGGGATGGGGCATCCACAGCTTCTCTGGGCAACATGTTCCAGTGCTTCACTACCATCACACTAAACAATCTCTTCCTGATACCTAAACTAAATCTCCACTCTTTCAGTTTAAAACTGTTCCCCCTTGTCCTATTGCTACACTCTCTGGTCAAGAGTTTCCTCGCGGCTTTCCTGTAGATACTGGAAGGCTGCTATAAAGTATCCCCAGAGCCCTCTCTTCTCCAGGCTGAATAACCCCAACTCTTTCAGCCTGCCCTCATAGCAGAGGTCCTACAGCCCTCTCATCATCTTTGTGGCCCTCCTCTGAACCCAGCTCCAACAATGTCCTTCTTATACTGGGACCCCAGAGCTGGACACAGTACTACAGGTGCGGTCTCGAGTAGAGGAGCAGAATCCCCTGTCCCCGACCTGCTGGCCACACTGCTGGGGGTGAAGCCCAGGATGATGTTGGCTTTCTGGACTGTGGGCACACAATGCCAGCTCATCTTCTCATTGTCATGTCAATACTCATCAATTTCTATGAGTCACTGTGATCTGTCATGCACTTGTGATTTTAACCTTGGACTCCAAATCACCATAACACAAACCAACTTGTAATTACTGCTCCCAGCAAGCAGTTTTTATACAATCAGATTACCAAACATTACCCTAATTACACATGGGGACAGAGACAAACGGAGGTAAGATGATTCACCCATGCCCACTCAGCAGATCAATGAACAATACAAGCAAATCCTGGTGTCCTGGCCCTGGGCACTCTTCTGACTGAGCCTGTCAAGAGGAGAAGAGAACCTTACAGGAGGATTTGAATCACTTTGAGATGACCTGCAAATAATCCACACTTAAACAAAAATTATTCTTGCAGAGATGTGCTTTTATAAATACACAAGCTTTTTCTCCTCTTTCATTTTCTTTCAGCTTCTGAGAAGACTTCAGTGATCTCAGCCTTATGGGACAGGGATTGGCTTGTGGCCACAGATTTCACACTTGGTTTCATGAGCAAAATCTTAAGAGGCCTCGATTGCAAAGACCGTTGTGAGCAGCTGAGCTGCAGATGGATTTCTGGGGAGGGCAAGAGAGGTAAGAATTCAAAAAATCTATTGAACATTTAGAAACACTTAAGAGACTGGAAAAGCAACTTCCTGTATCACGTTTAATGTTTCAAATGGTTTAGCAGCTGGAATAACAACCTTCTAGTGTTAACATTTAATAGTTTATGCCACTCAACCGATGGAAAATTGTAAAACATACTTAACCTGTGGAGGTCTTTCACAGGAAAGAAAAATAACTTTCCAGAAGTAGTGTTTTGGTGCAGTGGGGTTTTTTAATATTTTATAAAAATAAAGCCTGAAAGAATAGTAATGGCATTAGCTACACATTAATTTCCAAACGTTAAATAAATTCTCATCTAAGAGCAAGCATCAGCAGTAACTCAGCAGTTTCATTTCATAGGGGCTTATGCAATCATCTCGGGTTTTGATCCACACAGGCGCATGCCTTACAAGCATTTATTGAAGTGTCAAAGCCCCATGTCTCAGAGTTAAGTTACCAAGCAAACAACAGTTTAAATTCATCAAAAGCTGGCATTAAGTTTAATGGGATTTCAATTAGCGATGGACCAAAATCCAAGGCCTACAATCCTCTCAAAATGCAAACAAGGCTACAAACCCACAAGCAGACCCGTCTCAGTTTGAGAACAGAACCAAGTAAAACAAACGGCAAAATTACATCTTGCAGTCTTGCATTTTTCCATGTCTGGACTTGCCTCAAGGCTAAAAATCCTTGCAATTCTTCCAGGTGCATCACATAAAAGAGCAGCGAAAAAAAAAAGAAGAAGAGTGTGTAAAATTATATTAAAAACCAGCCAAGTATAATGCTCCATAGTGACAGTCACTCAGTACATCTCCTTTGGTCCCTGATGGGTATCATCCTAGGACCCCAGGGCTCTGATACTCGAACTAACATGAGAATACACAAATGTTTCGTTTGTACCTAGCTTTTGTGTTTGGCCACAAAAGGAGACACGAACACACAAAACAAAAACCAGAAGAGGGGTTATGGAGAATGAGCATCATGAGCAGAGAACATACGAATGGTAGAACAAAACAATCCAATTTAAAGGAAAAAAACCCAACCCCTTTCTTATGATATGACAGAACAGCAGGGGTGTGTACAGAGGCGCGGAAGAGAACATAAAATATTAAGTGCTGAATGAGCAGGGATGGCAGTGGTTGGCAGTACCAGAAGGTGTGACCCAACCCCTGCCCAGAACCCAGGTATATTATCATCAATGCTGGAGCAAATCACATCACTGAGCAGCAGTCTAAGCCCTAACTCTCAGTTGCTAAACCCTAAAAGTATTTGGGTTTAGCAACTGGTAAGACGACGCACATTATCCCAGGCATGGAAACACCTGGAGCATTTTTAAGCATGCACAGGTAAAGGAAGAAAGCCACACGGAACTTAATTTACTGTACTACAGATAAAATTATTGGCTTCTGTAACACAGGCATATTGCTTTTATGACTGATTGTGTGTCCAAAGTTTTTATGAAAAGTATTTAACGTCTGACAGACACATACTCGCCACCATTTAAGTTATAACCCCATAGTACAGACACTAGTTATTAGGTGGAAATTATGGGATCACAGTGGTATTTCTGCCACATGGCAAGCTTTATTTTGTTTAATTTAACAATAAACTCATTATACTAACTGAATTCGATAGAAACAGCAGGGGGAATCCTGTTAATTTAATCTTGAACATCAGAGAGCCTCCAAATGTGCTAAAAGAAGGAATATAAAAGGAATTAGAAGAATGGTTTCATAAAGAGGAAGGAAGTTTCCATTTCCTCAGAATGCTCTTACTGAATTTAAAATTACTATGTCTGATTTTATATTAAATGGTTTAGACATATGGTTACTGTTTGAGACAGGATACTGGGCTTGATTTGACCTAGTATAGCCCTTGTTACATTTTTTGGTATGGAGAAATCCTGTCCAGTGGTTGCCATAAAAAGACACCACTTCCACCTCCCTTACCATGTGGGTTATATCAGCAAGACCATTCTTCCTCCTTCTTTGAACGGGGAAAGCAAGAACAGTCTCATGCACATCCCAGCTCAGACAGTAGCTAGTAGTTAGCGGCAATGATCACACTGGTGTCCTCAAGGTGGCAAACCTTTGTCAGCAGCGACAAAGTCTTTGGGTTAAAACTCAAAGGACTATTCTTAAATTACTTCACAAGGAACACAGCAAGCTCCACAAGTTTCTCCACTGTATTAATTTGTGTCTTTCTTGACTTTTGTATTGGAAGAGCACCCTGGAGCATTTGACAAGCCCTCCTCCTCTTTTTAGTTTATTCTCCTATCCAAGAAACCTGCCACTCCCTGAACGCAGTTGTAGCAGTAAGGGAAATGGGCAAACTTTGATGCATTCCAACACTTCGTGTAAGTGGAGCCAAGAAGGGACACTTGGAAACAGATAGTAAACATCCATATTCATTACTTGCACAGATACTTCCTTTGCTTCATATAAGGTGGTAACTGCTGATCCCTGAATACTTGTGGGGATCCAAACACTTGGATTTGCACTCCCAGGTCAGAAACAGAAAGCGGTCAGAGATGCAGGGTTTGCAGAGGTGAAGAGCAGATGGGATTATGCTTTGGGATGAAAATTACTTTTCAACAACAGCAGAGGGAAGGGTTAGATAAAAGGCACATTTCTTCCTGCACATACACTTGCCCTGACATAGGGGCATAAGCCAGTGCCACTCATCACCCTGTTCTCAGCCATGGCCACTGACAGCACTTACCTGCCTGCTCTCTTACTGTCAAGGTAGAATCTAGACACCCATAGCCAAAATCTCCCGAGGTGATGTAGATGACCTACAGGCACATTTAATGACCAATGCCGATAACAAGCTCTGGCAGGTTTCTGAAAACCAACAATCTGCCTAAAACAACATTCTCAAAATGAAAATTTGAAGAACAAAGCTGATGAACTGCATCAGGAATTGCAGTAATCTTACCTGCACCTCCCCTGCATCAAACTAACAACAGTGTAAGGGGCTCCATGTAAGGTGGTCATCTGATCGGTTGTCCTTTTGGAAGGAAATTCAAGTTAACTTTGGTAACGGGTATTACCCTATGGAAGAATAAAGACTACCTCTGCTAGATCCAGGATTAACCATTATTCTTCTGACATATACAAACATCCTAAGATAAGCAGTTTGTTTAAATCTTTCACGTTATTCAACATAAGAAATTCAGCTGTGAGTTTTCACAACTTTGCAATCTGAAGAAAACACTTGGCAGCAGCCGATGCAGACCATTCTCAGAAGGGTAAGCTTATGGGCTTCTGGCATAGCTAAGCACATTGCTGCAATTAACTGAAAAACACAGCAATTTTTTTTCCCCATGCTTTGTAGCCATCTACTAATTAATCCTCAATAAAGCCATAGAAGCTATGGTGAGAAAAGCATTATTTGCACATTTTCCAGTAACAGAAAGGGAGACACAGACAGGTTATAAGCCTTTCACACAGTCACGTAACAATCTGGTCATGGAGCTATTAACAGCTGACTGCATTTCTGAGTCCTTCATCCCCTGCTCCCTTGGCATACAACACCACCACTCTTAGCTTCTAATTTTGTGCAGAACACATTTTTGAGAAGGTGCTGTCAAGTACCAGAAAAAGAGATATTGTAAGCAGGATTTTTCTCTCAACTGAAGAGACAGGCCTCACCCACTCTGTCCCGCAGGTACAGCCAGCCTTTTTCTTTAAGTCCAGATGCACAGAATCTGTAAGAAAGGCTGACCAGAGTGAAATTACCCTGGCATTTTGTGTGCAGTATGGTTTGAGGGAGGACAGGAAAAGGAAGGTTGGAGAAGGAGAGGAGGGTGGAAGAACACTGACGCTAGGAGAGAAGTGAAACCAGAAGCAAAATCTCAGTCTCTAGCAGAACAAATTTAGCACTTACTGTGCTCTTTTTATACTTTGGTTTTAACTATAAAACCTCCAAAGTATGAGGATACTACCTTTAAGGAACATATTCCCTCATTCTAAGGTTTGCCAACAGTTTACAAAGGATTGTTTCTGTTTGCAGTGGGAACAAAACCCAAAATTCGTAATGGTTCCATTATGAAACGTCACCTTAGGAAACTTCACATATGCTTCAGACATCCAGGCACCTTAATTCTGATAAGAAATTACCAGATAGGACACACATACATATGAAACACTGTCAGTTTATGAAAGATACAGAATACATACCTGCTTATCCTTTCACAGAGGATCCAGCTGAACATGCATAACAGCTGGTAGAATTCAACGCCAAAGGTTATCACAGAGGCCAATAGATTAGGAGATTCTTGGACTTTGTGTAAGTAACTAATACGTCCAATCGGCACAGCAAGAAGAACCGTTTTGCTGTGTAGGGTCTTTGTATCTTTTTCTGAAATGGTGCTGTCAGAAACAGATGGACCAGTGACCTGATCTGGTGCATCTTCACAACACCACACGAACACGAAGGAGGCGACACCAGATGATTAGGAAGGAAGACAAATGCATTTTTCCTCTTTTGACCAGATTTTCCCTTCCCTATTTCCCCCAAGGGCACAATGTTCACTTGCTCATGATATTTTATGACGCTCTGCCTTTGGGCAGTTTGCACGGTGTTCCACCTCTGCCTTTTCTAAATGGATGCAGATCACAGAATCCCGTGTGTATGGCCATGTCCCATGACTCTGTACAACCCCTCACCTGCAGGATTCTGCTTCACAGACATCATACGACAAAATGTGGAAAATTTTCAACTTTTTTAAATGTTTCACAGACACTTGCTTCATAACACACAAGAAAACAAACTTTTTTCCTTCTGCATTTCTGAGATTTCTTCCATTACATAAATTACCTATTATATTCACACTCATATTGACAGTGCTTATTGGCAGCGAAAAGATTAATTTGCTGTTAAACATGTAAGTTATAACATCCACTAACAGAGAAAATAGGAAGGAGTAATTGCTACTATTTGTTTTGTAAACTAAGCTTGTGACCTTTTCTCCTCTTCAAGGCTACTTATGCTCCTGCATAATGCTGGATACCTGCTAATGCCTCAACAAGCATCAGTCAGGACTTTTGTTCGAAAACGGCCTTAAGGCCAACGCAAGCAAGATGGAAGGATCAAACAGAGTTCTTTCAAGCCCGCTCCAAAGTGATCTTAAGAAAACTGATGCACACATCAGAAAGGTAGGCAAAAAGCACAGGCAAATTAACTGTAGCGCCAAAAGCCTTGTACTGTGGAAGTCTGAACAACACTACGTGCAATTAGTATAGGTTCTTAATTCCTGTCTTCCTGATGAGCTGCGTACGAGTACAACCTTAGTACCAGTCTGTAAGTATAGTAAATGTAGGTGAATGCATGACTGTAGCATAATAAATTAAATCATGGCTAAATGCATGCCCTTTGCCACAGTTTCTCTGTCTTTTTTTAGGTAACAGGATGAAATTATGATAAAATAATTAAAAGGCCTTTTCCAATGCTCAAAGCCTACATAAGAGCCATAAGACTACATACAGAATACCAGGACACGATGAACAGAAGTAGATTTAAAAGATCCAGTGCACCCATCTCAGCCTTGATTCTAATAGTATTCTACCAGGGCAGAATCCGGTCATAAGTCCTATTCCTTAAACGGAAGAAACCGAATGGTAGAAATGCTGGTGCCTAATTGATAATGAAAACCAAAGTTCCTTCAGAGTAAGGGGACACGTACATTTCTTGTGTGTACAGACTCCCTCCTGGAAGCCAGCCCACCAACACCCTTTGTCAGTATGGCTTGGGATTTTGACATATTTGCTGACAAGGCTTTGAAAGATACAGCTATACCAGGCCAGACCATGGTGAAGAGTTTACTAGTTTATTAATTTGCACAATCAAAAGGAAAAAAAATACAGGCAGGCAAATTAATCATCACATGAACCGCAAACACGTTACATGTCACTTAAATAATTCTAAGAAGAAAATCGTATTTCATTGTAGACCAGTAAATACTGGGCTAAATTCAACGCCAGGTTGCTCAGGGCCGCAGCCATCTGAGTTTGAAAGTCGCTAGGGATGAAGATCCAACACTCTCTATGGGAAGCCTGTTTGGTGCCTGACTGCTCCCATACCCAGCAGGAACAGCTCCTGCTGCAACCACAGGCTGCTGCCAACTGTCCTTCTGCCGTACGTGTATCTGAGAAAAGTTTGCCTTTTCTCTATAACCATTCACAGGCAAGCTGAAGTGTATTCTTCTTGCCTTCAAAGGCAAGCTGAAGTGAGATCAGCCTTCTCACTTTCTCCTGAGCAGGCTGAACACACCCAGCTCACTTGGCCTCTCCTCACATGGCAGCACTGCAGCCCCTGACCAGCTTAATAGCCACAGAACCCTTGATAGCTGAGATTGGATGGGATCTCTCATTCTCTGCTACATAGTCTGTCTTTCCAGATAATGACTTAAGGTCTTAACTTTGTCCACTCTACAATGGGAAAATTTTGACGTTTTCAGGCAGCTTCTGGGAATCGCCCCATCCTCTCATCTGAGGGTTTCATCACTAGTTCTCGAATCCTACACCAAAATCTGAAGTTTCTACTTCTAAACTTCCCAGTCGCATTGCAGCACTAAAAATGTGAAGGACGGAAACACGTGAAGGAAGTATCAAGTCACACATGCCATCTGCCTGAGTCCACTGACAGTCTAGAACAGTATTTGCATACCATGAAGAGTCTAATTGATTTCAAGGGGTTGCTAAAATTGATCTTTATGGATGACAATTCACATGTCAGCGTAAATAATTATTTGTAGCTGATATCAATAGCGAGAGTCAATTCATGTTAACTAACAGTCCAAAAAACCCCTCCCCAGGTGACAAACCCCATGATTATGTATTTATATGGACTGAAAAAAGAAACCCCAAAGCCACTCATTTCCTTCCTGTCAGATTTTACAGTGCAGTTAAGATTTGCTAGTACAAAGGAACAAGAACAGCACGATCAAAATAAATTCTAATCATCAATTATACATAGAGCACTGTGAGTTGGATTCAAACCTCTCACTTGTTTTAGTTCCACTTGCTTACTCTGGGAGTTTCTTTCTCTTTACAGTCTCCTTTTTTGTGCTTCAATCTGGAAGATTTTCATTAGCAAAACATTAATTTTTTATGCTCTATTTTCTACATTCTTCTCCTATGTTTTAGTTTCTCATCATTTAAGACAAGAGCAGTATCTACAATCACCCTCCAGCTTTTTCAACCCTCATATAATAGGTTATAAGCAACACATTCATTATCATCATCCAGATAATTAGAATGTCTATCTGTAAAAATAAAAGCAGAAATGCTACCTCAGAAGAGCACTCTCCAAGGAGGGGAGACACTTCAGAGTTCATGGGTTTTGAAACTAAGCTCATATTTTACTAAGCAGATATGAAAATCCTTGTCAGAAGTTAGTTTTACAGAATTCATATGGTGTAGAATACACTTACAGAGAAGCTGCTCTGAAAGCCTTTTGTCTGAAAAGGCCCCCTATGGAAAAAGCTCTTTGATTGCCTTGGACAAGATGACGTTATTAAAAAAATTGTGAATGTCAGGAAGCACAAAGTTAATATAAAATTAAATTACTTAAACACAATGCAGGGTGTTTTTTTTTTTTTTTTTTGAGGAACAAATCCAGCCACTTTCAGGCAAGTTTTCCCACAGCCACAAAAGGTGAAAGATTCAAGTCTTCCAACTCTCTACTGCCCTAGATTTGTAAACACAAAGCAGGTATTGCATACCTCGTGCGTTGTCTTCACAGTAGCTGAAGCGCAGCGCAGAGGAGGGAGCAGGAAGGAACCAAAGTTCTCAACAGGCCAAACCCCTTGACTTTCTGAAGTATCTACCTCACTGCAAATCTTTACTTGCACTGGCTCATTGAGATGTAAACGTTTACAGCCTTGACCATCCAAAGTACTGGATTATTAACACAAAATGTATTTGATTTTATAAGGCAGTATACAGACAGAACCATAGTCAATTCAACTGCATGGGAAAGGTGGCAATCCTCATCCCGTTAGTTTTACCAGTATCACGGTGGTTAATCCAGTGTTAGCAACTCCAGTTGGTGAAGCCACATCATCTGGCAGACACGTGCTGTGCTGGCTCAGAGGATTTCACACTGCGATAGGAACAATGTGCCAGATTCGTGTCTTCCCAGATGAGCTCATTTTGTAGAGAAAGCAGGGTAAAGAAACTAGTGATACAAAGTTTAAGAGACTACATGATTTAGAACCCCTTTCCATTTATCTGGGAATATTGCAGAAGGGAAGATTCATTCTGTTCCTGCGCTAACAGGGGAACATATGTTCTAAGGTTTCTGACGAAGACAACGGAAAAACTCCAGTTAACTTCAGTACTGCAAAATCAAATCCTTAATTCATCAGCTGGCCAACTTGCCAAACTTCAGCTGCCTGTGTTGTCTGCAGAGATGAAAGCAGTCAGATAAATAAATGCAAAGAACTAAAATTATTTGCCTACAGATGAAAGATTATAGGAGATTTTATTCATCCTTCTTGATTTTCTTATTACTTAACTGCCGGGACATAAATTTACATTTGACTCTGCTGGTTTGTGCAACTCATCTGTAGTACGAAAGTCAGACTCCTACTTTCCACCTCAGAGAATCCAATCTGAAGTCTGCCTAAAAAGAAAAATGCCTCCACCTCATCTTTACTAGCCTAACTACCAGCTGACTCCAAGCTCTTTTCATGCTTTTTTAAAGAAAGTCCGAAAAGGTTTTGACATCATCATAATCATGGAATGAGAAATGTTGATCCCTCTAGGCAAAAAAAAAAACCACCAAAAACCAAAGCCAAGCCCAAAAAACCCCCAACTGAGTTTTGTGGAATAAAACCAACACTTCTGCTGGTGTGTACTTTAAACTGACTGTTGAAGATGTAGATCTGCATCTTGTGGACTGAATGCTTGGCCTAAGTGTCCACACAAAGAGATTCTTTGCCCTGTGAGGTAACTTGCTTTGCTTCCTTTGCTGACATCCCATCACTTGTTGTAGATTCCTTTTCTCATTTGAGATAAATGACAAACTGAACCACCCAGTATGCTTCCACAGGAAAATACTCAGCAGACCATCAACTGTTAGTACTACTTCTGAAAACAACTTAGTAACCCAACAATCTTTTACATGCCAGAACCAAAACCCACAATCTCAGACCTTTCCAGAGATCTAGTTTTTAGCTACCATTTAAATTCAGAGTGGGACCAAGCTGACGAAAGAGTGGCACATCTGAGCATCCTGACTGACTGCCACCCTCATAGAAGACTATACATGCTCAAACTTCGGGTTAAGCTTTGGTGAGTGTTGGAAGGGTTTGGAAGTCTTGCACGTGTAGGTTCTAATTAAAGCTGAAGCTCTAGTCTTTAAGCTCCTCTTACTCACTTGTTTGTGGGAAATATCCCAAAACCGCATAATGCTAAAAAAGAAATTCACGTTTCTCCAAACTGCTTAAGAAAAAAGGCTGTACGCACCCATATTTTTTGTATGCTTACTCCCATAAACCCCAGCTATTTTGCATGCTTATTCATAACATTAATTGTCAATGGTAGTTGGTTAGAATGATTATTGCACACAGCATGGCTAACTTTTAAATGTAAATCGTATGCAAATATATGCAATGCCATCTTTAATGCAGATGTAGCAAAAGTATTAAGATGTGTAGGGCCTAATTAGGTCCTACATCAAAAACTAGATATAAAAACTTGACTCCAAAGTCTCAGCAAAATAAACTTGAGCTAGAAATCCCAGTGTACACTCATAGGGAAGCAGGGGGAGTAACTCTTGCCCGGCAACTTCTGAAGCTGAAGAATACAACAAACTCCAGTGAATACTTTGTCCGTCCTTTCTTCAGACAAAGCACTTTCCTTTTAGGCAAGACACAAATATAATGACATGGTTGTTTCATTCTCTTCTATCTCTTAGTATTTAAATGATGAAAGAAAGCCTTCATTTGTTATCTAGATGGTATGTGAAAGTCAGGAGCAGGGACACAAAAATTCCTGGGCACTGTAAGGCTCAACCTAAATAAAGGAGAGGGGGGAATAAAATAAACCCCACGCATGGTTTATCTTTTCTAAGCCACGGGCTGCTCAGCACTGGCCCTGCCAGTGGGATTTGATTACTGAATTCATTGGAATGGAACAACACTTGCACATAGCAAACTCCAGAGACAATAATCAGCCTTAGGGACTTGAATTATTAATATACTAAAATAAATGAGGCAGTTAACAGCCTACAGTCGCTGATCAGGTATATAGCACTGAAAGGGATTTCCCCCACATCAACACACTTTTCTTTTAAACACTTCTGTTTTGAAATACAGAAGCTGTATTTTGGGGTGTGACTGGTGAATTCCACAGAGGGCAAGTACTACATACTGCCCCTATATGTAGATTTCAAAGAGAAAGGAAATTCATCTCACATCAGGTCAAATGAAAGCCGAGGAAGACAGATTTATTCCAAGAAGGGTACCAGGCTGAGTGTCGACTTGAACTGAAGACAGGGCTAGCATCAGAGAAAAATTTGACTGCATCCCTTTCCTGGAAAGGAAACAAGTTTAAGCTCCAGTTGCTCATGAGCAGCTATGGAAAAGTAGTAAGATCCACTCCACCCTCCAGAGGTACTTGGAGAAAAGGACTCTCCAGTAAAGGCATATCCCCTTTTAAGGAAGGAGTGAATACCTTCCCTTCCTGCCTCAGTATGTTCAAGCCTAGAGATGTTCCTTGGCCAGCTACAAGCCAAGAGTTTTGTCATGCTTTTTCTCCACCCTGCTGTCTTCTCTCTTCTAACCACACCTGGAATTCTCCTTTAGCTGGACTGCTTGGAGGCATCTCCCAACCCCACCCCACAGCTGCCCAGAACCATGCTCTTCCCAAGTCACGGAAAGGGGCTGCAATAATTTGGATATTCATGCGGACTATAAATCTGCAGAAAATTTGATGCCACTTGCTTCCTATCTCCAGTGGCAGCCGATTTTCTTTGAGGAAAGATGCTGCAAATCATTCGCTGTGAAATGTAAAGCTTGCTTTTCATTTTAATTTTTTTTCCATTTCTATCTCTGTATTTCCCTTATATCTATTTTTCCAGCATTATGAGAAAAAAATGTAAGGCACCACGTCAGCCCAGTCCAAGCCAGACATAACATCCTGCGTACGCTGCCCAGGGTATTATAAAAAATGCCTTTCATTTCTCTCCCCTCAGCCCTCGTCGCAAGGCCCGTTCCCCTCTGCTGCCCATGAGCCAGCAGCGCTTTCCAGCAGGCTGCACACTGGAATTCCTCAGCTCTTGCATTCCTACAGACGCAAACATAGTTTACTGCTCTCAGAGTAGGAAGGACTCAGCAAGTGTATTCTTTCCATCTTCCGAAAAACAAAAAACCAGCAGGGTGAGGGTTAATACTGGCCACAGCTCAATTTTTTCAGCTTTCAAATACACCAACAAACCCCCTTCAAATCCTGCCTGGGCACTGCATCACCAACAATGAAGTCGCAATGAAGTCAAGCAGTGCACTGCTATGTACGCTGCCACCGGCTCAAGGAATAGCTGAGCAGGCTGTTATGAAGAGATCCTTAGAAATGATTCTAAGGATAAAAGGGAAAGCAAAGCTGGCCAAATGTTCATTTTATTAGCAGACAGGACTGACAGAGGAAAGAAGTGAGCAGGGTAGCTTCAGAAAGCAGACCTTCAGGATACTGGCACCTCTGCACACAGGCATCGCAGCTGCACGGGCTCTCTGCTGCCTTTGTGCAGAGGATTTGCCATTCCCGCATTCTTGCCGGCACTGCAGCACTGTTCCCAGCCTCATATTTGAATTAACCAGGCCCAGAGGATAAAACTTTCAAATTAAACACATTCCTACAGGATTTCAGGCTCATTGTGTATGCACCAAGGAAACATAATATCCTAAAAATAATACGTACACAGAAAGAAAGCACATTTTGCAGGCATATTAAAGTGGAATATGAATTATAAGCAAGCTCATGGGAGAAGATGTCAGGTTCCACGCAAAAAAGAGCTTTTGTAAATAACATCATTCTTTGTAAGCTGTCACAATTATCATTTAATTCTGCTCACTAACAATGCCTCTGTCATTGTTGAAACTGTCCACTCCCCCAACCCCCCAAATTGTAAAGCCCCAGATTTCAGAGTTCAAGCTAACAGCTGTATGGGTTACTAATCATCAGCTAGAGCTCAATTTATATTCATTTCAGTAGATGCTATTTCACATTTGCTGTTTAGTTATTTACCAACTTGCCATCATTAGAGTACAATATTCAGAAAATGTTAAAGCTTTTGGTAAGATTTAATTGGTGTCAATGCTCCAAGTTTGTGTGTACTGAATTGCACTGAAGTACTAGCATACAAGAATTCGTCAACAGTAAAAATATTAAAAGATTACAGTATTGCTCAGTAGTAACTCAGAAAACTTCAGTAAAGGCAACATCTGTTTAGAATAGTAAAGCAAAAACTGTAGCATTATCTTGGTGGGGTTTAGCCTTTTAGACACAGATTCACAGGGTCCCGGTATTTCAGATTACTAAATATGACAGAATATTTAAGGGCTTTGCACATTAAGCCCAATGCAAAATTCAAAATCCCTCACTGGAATTAGTAATTTAGCCCCAAGCTAATCAGAGATGTTACTCCAGTAGAACCAAAGTCTTCCAATTGGCCCTCAACTTCATTTCATTGATTAAAAAAAATTAATACAAGTCAGTTTGCTTTGCTGCAGTCCCTTTACAATCTAGCTGATGCTGGTACAGAAAAACTACATTAAAAAAAAAATATATTTTGAGCATCTGAGAAGCACTTATTCCTGTTATCTCTTATATTAACTTATGACTGGCTTTAAGCTCACATTCTAAATTAATCAAAAGATGGTGAATGGAAGGCTCACAGTGGTTAGACCCCTCATTTGAAGAGATAAGGCTTCTACTCCCAGCTCCATCAAGACAAACTTGCTCTGACAAGTTATCCCTCTAGGAACAGTAAGTCAGGAGATGAAGCTTAGGCACTTACACCCGTGCTTTAATTTTCAGAAACATCAGACAACTCAGGATACACAATCAAATCCCCAAAAGCTGACAGTGAAATTCAGATCGCTTCTGGTGCTTCAATCATTTCTCCCTACATCTTGAACGTATTAAAATGCATCACTATGTACCAGAAAAATCCATATGCTAAGACAAATAACAACCATTAAGTAAAATAAACAAACATAATACTATAATGTCAATTGGTGAAAAATACCACAATTCCATTCCCATCAAAATGCAGCTGACCTTTTCCATGGGTCATTGTTTCATCCAACCCGTGTCTGAAGGGCTTTCTGAGGAGTGCCCTAGAGTGGGCCACAGTCCCTCCAGCAGAGACTCAGCGTCCCTCAGAGCTACCTGTGCCAGTGACTGCGGGGCTGCTGCCTGAAATACACCTCAGTTACGCATTTCAGTCAGCAAAAGGATGAGAGACATTCTAGCACATTAAAAGTACACTTGGGGGGGAACCCAAGATATTAGAGATTTCCAGTTTTTTTTAAAAAAAAAAAAAAAAAAAAAAAGTATAGTGGGGTCATTTAGAGGCACAACTTTGTTTCTGAACAGATAGTACTTTCAGCCCCAGCGAGTCAGCAGGAACAGACCCAGAGTGACAGACACATCCAAATCCTTCATAGACATCCAACATTTACACTAGGCAGTGCGCAGTGAAGTAACACCTATTCACTGTGGAGCTATACGTGTGTGAATAAAGTCTCTCTAACCACAGGTAATGATCAACGTTTTCCTGTTTCTCTCAAGAATTATAGATATTTTTTCCAGATGTTTAAACAATGAGAAACCATTGACACTGAGGAAGAGAATTATTATCTGACAAGCTGCTTCCAAATCTTTCTCTTTATGCAGTGTGTGTCCCTGTCCCCTCGCCTAACCCCCCTCTTTTTTTTTTTTTCCCAAATTGATATATAAACTATATACACTGTTTCAGGTATCACACAGGTTCTCATACTCCAAGTATCTCATATCCAAGAAGAATCATTAATTAAAGAAGTAATTAGGGAAATACATATTTACCTAACCATAGAACCCAGACAGCAGTCTCTACAGTGCTTCACATCTTACCAGTTGCACATAATCCCTTATAAACTAGCAAAAACAAGAAATCAAAAAGAACCTAAAGCAGACCTATAGCAACATCCAAGAGTCAAATATAGCAGCAGGCACTTTTAGCTACTCTGTCTAGAGCTGGCAACAGTGCATCTGTGAATAGGCAACAGAAGCCTTTAATACCTTCTGCATCTCAGAAACCTTGGACTCATGGTATCACATTCTCTCAAAGAACTCGATGCCCTTGAAATCAAGGCAAAACATTATTTAGAAAATTCTCATCTATTACAGCACTGTCTGCGATGTCCCTCCCTAGGGCAGGGACTGTGGGACAAGGCAGGGATATAGTATAACACACAATAAAAATGGAAGGACATTTCCTGAGCCTTACAAGGGAGCTGCAGTTAAAACTCATCGCACAGGAATAACTTCAAGCCATAGTGTGGTGTAACCCCACAAATGAAGCCTTGCAATTAGTCTGTTTAGATCAAAGTCCTGAGCACACTTGGCACACTTTTTTTTAAAAAAAAAAAAAAAAAAAAAAAAAAAAAAAAAAAAGTAAAGCCCTCATGCAAGAGGCGCTTGGTCCTTGCAGACAGACCTTCCGTCGTGTTACTGTACGCTCACGGACTGGGAAACATTTGACCCAGAACAGGTTTTTGCAAACCAAGTCAACCTGGGTTCATCTGCAGGTATCACATCACGGTACCTTTCCTCTAGAAACGAGTTACTTCTCATAACACAATATATTGCACTACTACTCTATCTTTGCTTTAGAAGCAGCCCATTATATTTATTTTTCCAAGCAATACATTGTTTTGACCTCGATATCCCCTATCCTTACAATGCACTTTTCCATGTATGCCAAAACCAGCATTTTCTTTATGTTCCTGATAAAAAGAGCTGTGCATGCATACATGTGTGTGCGTGTGTGTGGGTACACCGTTACGCACCGTCCCAGAGGAGATGGAAGGATTTGGAGGGTGAGGCAGCAGCGAGACCCAGAATTCGAACTGCAAATTGCTACACAACCATGTTGGCTTCCCCTTTTTGTCTCAAGGATCAAGAATTATCACACACCAACTAATACCTAGAACTTATGAGTAACTTAAGGTCATATAAGAAAATACTAACACTAATGGCAATCACATAGATGAGCACGAATACACAAAGATCACTGAAGGAAGATCCTGAATAACAAACCAGTTCTCTTTCTTAAAGGCAGATCTTTAATTCTTTTGGTTTGAGAGAAGAACTGGAGCAACAGTAAAGCTGGAACACTCTAATTCAATCCATAATTTAAGGCAGATATTGGACCAATGTTCTGATGAGTCCACGTAGCAGTCCTGCAATCACAAAGTAAAGTAGACCTTCACTAGCTACCTGCACAAGAAACATTCTCCACATATTAATACAGTTAAAATTTAACAGCTCTCAGGACTCGGGGTTTTGTTTTGAACAGTTTCTTTTTTCCCCAATCACAAACTGCTTAGAATAACCAGGTTCATCCTGGATAATGCCCTTTAGTCCTAAAATAACAGCACTGCAGCGAGTGAAACCAGAAAAGAAAAGAAAAAAAGAAATTAACCAACAACCCCCCCCCCCCCACCTTAAGCCAACCAACGAAAACACACAAAAGACCAAGCAAAAGCATTTCTTTGGCGCTTTCCCTTCCTGGCAAGAAAGAAATTCAAGTAAGCCAAAAGAAGCATCCGGATTTGAAGTCAATATTGCACCAGAACGTATGAAAACACCAATGCAGGAAAGTACAATGCCTAGATTACTGAAGGAAAAAAGATTATTTGTGGGGTACCATGAGCAAGGAAAGATACTGTTTTTCTCTCTTCTCCAGTGCTCAGAGAGTACTGTTGGCAGCTTCCCCCCCTTTCCCCTCAGTCAATCCAAGTAAGCTTGCTTGCATACTTGCTGCATCTGCTTCTCATTTAATGACCATTGTTTTGGTCTGTCAGAAGAACTACAACAAGTATCCAAATCTGCAAGATTAGGCAAATATTTTGACAATGTTGTGTGTCTCATTTTCTTGGAGAAAAAGAATAAAGAGGATTTTCACTTTTCACAAAACTTCACTGGAGCTCTTAATCAAAATGCCACAGTGAATCAAATAGCAGATTGAACATACTTCTAGTGACAAAATAAAGCATGCCATTTTGTTTCCGAAAGCTTGCCAATTCTCTGCACATTGCTAGGGCAAGAACTCAAACACAGGACTTCAAAATACCATTCACATCACACAGCAGCTGTTTCTAAGCTGAGAAGCCAATATATCCAGGGAGCAGTAAATTACAACTAAATGATAGTGTGATCTACCAGGAGGCTCTAGGGGCAAAGAAAAAATAAATTAAAAGAAAGGATGGTCCCAACCCTTGGTTTCTAACCTGAAAGTCCCGAGTGTCCGCTCCATTGAGGCTTCTGTTTGATCTCTGCAGTAGTAAATAGTCGCAAAATGTAAGTTCATATCCAGATGCTGAATCTCAAGCCTCACACCAAAACTAAGATTCAAACTAGGACTTGCGATACATCTTAAAGGTAAATAAAGCCAACTCAAATCATTGTGGGGTGTAAATCCATGCCACGGTCAAGCAGAGCTCTGCTAATTTCTATATTACTAGAGTATCTAAACTCTAGAAAGTGTATCAAGAAGCCACCATTTGGCAGTGAAGGAGAGCTCACTTCACATGCTCATTTCTAAGCAGTAAATGGTCTGAACTGTGCTGAAAAACAGGGCTACAAGTTTTATGAGGACTTAGTGTCTCACAAACTCTTTTCTTCTCAAGTGTCACTCAAGGCCTACTTCTTTAGCTCTGAATTTAGGCCAGTTACAATACAGTCATCAAGTTAAGCTTCCATGTTGTTGCCTATGATAGGTTACTTGCTCTGCTGTCAGCAAAAAGAAACCACTTAAGCAAGGTAATTTAGTGGCAAAATCCGGTTGGCGGCCAGTCACCAGTGGTGTCCCTCAGGGCTCAGTTCTGGGGCCGGTCTTGTTCAATATCTTTATTGATGATCTGGACAGGGGGATTGAATGCACCCTCAGTAAGTTTGCAGATGACACCAAACTAGGTGGGAGCGTTGATCTGCTTGAGGGTCGGAAGGCTTTACAGAGGGATCTGGACAGGTTGGATCAATGGGCCAAGGCCAATGGGATGAGGTTTAATAAGGCCAAGTGCCGGGTCCTGCATTTTGGTCACAACAACCCCGGGCAGCGCTACAGGCTTGGGGCAGAGTGGCTGGAAAGCTGCCTGGCAGAAAAGGACCTGGGAGTGTTAGTGGACAGCCNCAGGGCTACAAGTTTTATGAGGACTTAGTGTCTCACAAACTCTTTTCTTCTCAAGTGTCACTCAAGGCCTACTTCTTTAGCTCTGAATTTAGGCCAGTTACAATACAGTCATCAAGTTAAGCTGCCATGTTGTTGCCTATGATAGGTTACTTGCTCTGCTGTCAGCAAAAAGAAACCACTTAAGCAAGGTAATTTAGTGGCCCCTGTAAGAAATGTCTCATTAAGGACCCAAACACAAGAGTAAATTTGCTAATCTACGAGTTTGCTTCTAAAATGAGTCTAAAGACCTCATCAAGGGAATTAAAAGATAAACGTAAGTGGTCTTTTTCACACAGAATTTCAGAACTACCTCTGTTCAGCTCATAAGCCCCCCTAACTCCTCTTCCAGTATGGAAAGAATTATTTAGTGTAAGGACATGACTTAGTTTGATACTTCTGACATTTTCTGAATCAACTGATAGATATTTTAGACATATATGACAAAAGATTCTTTGTTCTGAACAGTTCACATCAATTAGCACAGAAAGTGCATGCTGACCACAACACCTGACAGCCGGAACCGCCTGCTCCAGCAAGTGCTTGAGGGCAATCCCAGGGAGGACAAATAAGTTGCTCTTAGTCAATCACTGCCATCAGTAGCCAGTCCATCATTGCCTCCGTCAGCCACGCTTCCTCTGTGGAATGGTCAGGTCAAGAGAGACTGTTTTGACATTTAAAAACAATTTCTACTCCAAGACTCTGGTTATGGCAGGCTCCAAGGAGATGCTGGAAATCACACTGGAACCTATGCATGTCACAAATAGGAACTGGGATAAATCTACAGCAACTAACACCTGTGAACAGAAACCAGTCTTCTAACCTTAAGACTTCAGAAATTATGTGTGTTCAAACAGTTTGTAGGAGCCAGGTAGAGCAGCTGGGAGGGTTTTACCACTCACAGCAACCCTCATTCTGTGTGGCTAACACAGCTATGGCAACCTCTCCACCACAGATTACCTACAGTTTCAGTTCACAGGCTGGGTTTCTTTGTTGTTAGGGTTTTTGTTTGATGGGGAGTGGGTCGATTTGTTGCTGGGGTTTTTTGGTGTTTCGGGTTTGTCTGGTTTTGGGTTTGAGTTTTTTTTTTAAGAGATGAACTTTCAGTTTGCTCGCACCTTCTGCTAACAACGTGATGATAATTTTGTAACAGAGACAAGATGAACGAGTAGATGCTGTAGCAGCACTAAAGTCTTTTGTGATCACAGACCTCTCTTTCCTATCTTTCCTTAACTTTTACTGATACCACTGAGTCACTGTAATGCAAGACCAGAAAAGTCAGAGATGATTCAGCCTCAGATCTGGCTCATCCTCTCTTTCACACCGTGCCCTTCTGCTACTATAACACAGATGGAATTATTAAAAAAAAAAAAAAAAAAGCTGACCTCTTCCAGCATAAACACTCCTTCTGTCCTTCTTCTGTCCTTCTGTTTGGCTAGGTTTGATTTCATTGAATCCTGCATCACCATCATGGATGTCTTTTAACTGCATTTGACTTTTATCTGTCCATCTCCACTGTTTTCCTGCCCAGGATTTTAATGATTTCTTCAAAGAACACTGGCAAGCGTAACAATCTTTCCCTTCCTTTCAATTTGACACATCCATAATGTCATCCCCCTTTTCTACCAAAGATATAGGACATGTTAAACTTTTCTTCCTCCAATACATCCATTTTCCCCATGGCAACACTTGATCGTTTTATCTTGCTAGTGCCTACTATCTTTCCTTCCTGACTACTTCTACTCCTTCATCTCATCTTCTCTTTTGACTCTGTTCCAAGACAAGTCAAGCCTTAATCTTTTCCACATCAGAAATACTGACCTATCTCACTACCATCACCTTCATGCCTAAGCTCCCAGATGTTTTACTGCCAGGAACTCTCATCCACACACAGTACAGAAACTGTAAATCGAATTCTCTCTCTCCCCTCCCCACATGGGCCCAGTCTGGTATCAGCATAGACTGACCCACAATCCAGACTCAGTACTTTGCAGTTACTCTCTTCAACCTGTCAGTCACCTTCAGTGCAGCCAAATGCGCTCCTTTAATTTAAATCTTTCCTTCATTTAGCTCCCACGTTTGTTTTCACTCAGGCTTCTTTCTTCTTCAACGCTCATTTATATTCCTTTGAAAATCTTCCATCTTTCTACAGGTTCACACAGGACTTGTCATTTCATTCACAACAAATTTATCCACCAGCTCTACCAATTTCGTAACACCATCTCCATCCATCCTGCTCTCTCTCTGCTTACAGATATAGCGCCACAAATTCATCTCTCACATCTCCCCTTCCTAGCCATTCCCCTTGTCTCCTCATATCGTTCACTATAGACAACTATTGCACTCATATCTCACACTGCAAATGATAACATGGCAACACGGCATCTTATTTCACTTAACCTGGATATTAGACTGTTCAAAAGGCCTGTGTCTAATTCCTGCAACTATCTACTCATGGCATCATTAACATATGGCCCTCTCTATTTACATAAACAATGCGCACACCCCAGAGGAAGATAAGCCAGTGTGTGCATGAAGTTGCTGGAATAGCTCAAAAAATACTTGATTTCTTTAAACCAAAAAAAACCCCAAACCAACCCCAAAACAAAAAAAAACACCACCAAAAAAACAGAACACAGAAGCTGTCTCTTAATAGTGACCAAGTGTTTTTCACAAGTCAGAAACTGAGTCCTGGCCAGCTCAGCCACCTGCTGAGAACGTGCTGTACCAACATTTTCTCCACGCCTGCTCAGAATCAGTTACAGCAGGTGAAAAAGGCTAAAAAATTCTAAACAAATTGAGCAAAAGAAATTCCTAAAGAGGTGGTAAGTCACTAGCATTGAGAGAACCTCTAAATCCTAGTACCTGGTAAGTCAAATTCCAGCCACATCAAATTAATGAGCATTTTGTCAATAGCTTCCACGAAGCCCGAGTTCTCCATTTTTTTTATTCTGCATCTTATCTAGTGCTTTGACCTGTACCTGACAGTCTGCCTCAGCCAGGATAAACACTCTTGCTTTTGTAGCAAGAAGCTGCTGATTTTTACTTCCCCCATAATGGCTTTCACAGTTTGGGTTACATACTTTTCTGGAAGTCTTCAACCACAGAGGTCTAGTTTACTACTTTAAATACTACTAAGAACTGGGAGAGGGAGGAAAAAGAGGAAGGATTGTGTGTCAGGCTGCTTTTCACCAAACTGACTTAAACACTGGGACATCTCACAGACTACTCTTAGGTTTTCCTCAAGTAACTGTTACTTTACATTTTCCCCTTAAATATCTTAAAAATACACCTCCTTAAACCATCACCATTACCCTCTCTGGGATTAATCTCAAATCGCACCTTCATTTCTCTCATTTCACTTAAGCTCAGGATTTATGTTTACTAGTGGTTTTTGTTTTAAAATGTTATATATTTATTAACTCACTTTTTCAGACCATGTCTTCAAACACATTATAGATCTGGGCAAGCATCATGCTACAAGAAATTTAACTGCAACACAGAGCATTAAAGCCACAAACACAAGATTGAGCAAAACCAGCAGCTGCCAAACCAAGTTGTCCCTGAATTCTCAGACTTGTGATTGATTAATCATTTAGATGCACAAATCCTAACTTACTGTATAATACAAGTAACTTAATGAGCTTTCACATGGACTACAGCAAATCCAGATTGTAAAATCATGATCCGACTTTTACACTGTAACACTGCTGTCATGAAGAGCACTCCTGCCGTTTTGAACTGATTTTGCAGTATGAAACCTATCTACAGTATAGCAAAAACCATCTAAAACATTTCGAAGTGTTTATTTATTTTTAGGCTTCCAGCTAGAGTTGACCATTTTCAGTTTGTTTCTGACAAAAATAGAGTGTGCTATGGACAACAGAAGCTTGCAAGCTTCACTATAGTTTGTAGAAAGGGAAAAAAAGGTGTTGGCAGCAATCTCAAAGCATCTATTTCCCAGAACTTGTTTTTCTGACAAAAGAATGGGTGGACAGGATATTAATTTCTATCTCTCAGGGGCTCGGAAGGCATAATGGTAGCTCCACACTGGGTGGAAGAAACACGTTAACACAGCTGTTGCTGCAGCTTTTCTGCCCGTGCCTTTCCTGCTGCACTTTATGTTTTTATGGCCAACTTTGAGAGTTCCTCCTGAAAGAGCTTCTCTTTTCAGTGCCCTGAGCTCTTGTTTCCTGTTAAATAGGGTTTTGCCTGAATGGTTTTAAAGATACTGTAGAGATGAATTTCACTTGGAAAAGATGTATGGATGCACCCATGTTCACTTGTGTAGTTTTGTGTGGTCTTGAAGAAACACATTTAGTAAGCTCTAAAAGGTTTTAGAGATTATATATGTAACTACCAGCTGAAGTTTGTAAAGTGCAAGCTAGAACAGCTTTTCTGGTGCTGGCAATCACATAGTGACCTTTTGCACCAACCTCTGTATTAATTTCAACACAAATGTAATTTGTACCTGTTTGAAAGGGCTAACCACAGCCACAGGGTTTCCCGCTGATGACTGGCACAGGAATGTCACTGCTGTGAGCAGACCCCGTTATCTAGCTGACACAGCATGGGTCCAAGACACACAACAACTGGCCAAATATCCTGGTTGATGAATAAAATAAGAGCAGCACATCCAAAGCAAAGAGTCTTTCAAAGCACCATATTTTCTCCTAGTCCTCATCTCCCTAGCAGGACAACAAAACTGATGTTAGCACAAATAAGTTTTTGCAGAACAAGCCTCCAGTCCACAATACTCTATACAAAGAGACAGCATTTTTTAGGTCAGAAAATGGCATGAAGACATCTCTAAAATTCAAAATTCTAAGTTGTCCTCCAGTCCCAGGAATGAAAGGAGGACTAGAGTACCCAGAAAGACAGGGAGCTGAATAGGGAACATTCAAGGTACTTTCCTTAACTAAAAGGAGCAACGTGTATAATGTTTACCTCACATTTGCTTTCACATAGAGATAATTTCAAATAGTTTAGCTTCATATTCTGTTTGTCATATGCTACAATGTTAACCTTTGGTATCACACAATCAAACTGTAACCAGTTCAAATTCTACTGCTGTTGCTCAAAACAGGTATTTTTCTAGGGAACTGCACAGCACCATCAAGAGAATTGATTCTGGCAGGCCGAGATAAGATAGTGATACCCACATAAAAGCAAAGAAAAAAGTAAAGGTAAAATCTACTTTATGGCTCTGAGCTATAGGGCTTCAGAAGTCTTCATGCACTCACTCAGCTGTTGAAATCTTTTTACACAAGTAGAAACTGGAGGGATACAGAGAGAGGAGTTTGCTATGACAGTTAGTTGGTGTCCTTCCCATGTGAATCAGATTTAGCTGAACTTAAACATCAGGGAAGTCAGAGCAAGAACAACCGAATTCAGCACAGGTACCAACACTGAATTTATGAAGTTGCTTGTGTGAGCAATTCTGCATCCCAAGTGAGAACAATTTTCTGGCACTATCCATGCAGATTTTTTGCTCTAAGAATTCCTCATAGCTGGGTTTTGCTATGTGCTACACAGAAATTTTTAATGTAAAAAGCGGGAGCAGATGGTGTACCTAAACCTGACCTCTCCACTGCAAGAAGGAAAAGAAGGAAGCTTGCCCTCAGTGTTGTCCTCACCTCCTCCGTGCTGTACCAAGGAAAGAGAGGATGTTTGACTGGGCTTGGTGTTGCCTGTCTTCTTCACATCATATTCACTGTCAAGATTAAACCATTCTAAAGCAAACATTTCTCTTTCCCGGAGGATTAGTGCTAAGAGGGCTTAAACTTTAGGTTGTCTACTAAGATCCAGAAAACATACTCTCCTGAGTCTCTTTCTTAACTTCTCATTCCAAGAACACTTCAGAGCAAGCATCTCAGGGACAGTAACTCTTTCAATTTTTTTATGGGCACAGAAGAAAAAAATAACCCGGAAGGTTCATCTACATTTTCCCACTGACCTGTGGCATACTTTTGGCCAAGTTGCTTCGTGTATCTAACCCAAGGCAGATATAAGGCACATCAACAGAAAGGATTAGAACAGATCAACCTGGTCTAGTGGGAGGTAGGGGGGTTGAAACTCAATGATCTTTAAGCTCCCTTCCAATCCGAACCATTCGACGATTCTAGGACCTTAGTTACATGCACAGACTCACCAGAACACAAAGAAGTACGTATCTGGAAGTAAAACCAGACCAGAAGTGATAAGAAAGAGGGAAATGGACAGATCACAAAGAGAAAAAAATATCCTTTTCAGGTCATATAAAAAAAAAAACCCAAAACAATAATAGACAAAGGACATGCAGAGGGAAGAGCTATGTTTTCCAGTAAGGATGCTTTTATTTTCACACAGTCATTTTAGAAAAGCTCTTTTTTCTGCCTGCAAAAATCTCCAGTGCATCACAGCCAGGGAGCCAAACCTGCTTGTGATTATTCTGCCCGAAAGGAAGGAACTGCTTGTCTACATGGCTTCAGAATTTCTCCAGTCCCGGGCTGTGGGCGAGCCTGACGTCAGTCTCAGTGTGAGCCATAAAAATCCCCTTCAAAAACTAACTCTCTCCTGTGTGGGAAGCCTATAGTATTATTTTAAGCAAGGACCCATGATTATCCTAGCGCTTTCTTGCAATATTTAACATAGAGCCAGGGATGGGACTGAACCCAGAGCAAATGCAAATGTGTCCACCTTAAATACTTCTACTTCACCTCCACACGAGGAATGGTACATTCTAAAAGGAATACATTAGGCTCCCTAAATCTTTTCTAGCATCACCACCCTTGGTTCACTGTCTCAGCTTAAGTGTTCCTGTTACAATGAAGAAGTTTTTTCTTCACAGTGGAAATAAATCTAGTATTTTTGCAATAGTCTAACAATGGGGGGCCCTTGGGAAAAAAAATAAATCTTCATTTCCTTTTATAGGCAAGACATCTCCAATCCCCTATGTTTAAATTCACAGCTCTGAGGTCTATTTTACCAGACTTTTCTGATTTTCTAGGAGTATTTTGATGAGGGAACCTGGAAGAAACTTCTATTTTTCTTTTGAGATGTGACCAGAATGGGTTTCAAGCAACATTCACAGCAATAATAATAATACCACACTCTGTCATAGCACCTCTCCTTACAAATGAAGCTGAAGCCATGCTTTGTTTTCAAACAGCATCAATCTTTTGAATAACTAAGCGCCACTGCACTTGAAAACAGACAATTGGAGCAGCTAAGTATGAATACATCACATACATAACATACTTAAACAGGTAACAGTTGTTCTTTTGAAGCATAACTTCCAAATCATAGCCTCTTATTGTAAACTTAAACCCATATTCCATTATTAGATACATCCCTACCACTCTAATTAAAATCACTGCCAACAAATCAGTGCGCCTGAAAGCTCATGTTGGTTTAGTCAATTGAATCGACACATCACAGTTCAATGAGTCTACTTTAAAAACAGACACTCATCAATTGCTCACAGTTTCCTAAGTCCTCAGGACTAAAGACATTCTAATTTAGAAAAACCTCAAAAGTAAGCTTGACTTAGATCCATCTACCTCTCTCATACAGTCTGTCCTACACTTTGATTTCTATCAAATGAGAAATGAATACAGAAACTATCATATACCTTTTAAATGGAGTTCCCCCAACTAGTTTCATAAATGAATACTCAAGAGAAGTTCCCATCTTAACAATACACTTAACTGACACTCAACTTTGAGCATAACCTTTGCATCGCTGTTCTCCATTTCTCTAGTAAAAACACTTAAGCGCATGCTTAAAATATAAGCCCCTACTATAGAGTACTTTATTTAACCTTGGGATTATATACTGGATTTCCTGGAATAAATTCCAAAAGGCTGAAACAGACCTTTGCATGAGCTTAGTAACTTGACAGGAAGATTAAGGTATGCATCTGCTAAAACAACATTTCAAGAAGCTTTGGAAATGTCGTTTCAATTTTTTTTTTCCCCCCAAGTAAGCAAAATCTTCAGGTTTTTGCTTTCACAGAAGCAGGTCAGGTTTCTCAGGACAGCTCTAACTTGCATAAGCCTGAGCACACACGTCTATCTGCCTTCTGCCCAAGTCCAGTGATTAAGTGTTAAGAGCGTGCTATAAAAGACCAGGACATCGTGTCTTTCAGACAGGAATTATTTCAAACTATAATCAAAACCTCAGTTGCTACAAATGTGGTTTAACCTGGGTAGTACACCAGGGTGGCTATGCCACCTAGTGATATTTGTAATGTACTGTTCTCAGCCCAGAGCGGGAGGAAGGAAAAGGAAAAGGAAGCGGAGGGAAAGATAGGCCTCAGCAAAAGTCAATGCTGTTAAGTGTTCCTTGACCTACTGGGCAGCCATTTCAAGTATTCACTAAACAGTACACAGCAAAAAGGTAAGAGCAGGCAGCCCCTCTCCTCTAGCCTTTGCAGACACAGAAACAGCCTTTGAGCATCACAGAAATTGGGGGAGGGATGAACACGACAAAGGGGCATGTCGAGACAGACACAGAGCAAACAGCAATCAGACAAGGCAGGATGAAGCCAACTTCACCAGGATAGTGTCACCAAATACTTCAGAAGGTGGGTATTATCCTATCAACTATTTAAGACTTGCTTTAGTCTCCTTACATGCTGCAGAGTTTGTCTTTTACACAAAAGGTAGCTGCTGTGTGTAAATAAAACAACAAAAATAAAAATCCCCTGTGGTGGGGGCCGGTAACCATCAAAACTACCATCTTTGTTAAGAAAATATCAACATATTCAGTAGTTCCTTTTATCCACAGAGATCCTAAATGACCTTACAATAAAATGTAGAGCAATAACCCTACTAGGAATGCACGTGAAGAAATTAACACATAAAATCTCACAAAATCTGTAATTGCACATCTAAATTGCAAACCACTCTGGCTGTGGTACAGTAGTTCTTCAGCACAGGACACACCATGCCATAGCAATAGAAACCTGAGGCTGCCCAAACCGCTCTTATCCATAGTTCAAGCAAGAGGTGAAAGATTCTAGGGAAGGAGAGTAAGGTCACAGAAGTCTGAAGAAAGAGAGCGGTGATCACTTAATATCTAATTAATTGACAGAAAAGTATTCCAGTGGTATTGCACCCCCTAGCTAGGCCACCCACTTGTTTCCCAAATAACAATTATAATTCCTTAGTTCCCAGCTTCTCCCAGCAGCACAAGAGTTCCCCTACACAAACATTGACACAACACCTTAATAAGCAGAAGTCTGGCAAAATGACAGGACAGAGAGATCTCTGAAACCAAAATAATGGGGAAAGAAAAATAATCCAACCAAGAACAAAATCTCTTCTTGGCTAATACAAGTCAGGCACTTGTATTCTAGATGCTCAGAGTTGCTCTTGGTATCCTCTTCATCTTATTTTTCCTCTTGGTATGTTCTGAAAGCCTCCTGCAGCTCCTACCAGCAGCGGGTGGATGGGACTGCCTCTCCTCCCTGTTGCTAGCACACACCGCTGCTGCTCAGGTAAAGGCTTCACTGAGCAACCCACAAGTTCTTATAATAAAGAGGCTCATCACACATACACTACCTTTCTGTTTGCACAGCTATGACCTAAGTTTGTACTGGCACAATTAGTTAAGACACTGATAAAAACCACCCATTACCACATATGCCACAGTAAAAGTGACAGGTTAGACCACGACTTTGAAGAATCAGTACTTGCCATAGTTTATTACCCTTCAGCCAAACAGTGAAATGGCAATGAGCTGCTCTGATCGATATTTTAATACATTCTTACAAAACCTACATCAAATTATTAGAAGTGGAAGGAAAAGGATTTTAAAATGGCCTCATTATCACTTAGTGTACACAGCAACTGTTTCAATTGGAACAGTAAAATGAATTCCATTGTTGAATTACTTCAAACTCTAGACTAGGTGGATTTAAAATAGCACTCGAGAGCAGGCCTACTATCCTCTACCTCTTTATTTGCTAGCAGGCAGCTGAATGGAGCAGTTACTCCTTGTTCCAGGGCTATCACAGAATGGTCTAGGCCAGAAGGGACCTCTAGGGTCATCTAGTCTGACTGCCCCACAGTCAGCAGAGATACCCTCAACTAGACCAGGTTGCCCAGGGCCTCCTCGAGCCTACCCTTGAATATCTCCAGGGAAGGGGCCTCAACCACCTCCCTGGGCAACCTGTTCCAGGGTTCCACCACCCTCAGAGTAAAGAACCTATTCCTAATATCCAGTCTAAATCTGCTCTTCGCCAGCTTGAAGCCATTGACCCTCATCCTGTCACTGCAGGCCTTTGAAAACAGACCGTCCCCAGCCTTCCTGTAGGCCCCTTTCAGGTACTGGAAGGCTGCTATTAGGTCTCCCTGGAGCATCTTCTTCTCCAGGCTGAACAACCCCAGCTCCCTCAGCCTGTCCTCATAGGAGAGGTGCTCCAACCCCATGAGTGACCCTCCTCTGGACCTGCTCCATCAGGTCCATGCCCTTCCTATATTGAGGGCTCCAGACCTGCTCACAGTACTCCAGGTGAGGTCTTACCAGAGCAAAGTGGCAGAATCACCTCTCTAGATCTACTATCAACACATCTTTTGATTGTACAGTAGCCTGTAACTGATTAAGAGGGGAATGAGCACAACCAGAGACATCCTGTAACACTGAATTTAGCCACAGCAACCCACACAACTTTTGTAGAAATGCCAAGTGGCTTGGGAAGCCGAGCTCCCTGTCAGGTTGGCCTGAGGCACTTGGGTTCCTAAATCCCCACTCCTCCCATGGACTTGGAGACTCCGAAGTCAGTAGAAAGAAGAACTTGGGAGCCTAACCTGCCCTGCTGTTTACAGCTTTCCTCCATAAATCCTTTTGACTTCAGCTCACTAGCAATCCAATTTTTAATTTCAGTTCTGCCTCAATTACAGCCCTTCTTGATGTTGACCATGACTTCCTAATTGTTTTTCTGCCCCCAGCTTTCACACACCAATTAGATATGAAGTGCTCTCCAGCTGCACCTTCAGTTGGCACACAATTAGGGGATGCACAGAAAAGCAGAGCTGCCTGGTGACAGAGACATTTCCTGTGTTGAAACAGTAGGAAATGTGGCACATCCTTAAGAACACAGCTTGACAAAGCACATAATCTCAGCCTCCACTAGGCCACGAATGCGAGGACACTAGAGAGAGTTACCCGATTTCTCACTGATCACTTGGGAAAACTATTTTGGGGGGGAGGTATCGGGAATCAAACTCAGTAACCAATTAAATGACATATCTAAGTTATACTGGGAGGAGGAAAAGAGAGGGGAAAGGTCGTTGTCTTTTCTAAGTGCCCTCATTGAGTCCAAAGACTTCATTGTACCAAGAGAAAACAGAAAATATGTAATTACTTACCTGGCAATCGTTCTTAAAAAACCCAACAAATTAAACCATAACCTGTATCTCCTATTCCTTCAGCATTTGCCCATTCAGAAATCCTTCAAATGCATTATTTGTGCTACGGCTAAAAAAACAAGTATTTTTCTCCAACTTGAAAAATCCTTTAGAAAGATTTGTTTCAAAACAATGCTTGAAATCCAGCACATTTAGCCTTCCCCAGTGAAATCTATTGCATCCACAAAGAAATCAAACCTCGTTTAGTGCAAACGTACAGCATTTCTTCAAAACATGAGTTTTTGAAGGGGAGGGGAAGAACCAAGAAAAACAACACTTCAAAAATATTTTACCCAGGTGTTTGTAATCACCTTAAAAATCATTGCAGAAATCAACCCTAAACCCCAGACATCAGAACAGATATTCGGAATTACTCTTAACCTTTCCAAATATCTGACAAAATATTTGTATAGAAGTGTTTGTCTCTAGATTTTTCTTTGGCAAGACTGAACACAGACCAAACTGAGGCTTCATGCACAAATAGGTAATGGTATTGTTGGTAGATGTAGTGCTATTTAAAGTATCTATGGCAGATAGATTTCAAGATCTGTATCCTGATCTTCTCTGTCCATAGGGAGTGGAGGGTGAAACAATACTGCATGAGGGGGATATGCATCCAGAAGCACCCTATGTGCGCAGTTATCAGGCGCTTGAATATCTGCAGTGGAAACTTAGAATGAGCCCCTTCTCTCATCCTTCTACAACTATTCTAGGTGCATCCTTGAAAAGCCATTGACTTTAATGGTATCAAATTCAACAAGACTTGAAATTAACCTTTTAGTGAATCTTTCACATTCAATGTGAAATAACAGAGCAGGTTGTGATGTGACATTTTTGTAGGTGCCAACATCAAAGGCAGCCCTGATCTACCTTTGAACACCCAAGGGTATCTGAGACTGCCAAGTCTCTGTAGACTAGACCGAGAGAAAGAAAAAAGGAAGAGAAAGAGATCTAAGATATTCCACTATTTAAGGTGAAGTCATTCTAACTAGGATTTAATTCAATCTTTTACACTTTGTTACTGCTGGTGGTTTTTTAATACGCAGTCAAAAGAGAAAATCAGGATAAAAGGAAAAGAACATTACTTCTGACTGTCAGGCCATAATAAGGCATAAATACATGAAAATTTAACTGGCACCACTTATTCTTTCTTTCCTCTTTAGCATTCATGCCTTAGGAATTCCTTTCTATTGGAGTTATGCAATAAATAAACCAGAAAAAAAAAAAAGAAAAGGCAGTATCAGCCTTTGAAAAGGCTGCACAAAAAGGTAAGTACCTGTCTAACAACTCAGAAACATCTGAATTAATGGAGACCAACTACTCCTGCCTTCTTCCCAAGCACACACATTGAACGCTCTCCTGGTTGGGGTCTTGCTGGAGTTACCCAGTCTCTCTTGGAAGTGCTCCTAACAAGATCCACTCCTGACCCTCCCTCTGGGCATAATAGGAAATGTCAGCCCAATTTCTAGCTTGCAGCTCCCTCCACGCTAACACCTTTGGTGCAGCTGGGCATGCAGAGCCCCTTATCTCAGGAGCTGTGACTGGTGAACTCGCCACAAATTCAAGTGTATTGCTATCAAAATGGTGCACTACTGGATCCTGAAAGGTCACAGAGCACACAGAGTGATAGGAAAATATCATTTATTCGGAGGTTTCTTCCTGCTGAGCTCCTTTAATAACACCTTTTCACTCAAACTCCAGAGAGGTTATCATTGTACATAACAAACATAAGAAAACAGGCTGGGCCACCTGCATCATCTTTCAGCAATAAGCAATGATGAAAATCATACTTTGAGACAGAAAGTGGCTGAATTTGCCACGTATGGCACCTGCCTGGGAAGTGAGCACCTCTTTTTGGCTATCAACTTGAATGCTTTATTTAAGGAAACAGGCCATGACAGAAAACTAGACTAAGCCAAGAAAAGAAAAAAGGAAAGCCAAAAATCACAGCCCAAACAGGTTGAAGAGAAGCTCAGAATATCCACTCAGACTGGACAGATAAGTGGGAGAGCAGGAGATGTGACACTCTACTTCTAAAACTGAAATGACCATATCAAGTTTATAAAATCCTACCCTCTAACTCCCTAAGGAATGTAGTGCTATTTAAAGTATCTATGGCAGATAGATTTCAAGATCTGTATCCCTGCACACTCCCTAAGGAATGACTTCATGGCAGAGTGATCAACAACAAAACAGGGAGCAGTCCCAAATTTTGTTCCAGGGTTTGGGTCCCAGACTCAGACTTCTTGAACAGCGGAGGTCTGCACATGGACACACCGAGGAAACAGCAGTCCAACATTTATTACACCCAGGAATACATGGGATGCAGAAGGCAGATAGACTGACAACAGAGAGATCTTACTTCAGTAAGGAACAAGATCAGAACGTAAGAGACAATATACAAACCCAGCCTCCCAGAGACAGTGTGATTTGTATCTTACAAATCCCAATGGCATTTTCATGGCTTTCTAAGGATATGAAAGAACATGCCAGAAAACGGAGGTTGGAAGGGGAGAGTAAAGAAGGGAGGAGAGAACTTCAAGTTATTGAAGCCTGCTTCTGTCAAGTTATACACAATTTCTTCCCACAGAATAATCCCGTTTTGACCATGCCTGAACTTACTTCATGAAACAATGGCTTGTACAGCCTGCCAGGAGCCTCTACCAGGAGAATTCTCTCACCACCCTCTAGAGCATGTGAAATTAAGGGAACCACTTGAAAAAAAGTAAAGAATTCTTAAATGGCTTCTTTTCTGAATCAGCTTGAATCTATTTGAACTTATCTTCAAAAAGATCCTGAGATCTCAAATAATGGGGAAATTCTATATATGATACTATTTCTCATGGCTCTTTCACAGTCACTAAGAGACAGAAGAAGAAAGATAACTTGGAAGCGAGCTGAGATATAAAGCCTTAGATGAAGTTGCTAATTCTCACCCAGCTTCCTCCCACACATTGTGGTATCTTGACCTTGATTTCATCTCTATTAATGATAACTTCAGTGCGGCAAAGATTTTTCTGGTGATCATTTTTCTCAGTCTGTGGTACCTCAGTAAATGTAGGGTTTAATGCATTAAAAATCTGAATTCTTAAGTTTAAGATCAGAACTGTCAGTTTTTAATCCTACTTCAACTCAGAATTCTGATATTTCTGACAAAGTTTTAATTTAAAATGTTTATTAAAGCACCTCAAAATCATCTGTCTTAATCACATGAGCTCAATATTGACTTAAGTGGGTTGAAGCAAAATCAACAAACTCCAAGCAGCAGAGCAGACTAGACTCCTCTTTTCACTGCATCTCCCGAATCACAAACTGAACCACCAGTCAAGATTCCTGCCTTCTACGCCAGTTCTTCCTCTTTTTATTGCTCAACCACCGGAATTGCAACACACCCTCTCTATGCCTCAGAATTCCTTTTTCAGCTTTCCTCTTTGTAGAAAAAGCTACTACAAAAAACAAACAAACAAACAAAACCAACCCCCCAAAAAAACTAACCCCAAAATAACACGCCCCAAAACATTGCAAGCAACAGAATATAGGAGTTTATGACTCAGGCTACATTTCCAATGAGTCAAAAAATCAGCACAGCACACCACGATGTCAACAACTTACCAGTGCAGGACGATATGATCAAGGATGGAAATTTTCTTAATGTTCTGTTACCTCTTCTTATCACTCTTTCAGGAAGGGCTGTTAAGTTGTTAGATATAACTACATCGTGATATTCTAAGAGAAAGGAAATGTGAGGCCTGTTGATGTGGCCCAGACCTGAGCTTAAAAGGAGCCCTTGGGCAAGGGGGGTGTGTGGTGGAGGCCCCAGGTGAGGCTGATCAGGGCAGTCAGTGCTCTCAGGGCCCTAAGGAACACCAGAGATCTGCTTCTGAAGACAGAATAATCTTTAAGCAGAAACTTCTGCAACATGACGCTTAACGTATGCAAGCTGGTACTCTACTTTTTCCAGAAAACAGAAACAAAGACTGTAAAAAGGCTTTTGAAAGCATGAAACAGCTTCCTGAATACATATAAGGTACCTTTATAACTTACTTCTAAATAGTAATACTGCACAGGTATCAAAAACTAAGATGTCAGGATTATATTAGTGTGTTGCTCTGCACAGCCTTTGCTTTGGAAAAAAATTAAAGAAAGGAAGAAACAGAAATGAAGATTTCTCTTTGATGCACATCGGGGATATGGAATGTGAATGCGTGATTAGGCAGTGCCGAATGGCCATGCATCACTCCTACTCTTCCAAGAGCCTCATGTCTGAAGATACACAAGTAAGTGCACACTTGCAAAATATATTATTGGTGTTTTCTACCACGTTTCTCCTGTGACAGTCTCCAGGGCCCCTGCTCAAAACCGGACTAACATTGGAAAAAGACACACAGGAACACACAGACCCATCAGAAGCTTACTACAGGCTGGGCCCAGACCCTAAGGATCCAAATCGTGGACAAGTATGGATGGTGGGTATTCCTGCCCTCCTCAGAACCAGTTGTCTCTATCAGCAACTGAGCAAGAGAGACATACAGTGAGATAAATGACTCTCTCAACCTACAGAGTAGAACTCTGTCTTTAGTACTTTGGGATGTAATGGATCTGCCTAAATTTCTGGAGTAACTGGTGATTTAGGATTACCAAAGACTAACATGGAAATGGACTGATTATTAGAAATCTTTTCAGAAATCTTGCCCGTTCCTGAAAAATATATTTTTGCAGGAGCTTCTTGAGGGAATCCAGGCTTCAATAACCAAATTACTTAGTGGGAACAGATAGACAAAGCAATCAAAATGGATAATACAGGGATACTCCACTGTAGAAAGTGTAGAAAGGTTTTTTTATATGCTTGTAACAAGTACACTCAGAGGCGGTTGTACTGATGAACCCGCTTTTCCTATTGTAGGCCAGAGATTGCAACACAAACCGCTCAAATAGTTAATTTAGCTTTCTGATTTTTTAACAGCTAGTGACACTAACCTGACAAAGGATAACACTTAGCAATGTATCTCAGCCTAAGATGCATTTCCTTCTGCAACTGTGTCTGAAGATATAAAAAAATAATTAATAACCACTAAATTGTCTCAATTCCAGTATGATAACAATAAATCATTTCAAAAAAGAGTAAGTTACTAAACGCTCAAACTTCCAAGAAGGACATCTCCTGCACTCTGGTTTTCTTGTTCATGCACTGGACCGAATGCACTGTGCTTCTACGCTAGATCCATGGGTATGACAGCAGACTTGAGCAGAGGCAGCATCAGGCAGCCTCGCTGCAACCAGTGCTATTGATCCAGCATATGCAGGGCTGCAAATCCTAGACAACAGCCAAATTCCTTCTGTTCTACTTGCACAAAATTTCCAGTTGGAGACAAGAAACTGGGGAAATCTAGACTTATGACAGCTCTAAGATGGCATGAATTCCATCATAGAACAGCACAGACAGGCTTTGCACACCATACTGGTTGTGTACATTCCCTCTGTCATTCCAAGAACCCTGTCCTTTTGGTGGTTCAGCGTAACAAAAGAGAACTAGGGATACAAAGAAAGATTTGCCAAAGATTGTACAACAGACAACCTCTATGGGTTGTCTGAAGAATGATGAAAAGAACATTAGAGTGAATAGCATACATGTCCTCAATGCATTTAATACCTGCTCAGCTGAAAGAAACACTGTAAATTGGTTTATGAACTAATATAAGCCTTAGCCTTTGCTTTTCTCTCCTCAACTCTGCGTAGACATTGCTTAACTAAGAACTAGTTATGAGCTGGTACAGCAGAGAAAGACAAAATTCCAAATTACCTGGAATATCATTTGGATTAAATGCAAGATCCATTTTACCACTGGGATATACCTCAAGTTACACACACAAGTAGCATTAAAATTTAAATGTCTGCTTAAGGTCCAACAGCTGCCTCCCTTTAGCTGTGAAAAAACTGATCTTTCGTAACAAACGAGAAAAAAAGAAAGCTATAGTCCTTTGATAGAGTCCAGAGTTGCTAAAAATTATGGAATGAAGAATCCTGTCAGTTAGTTCTCTGCCAATGAAAGGATTTTAATACTGGTTTGAACTGCTAGTCAGAATCCCCAAATCTCTGGGGCGCGAAAAAAAAGATGCAAAAAGCTAGAAATTGTAAAAAGTTTTCTCTTGCCATACCAATGGAGCCTCTGAGGCAAAGAGAAGCAAAGCATCTCGCTGCTAGTCACACAAGAGACGTGCGTAAATACGGGTACTGAATTTTTGCCTTCCAAGTCACCCTCTCCACAAGTGATCCACGAAACCTCCTAGTGCCCATGGCCAGCATAAAGTCTGTAGGATGGAATACTGTTATTGAAGACCCTGGTAGTAAAAAAACAAACAGGAATTAATGACATCAAGACTTTCTCTGAAAACCACAGTGCACAGATTTGTAATTCTCTTAGTCAGCAGCATACTGTGCTGTGGAAAATGAACGCATGTTGTCTCACACTGCATCTACCTTCTTCTTTATTACCACAAATCGTGAACGGCACTGATGCCATATTAAAAACTCCAGATGCAGGTCGCATGACATATTCAGGGCTTACCTACACTTATTGGTCGATGGGACAAAAAAGGGGGAATAAGAGAAAAATAACTTTAAAAATTAATTCTAGAAGTATAAATGGCACAGGCAATTTATGAGGTGCTTCCCTCTGGGGACTTACTTCTACTTGTCATTAAGGCCCTCATGCGTAGCATGGAGGTGTCAATAACCTTACCAAGGCTGGGCTACCAGCTAGGGACATGCAACAGCCACCCGGCCTCATAGCGGGAGAACATGTCCTACAGCACCTCTCTAGGCAGAGTCCTCACAGTTTGGCCCTGCCTTTGGTTATCATCATTTCTTTGTTACCTTTTTTAAGGTAAGAGATGGGTTTGTCACAACAAACGTAAAACTATTTTCAGTCTTCTCAATTTAACTGCAAACTGCACCTTCGAGCAACTTCTAAATATGCTTCAAAAGAGTTACTATCTGTAAAGGAAATTGGGCCCAAGGTGATAGAAATGGCACCATAAAACCATACTTAATATAATGCATTTTTAAAGCATGCTACTAAAGAACAAAACCAAAGAAGAGACAAATGACAGAAACTGAGATCACAAATTTGTTTTACAAAGTCACAATAAGAAAGGGAGACGAGAGAGGGAAAAGGCTGGTGTATCCAGGGAAGGAAGAAGGGGTGAGTGGAAACAGCTGGAATTGTTCAGCTGTGTCAACATTCGGCTGTTTCACAGATTGACTAGCAAAGTGTCATCTGAAACCAATTACATTCCCAAAACCCCATGGACCCAGTTCATAACATTGATTAATCCACATTGTGAAAACGTCCCCAAGCAAAACTAGAACAGCTGTCAGCCCTTGGAGCTCAGAAATAGCATCTGACTTTTTAAAAAAAAAAATATAAAAAGTAATACCACACACACTCTTTAATACCATCTTTATAATTTACAGAAGATCATGCTGCTGATTAAGAACAAAAAAACCCTCTCCTTCTTCTCCTTCTTCCTACCCCTCCTGCATTACCATGGCTGGTCACAGAAAAGGTTTTCAACATTCAACACCGGCCAGTGCGGATCCCCAGAGACAAAGCCCCTGCCTGAGAACTAACACACTTCTGAAGATGCTTTTTCTCCTCCTTTGCAGACCCCGGAGAACCACAATTTACTTTCTGAAGGACGGAAACTTCCTGTCCCCACTCTGAGTGCCCTGAAGTTACTGCATTCAGGCCAGATTAGTTATTCAGAAAGCACCAGCTGTACTTCTGAGAGTCCCAGCACTACCTGTTGAAACCAGTTGCTCTGTCCAAGCGAGGCAGAGGTCAGCTCCCACTGCCTCCTACCACAGCGCTCCTTTTCACAGCTCTTCCTGCTCACTTCCAACACTGATGAGGAAGACCTTGTACTTGACGAGGCACTTTGCTGCCATCTCCATAGTCCCAAGGACATTGCTTGCTACAAGGTGCTTCACACCACAATCACATCCTGGTCAAATCCTGTCCACCGGAGCAGCACCAACGTAAACCACTGTACTCCAGTTCAGAGCTCCTTATTGGCCATGCAGACATAATTTATCTATCACATTTCCCAAAAGAGTATCAGACAGATGTATTCTGACAGTCTATAAAATATTTCCAAGCTAACCAAAGTCACTGCAAGAATATTCTAGCAAACAGGAATGGAAGGGTGCATAAATGAAATCAAAAGAAACAAGGAGGGAATGAGGAGATTTTCAGTTTTCACAACTGTCAATTAAAGGCTGCAGGAAAATCTAAGCTGTTTTTTGCTTGCATGGTTTGATGAAACCACTTTATTAAAGAATATATTTTTATGTGGAGCTGAATGTATATTTTTCAGATGTATATATTTATTTTATCAGCTATTCTAAAAGAAAGTTTAGAGAGGCAGGAAGGCTTCACCAGCTAGCGTCCAAGACCAAGTGAACTTGCACTGCAACCTGCAGTATTCTTGCTGCAATTCTATCAGCAAAAATTACTGTCACTGTGTAACTTCAAGAGAAATTCTGTTCTGGATTTATATTTTTATTTCCCACCTTCAGAGCAAGAAGCTGTCAGACTGAGAAGGTAAGTACCAGAGCACAAGTCCACAGAAACAAAAGCATTCCAATCATATTGCTACTTTTGATTGCAGGACATGGGTGAAGTGGCAGTTCCTTTACCAATGAGTACTTGGTACGTCTAACTCATCATGCCTCTTTTGAAAGGGTTCATGGATTCAAATACTGATACAGAAGAAATCTTTAGCATTACTACACAGCCTATGCCGCAACTTAAATGAATAAAGTCGACGTCACTGGACTTAACACACTCCTTATTCTGTATGACAGAGAAACTCCTCCTGGCTTTAGGGATGCTGTTTGGGAGAGCAAAGTCTAATGTTAACCAGAGTTTCAATCTCTTTGAGCTTATCCTTTCCTTCACTCAGTCCTCTTACCTTTTTATTTCTAAGGACCTGTCACAGATTCAAAAAAACCCACATTGTTTAACTTCAGTACTTCATTTCAATTTCACAATCAAATACACAAAATATAAACCAAAATGCAGCACCACGTGGTCCACTATATTAATTCATCAATGAGAAAATAGGTTATGCTAGAACAGTTATTTGTTTGGGAACAATGGTTTACTGTTGAAAGAATTTATATTCAGAGAAGTAAATACATGTCCAAATTAAAGAGAGTGAATTTCCTTTTGACTCTTTACAAAATACTCCAGGAATATTCGTTAATTCCCACCACAACACAAAAGCTGTCACCATTTGGTACGGGTTTCCAAGCCCCAACCAGGATCAGCAGCCAATGCCTTGAGTGCTCTATAAATAGAGTAACATCTAATAGTTAGGCTCCCTATTTTGCGGGGCACAAGGTTTTATCAACTCGAAGCATTTTTCAAGCCTGTGAAATGGTGTAGTATTTACATGTGTGCTTAGTGTTAAGTATATAGCAGTATTAAGTTACACTGCATTAAAAAAAAAAAACCCACAAAAGAAAAATACTACTTCAAGCCTACAGAATTCTGTAAAGACACTCACAAGCTGTTCTTGTTTCCCATAAATGTTAGAAATAAAAAATAGTCACTGGATCTAATATTTCATATCCTGCAACAGAAAAAAAAAAACCCCAAACCCAGACAGTAGCACTAAATACAAAGCAGAAATTGTGAGACCACAGCAAACCCAAGTTCAGACAGATGGTCCACATGCAGTAGGCAGGCTTTTTAGAGTGGCCAGTATGTGACCTTCAAAGAACAGAAGAACTCAAGAGCTAGTAGATACTGGATTCTGTGCAAGCACCAAGTTTTATTTTCTCACTACTGTGACTTATTATTATTTTCTCATGAAATATATTGAATGACTCATAACATTTGTCTTTAAGAGCTTAGAGTTAACAGTCAGAACTACTTCCACCATGCCAAAATCCAGTATGAGAAAGTGAAAGTATTTCCCAAGCAATTTTTACAACACCAATGGCTGGATTCACATGAGCTGCTAAGAGTAGCTATCAGACTGACAGAATAACATGTAAGGTATTCTTAAGATTATAATGAGAAAAAAAATTGTACAAAGACCTGTAGAATTAGGGCAATGTATAAAGAGTTATTCAAGCTGTATCACTAGCAGACATACGTCAATTCATAGAATTTAAAATAAAAAAAGACGAGTGGGATGATCTATTCTTGCATATCCTAAAATGCATTTTACATCATTAACCCCTGCACTCAGTCCCATAAATAGTGTTTGATTAAAACTTTTCTTACAGAAAAGCATCCAAGCTGAATCTGAAGATGTCAGGAAATGGTAGAGCAGGTGTTTCTTGTAGTAATCCATTCCAGTGTTTAACCACACTCAGTGTTGAGCATTTTTACCTCATCTCCTATATGAATTAATCTGCCCCAGTGTTCCAGCTACCAGTTCCTATTTTGCCTCTTCCCATTAGATTACAGAGTCCTTTAGTACCCAGTATTTTCCTTTTCTGAAGACTCTTAAATCCTACAGACTCACAGTTTTCTCATTTATAAGTTTAAGAGATGATGCTCCAAGTGGTTGAAGACCAATCATTTTCTCCTAACCCAAATATTTTGCGGTGATTTTCTGAACCTTACACAACACTTCAACGTCCCTCCTAAAACATGAATCGTAGAATGACAGGAGCTGCCTTGCCTACATTCACAGGCATGTAAGCAGGCAAAACCTCTCCCCCATCTCTCATTCCCATTTACACAGACTAGTATTGCATCGCAGTTCTCTTCCACCAGAAGCCTATGGTCAGCTGTTACCTGAAAGGATCATCTCTGCTTTGCATGGCATAGTCTTCTCCCACCGAAACATTTATTTTTCTTAGGCAGGCTGGTTTACACAGACCCTCTGCTTATGTGGGCAAAACAATCCAGAGGTTTCTGTACTAAGTACCTACTACTTTATTATCTCATATTCTGCCACTCTTTGTGGCAGTGACTTAGATTCTTTCAAGTAACTGACAGTAGTGTTGAAAGCATTCCTGATACTTGTCGAACGCCTGTACCAGCTCACACCAATTCTCCACTAACATTGTTCGAGATAAGGCAGTTAGAGCTGCACTTGGGACACAGACTGCTGCAACCAAAGCAGATCTCACGGGAAGAAGCAAGAAGGAACTTCAAATTAAACACTGGCAAACAGTGTGCATTGAGCCCCACACTGTGACTGTATGAAAAACTGTCATAAACAGGAGCTGCAAATGAGTTTGAAGCTCAGAAGTTCTCAAACCCAGGAATCACATCTGCAACGTAAAGGTGAAGATTTGCACATGTAAAGTAGTAATTAAGACAAACAGGAATTCCTAGCACTGTCACTAAGAGTCTTTTTGGTTCCAAGTTTTCTGAAGAAAACACAGATCATCACCACAGCTTGGTTATCTTGAAGGGTCAAGTGTTGAAGAGGAGGTATGAAATGGGTGACAAAAATAAACGAAGGAGAACAACAGAAGGAGCGTCTTCCCAAAGACAGTAATGACCATATATAGCATGCCTTTTTTTATATATAGTTGATGTGTTTGATGTCTGAGGACCTTTCATCAACTCTGTCATCAAGTGGTATTTCCCAAATGGAGGACTAGTGTTCTGTGAGCACCAGCAGTTATTTATTTGAAAGCATGACTGCTCTATTTATCCATATAGGGACCATTACACCAAATGGTAAAGTTTGCTTCTGACAGCAGGAAATTGGGCCAGCAACATGAACACTCACGACTGTCCTGATACCTCTCTGTAGGTGCTTAGAACAGCAAGAGCTTCCCACGCAGATCACTCATCCAGAACTGAGGAATTTGTGGCACCTCCCTGAGCTGAGAGATCCTGTGAGGTTTCCCTGGATGCAGCAGTCATTGGGCTGAGTTACTATATTAGAACATCTTTGTAAAAATAAATGTGGATTAACACCTGCATTTTCACAACACACACTTTTAAAAGTGTGTCCACAGTCTTGATCTTTAATATATTTCAGAGTAGTACCTGGAAGACCTGCAACTATGACCGCATAACTGCTAACAACATAACATAGAAGTAATAATACTCCAAAGAACTACTGGATAATGTGACAGTTCTTCAGAAGGCCTAATCAACAAGCAAGCCTTGGACAGAAATACAGCAGAGGTTATAATACCCAGATATATCAAAAAGATAAATAATTTTTGATGCGGTGAAAGTATGAAATAAAATGAAAGAGTGAATCTGAATAAAGGTCTTCCCTTTCTCATTTTAGAAAACCACCTTCTGCTTCCTTTTACTACATGCTGAGAAAAAAACCCAACACGCAGACATATATATTGTATAAGACGTTAGGGAATACAGCTTTTTATTTTTAAACATCCCCTAAGAACAAAAAGAGGGAAACATGGATAATTACTATCATGAAGGCTTATACTAGGAAACCTACCAAAGTAACATGTTAGAGTAGTTACCAGCCCATGGCTATCTGTCTTCCCCTTCCACACCACAGTCACTGCATTCCCTGAGCTCCAGGAAATCTCGCAAGGGACAGCAGAGGAACAACTCTAAAGCTGAACTCTCACTATGGTTAACCTGGTCTGATTCTACACCTCCTCAGCCTCTGCACTGGGACAGAGTGATCTCGACCACAGCAAAGGCAACACACTTCCATAAAGCTTCCCCCTCTCCCAATTTATGCTTAGTCACTGCTAAAAAGCACCAAAACACCAAAATGGGGTGCAAATAGCAAACAAATTATATATTTGTAAAATATTCTACAAAAGGGTCTAAACACTAGCAATTTGCAAACAGAGAAAACTGCCAGGAAAAAATCATCAACACCTTTAATTGCCTTTTTAGTTTCCTTTCAATGTTTAGGAACACGTATGTAGTAATTCAACACAAAATTCAGATGCAGAAGCTATCTAGGATTTCATGTAATCAGTTTGGATTTAACCCTGCAAGAACTTTATTTTCTTCTCTCTGCACAAAGCTACTGCTGCTCCATCTGTATCCTACCCAGCGTCTAAGAGCATCCACAAATATGCTGATACACACCTGGATGCAGTAATAACAGAGAGCAAAATGTGTCTCGGTTCAAAGACCCAACACGCATTCTGCACAGAGACTATTGCTCCCTCAGCTTCTGTAGTACAACATATAACTGCATAAATAGAGGGTTAAAGTTTTGGAGGAAGGACCTTTGGATCCAAGATTCCTCACTTCCACAACTTCTTCCAGCACTGGCCCTGCTACCTCATTTTTAAGTGACCTATTGCTATCGTTTTTTCCCCTAAACACACACTCTCTAGGTGCCTTTGCTACTGTTCGTTTTTCACCTTTCCAAGTCATTAATTTCATGAACACTCAGCAAAGGCCAAAGTGCTAAATATCAAACCATCTCTTTGAGTGAAGCAAGATTTGTTTGTTTGCTGAGCTTTTGAGCCAGGCAGCTTCCCAGTTTCCTGGGCTACATTTCAGCATGAACTAGCCTTGGTATAGACATAGGTTTTCCATTGTTCGTGCTAATAGTGACAAACCCCAGAATCTACTTGAAGCCTTGCTCCAGATTACACAATGGGAGCTTATGCTTTAACTGTACAAGAAAAGAACCATGCCACTGATTTACCCAGATACTATTTTACAAATTGTTATCGTTTATTAAAGTTTTCATACCAAGACTTCAAATTTCTCTAGACTAAAAATACATTTTAAGACGTGCTTGGAAAAAAAGACAATGTGAAGGAGTCTTCCTGCATTTGTATGTCGCTGAAACGCCACACCACACACACCAAAGACTTTGCTCTACAATATAAGCCTCTGCAAGAAATAAATGCTTTCTGGAAGCCAGGTGTATTATCGTGAAGGTTTCTAGAAGCTACTGAAGTTATATAGCTAAAATAAAAGGGACCTGTAGCACTTAATCCTAGAAATGTTGAAAGGAAAATTTCATTTAAAAGAAAATACTTTGGTGACAGCATGATCTGACAGGTCAGCATGTAACTGAAGTCATGTTCTGGTCTTTTACCAAAAAAAATGTATCATGCTCCTACTGTTGTAAAAAGAGTGCTTTCCACCGAACTCATACATTTTATTTTAAATCCTTGAAGCCTGTTAGTAAGTTCCTGAAGAAGACATAATTGTCTTGTTATTGTCAACACGCCTACCCACCCAAACAACCTTCAAAACATCAAAATTCACTTTACTCCCACTATCCCCTTGATGTAAATTATTCTCCTATTAATAATTCTCTTTTGCTATAATCATCCTTTCCTATGTTGCATGAATTGCTCTCATCCTAGTATGACTGAGTTTGATCTTACTTCTTGAAAAAAAAAAAAAAAGAACCTTGTTGGAAAAAATACGTTTAGGGCAAAATCCTCGTTGCCCTCCAATCACTGGAAAAACCCTCCCTGTTTGTGGTGAATTTCATCCTCTCACCTGCATGATTTAAAAGCACGATTTATAAAAAGTAATACAACTCCATGTGTGACACTGGAGAAACTGGCCCTTGCTAACAGCTATAAACCAACTCGCTTTCAGGTCAGTGCATTCCATCCCATCTGGAAGCGGGTAAAAACTTGCTTTGCTCCAGAACATGTTTCCCCCTCCAGATCATGACAATTCAGAGCGTCCCTATGGGTGGTATTCCTCGGAACAGCCTGACGAGTCATGTTGCAAAAAAGGTAAACAAATACTGTACAGCTTCCTGGTGAACAGGATTGAGTCACCAATATTCGTTTGCTAATCCCACTTACACCATCAAGCCAAAGCAAAATTGTTCCATCTCTGTTCTTTTCATCCACCCTTACAGGGGTAGCTTTATACCATTAAACTCTTATCCACTGAAAGAACAGCAAAGGTAACCCGAGAACTAGTCTGTATATATTTCCTACCACAAATATTATGTTCAACACATGAAGAAAAGACTTGGCAGGAAAAAAACCCAAACCCCAACAAACAAAACCCAAACTAAACAAAAATGTCGCTTCCAAAGCCAGATCTGTATAGCAGAAGGCAGGAGTTGTACAGTACGGTGTCAGCTTCCTAGTTTTGCAGTGAATTTCCTTGATTACACTCGATCCTCTCAATGATTTTCCAGTTTCATGGAAATACTGCTAGAGCAACTCATCTTTCTAAAATTTACACCGTCTGTCCAGGTTCTGGTAGTCAGAGGTACAGCTCACAGCAATAGTTTCAACTCCTTCAAATCCCACAGAAGCCCCAAAGGCGGCAAGAACAATCTATGGGCTTGACACAGCACAAAAGTTTCTGGATGGTGTTAAACAGGTCAGATTAGGCAATTATGAAAGTCTCTTACAGTCCCTTCTGAAATCTATTAGAGATGCAAGTAGTAGAAAAAACAGTCTCTCGTGTTTGCACTGTTCATTTTCTACCATTAGTTTTAACAATCTGTTTATGGGACTGGGTCTGGGGGTTTCTTCCTTCCCCCTTTTTTTTTTTTTTCTTTTGTCTTCCTGACTGGTTGAGTTCTCCCAAAGCATCTTTGAATTTTCAGCAGCAATTCCCAGTGATTGCTCTGCCAGGATAATAACAGTGGGAGTGCTGCTCCCCAGCTGTGAAATCCAGCCAGTGATTCTCTGGGACCCTTGTATGGTCTGGGGTATTTGGGTTTGGTGTTTTTTCTCTTATTCTTTTGCTTTTATTATTAAAGATTTTATTGTATTTTTTTAATATCCCTATGTTATTGTTAAAGACTCTTTATTACACAGGAATTTCAGACAAATTGTGAAGCAGAAAAGGATTCTAAAAGGCAGAAGCAGCAAATGAACTGTACTTTTCTATGCTTCTCTGTCTTCCTACGTGATTTCTCATCAGACACACACACTGATGCATAATAGGTGCCAGAATCAAATCTCTCTTCTGCCTGACAGGCACTGGATTACAGAAAGTGTCCTTGTAGCAGTTGGTGAGTTGGGCAAAGTGTTCTCTTGTACCATCACTGCAATATAGTGTGCTGACTTTCCCACCAACAACGATATGAAATTTCCAGTTTAGTCTATGACCGGATTTCAGCTCTTCTACTGCACCTTATGTCTGTGGGGTAACGGCAATAGTTAACACACATGCTTCCAAACTTGTGTTGTATGTGAAAATCCAAAAGACACAGGCAAAATAATGAGTACTGGCTGGCAGATATATTACTGTCTTTTGGCAATGAACATTGAAAGATCAATTATTTTAGCTTGGTTTTGAAAAACAGCATGGGTCAAACAATAGAAGTGGGTGCCAGGGAGCTGCAAGCACAGACAATAGTGAGGAGCCACCATTAGATGAAATTGAAAAATGTTTCCTATAAACTCTGCCCAGCACAGCAGATGAATGAGTTTAATTGGGGGGGGAGGCAGGGGGACTGGGAGGTGATGAAATGTATACGCTGTTCAGCAACCTTTTCATATTATATAGTTGTGATTTTTAAAAGATGGTATTTTCCTCTTCCACACCAAACCCTTCAATTTAAGAAAATACATGAAAGTTCTGGTAATACTTGTACGATGTAAACTGTTGCTGTCAAAAAATGAAGCAGCACTGCACTTCAGACAGTCCTTCACTCCTTGTTGCCGCAAACACGTATGTACACAAGAAACTTCCTATATGCAAATTTCCTCATTGTTATACCTCATTGTTATAGTGAAGAATATTAACAAGGCTTTAATCCACACACTTCAAACTGGGCTCTGTGTTGTCATTAATGCTTTTAACACCTAATATTTATTTTTCATTACTGTTATAATATGCGTAGAAACAAAGTCAGGAATATATCTCTGCCTTAGTATAGTGTAGGTTACTCAGGAGGAAAACTGAACAGAAAGCATAAAGTTCTCCCAGAGAAAGGCTGTGCACCCCACTCTTACAAAAAAAAAAAAAATTAATCACATGAAAGCAGTTAAGAAAATACCCACACAGGTATGTATTCTCTTACTGGTGGAGTTAACTCAAGGATACATTAGTTGCAGAACAAAGCTATGCATTAGCTATTTATACACTTATGCAATCAATACTGAAATAAACACAGGTATAATTATGTAATTATCACATTAGGAAGTCCATAATGAATGATTTAATCAAGTAAAAAAAGAATATCATAAATATGGCCAAATGATAATGAAACTGCACTGCATGAATAAATCTTATTGAAAAAAGGCAAGTACCCAGCAGAAACCGGTATGGGACAACAAGTTTACATTTACAAATGTACCACAACAATATTATTTGAGAATCCTGTGGACATTCCTGTACTTCAGAGAATGAAACAAATAAAACCTAAACTCATTGAAAACAAAACTTGAATTAAAAAACCTTTACCGTCAGGTTAATGTTGTTAGAGATTAGAGCCATAAAGATCACTCCCCGCATGATAAGAAAGATGCCAGATTTTTGAGAGAGATCTTTTCTGCTCTGAGGATTCGCTTCACAATTCTATATTCGGTAACTGTTCCATTTGCTTTGTTTGCTTGGGCCTGGTTACCATCAGCCTCAAGATTTTCAAACTGTGTCTATGCATCTCGAAAATGAATAATTTATTAAGTCCCCTGTATCTGCATCTGGAGACTTTACTTAGGGCTATATCTAGATGGCATTCCAAAGCCTGAACAAAGCAGGCTTGCTTCTGATGTGAAGCACTACATTGCAATACACCAGAGTGCAGGTGTCGACAGAGGCTGTCACTGTCCTTGTTCCAAAACAGTTGTAAAAAAGGGCTGGAAAATGTAATTATGACCACAGAAGTCACTGAGGCCCTAGCTTTGCAAATACACCATGATTATAAAAATGAATAGATTTAGGCAAGCTCATTAAGTTCCACCAAGCTACATCAGAACAGCAGGTTAGGGACTCCAAAGTGGGACTGCAACTCAGAAAGTTCCAGCACTGATGTAATAATTGCACAGAATCAGCAGCCAGGGGTGACTGTGGAAACCACAATCGCAGGGTCCAGAGTGGGAAGAGATGGTCACAGAGGAATGAAAGCAAGGAGGAGAGCTTAAGATAATAAGGCAAAGCTTAGCGGGGCCAAAAGGCCTCCCCCTCTCTTCCCATGGTGTCTTGTTCTCTATTAGCACTCGTGACGCCCTCCCCCCGGTGCTGCCTTTGCTCCTAATTTCTGTGCCAGCCATCGGAATTGTATGCCAGTCCAAAGTGGTAACCAGCAATAGTGTATTTATTAATGAAGCAGTAACTCTACCAAGCCTTCTTTGCCTGACATAAAGGTTGCTACAACCACATTTCCATTATTCTGTGATTTTAGCAAGGAGAAGCAAAGAATTGGATGGGAGAAAAGGACACACTAGGGAGTGGCCAGAAACAGTCTCTGGAGAGCTCAGACCAACAAAAATGCATAGTCTCGAATGTGGAACAAAATATGGCTTAATAAATCATCATCTGAAGTTGCCATGGTAATAGTAAATGCCTAGTTCCCTATACTGTTTAACTCCATACATCCACTCCTGCAGGAGAGGAGTAACACTGATTTTTTCGCCGTACCAAACAACACTGGAGATTCTTATTTAAAGATGAGTACAGAGTGTGCAGCTCAGCGTCATCAGGCTCACGACCTGCAGGGTACTTGAGGTGAAGGAACACTTTCTTTATGCAAGTCAGCTCCACGCCACACACTTGCTGTACTTTTTGCAGAACTCGCTTCCTGGTGCGGTTGCCTCCAGAATGCCGTTTGCCAGATAACCAGCAAAGCAGCATTTGCTTTCTAAAGCCAGCAAACACTCGGCAATTGACTGAAGATCACAGTCCTACACGGAATGCCGTATAATAAATTATCATAGCTGTAGGTAAATATAGATACATAGATGGAACCTGAAAGATCTTTTTATGTACCAACGACTCCTGGGCGGGAGGGGCTCGAGTAAGTAAAAAGAAAGAATCTGACAAGAAAAGGGATGGTGCGTGGGTCTCTCACAGAAAAAGGTCAGCTCCCACAGACTTCCTCAAGCAAGTTTCTTAATGTTCCCGGTATCTCGGTTCCCCCATCTGTACAACAGTGTTAACATGTACTCTGCCTATCTAAGCTTATTAGCATGTAGAAAGTGATTTGTAATCTGAAAGTTCAGAGCCTATGAAAAAAGAAAACTTTTGTTTCACAACTTCACTGCCTCCAAGAGTCCGAAAAAAATAGCCTGGCTGGCAGTGCCTGTGCTGAAAGCAACATCAGTGTTTGTAAAGCAAAGATAAAACATTTCCACATCACAAAGAAGCAAATTGTGTAGTCATACTTAAAGCACTACAATAAGATAGATGAATAAAAAGACAATCAAGAAATGAACTGAAGCGACAGCAGCACCAGGAGCAGTTACTTATTGGAGAAGCACAGCTTAAAGGCAAGGGGAGAGACAAAGTCGGATTCAGCTTTCCAGCAAAGGAGCGTGCCAAGGAGATTTCAGTGTCCTGAGAATCAGTCAGGTCTTTCCAACTGTTCTTTTAAAATGCTCGCTGTACCATCTCAGAACACAATCACACCTATGGCATGTGATACTAGTTTACTTAAGGTCAGGTTAAATATTTTTCAAGATTTCTCAAAAGCGAGGTTCCTTAGACCACATACAAACCATGAAATCTCATTGCCAAAAACCAAGCCAGTCTGTGAAACAATCTGGGAATAAAGAAAAAATATTTTTGTTAAAACAGGTCTTGGAATACAGTGCCAAGTAAGACCACGTGATTCAACTACACTTTCTTTGCTGTAGTCTCTTAAGCCTTTGTAACTGCAATTTCACATTAAATGGGATATGATGTTAACTGAGAAATCAGCCCTTGTACAATTGGGATTTTTGAAGAGGTGCTACAGGGTCTCTTCCTATTGACTGTTCCAGGACAATGTCAAGCACCAGTATTTACCTCTCGGTTTTTACAGAAAGCTGTTCATCAGGCTACAGGTATGTGATGTGCATTAAAGTACATTTCCTGGCCTGTAGCAATTTAGCACAACTCCACATCCTCTTATTTAAACAAGTACGCTATCTGAAAAAAGGAATAGGATTTTTAACCGAACTGAAACTTAATGCAAATCTGCACCCTTTCTAAAATGAGCTCTTTTCCTAACCTATCAAAGGTGAACTAAAGTCACAAACTTATCAAAACAACGATAAAGATCTGCATATGTAATCACAGACAAAATCATCCCCTCATCACAGACTATGTCTCACATGTAGAGGAATACATATGCATCTGTTTTAAAGAAGTGCAGCAGCTGAATGATTTCAGAGGGTTTTACACGTTTGACTTTCTCGATGGAATATTTTAAACACCCGTTTCCTCCTCTTTCTGCATGTAATTTATATTCCTGAGACACAGAAGTAATGTCAAACCTGAAAGAACCGAGAAATCTACAGTTGTGAAAAACTTCTTCATATCAACAGGCGTACCTTAAATACCATGAGCTAAGACTGTGTGGTTTCATGGTGCCTCTACTCCTGTGACTGTGTACCTATAGGACTGATACTTGATTCAACTGCTGCATAGAGCCTTCACAGTCTCACAATGCACATCCAAGCTCCAGATGGAAATACACATTCATAACAGGTTCAGGGCAAATATCCAACATACCAAGGTTACATCACAGTAGATGCAATTTGCAACTTCAATGGAAAGACTGTGAAAGGAATCAAAGCAATCCTTTGAGGAAAGTGTGATTTACCAGCTAATGCAAGACCTAATAATATTGTGTGTCATCTGCACAAAGACATCCGTAGCTTGACATTAAATATGTAAAAGATTTGAGCTAGGGCATTTTCCTTGGAGGCTAGCAATGTTATCTTTCTGAGAGCCCTTTGCTTTCTCTCTAAGAGAGGCCAACATATCAAAACACTGAACTGTAGAATATACAAGCAGATATCTCAATAAATTAAAAAATAAAAAGAGGACACTCTGCCTTACCTGAGAAAACATTATACCAACAATGGACACAAAGCATGGCCTCTAGCGATATAACAGAAGAGGCAAAAAATAGTTCAAACCCACAAGGAATGACTGAGATAGAATCCAGGAAAAATTTGAGCCCTAGTGCTCTTTCCTCTCCACCCAGGGGACCCAGGACTCGTGAGGTCTGGTAGGCAATTCCTGCATAATGTCAAACAAAGCAGACCATATCAGCAGACTCGGCTGCCAAACAGGACTAGAGGAAAAAACGTACTGAAAATTATTTTTTCTCTTCTGAACAAGGACTCTGCCAGTGTTTCCAAACTCACAACCACAAACTTATTTTTATGTAGTCACATTTACCTGAAATTTAAGAAGTGTCTAAAACACACACTATTTTTAAGATGATAAACCTTTCTCAATACATCAATAATTTGGCTTCTCTGCATGGAATGTAATGCCTCTGCAGCTAAGAATTAAAGTAGGCACCACAGCACAGAGTAGTTATGGTTTTCCATTTCTCTTAGGCATTCTGTGGACAAAAGGCGGGGGGAGGGGGAAGAAGTACAAAGAATGTAGCTACTTGCAGGATAATGCTAAAAAGCCACAGAGCAGGAACTCCCCAGGAGGGGCAGCACTAGAATCACCACTGAAGCCTGGAATTCCCTGCACCAGCACTCAGGCATTTCCACCCTTCGTGTGGCATTTTGTGTATTACCTGACACACACACTCACAACACTGCAACCGCAGCTGCAATTCAGTGCTCCTCCATACTGTGCTCTACAGCCAGTACCTACTCAAGCTGCCTGGATATCAGGAGCAGCCTTTCAAAGGACAAGAAGTCACAATGGGATTCTGAATGGAAAGCACAGAAGAGGTTAACAGAGAAAAAATTGTATTAATAAAAAATGAAGTTATTTAAAATTGTTCAACAGCAGAACTCACTTTCGGTTATGCCAGACTGGATGATGAAGTTTGTGTGATTAATTCCATTCTCTTCCTTTTCATCTCAGAAAACTGTCAGCTCTGTTGTACCAACAACATACTGTTACAGTGGCATCGTGAATAGCTCTTGGATAGCAAACAAAAAATATTAAGTGAGCTTTGCCAATCACCTACCACACGTTTTGCTCACAAGCTGCCTTGTTCCCTTAAAATTCTATTGTTGGAATATCTAACCTCTTAAAAATAATAGGTACCACTTAAAAGCGATTGTTATTTTAATTGTGAATTGGAATTGTAAATCCATTCTTTAAGAAGCAATTGTACGTTCTGCTGAACTCTTTTGAATATGCCTCCTTTAATTCCCTTGCAGGCAACTTCTGCTATAATGAAATTTTTCATTTGCAAATTAGATTCGCTTGTAGCTAGAAACAAAAAGCCATCATCAGAGCGCCAGTACAAGGGACGCATCCTTACCTAGTAGGAACAATTAGTTGCACTGACTGCAGTTGTAAAAGCTGCCTCTCTTCTTTCTCCTCCAGCTCTATGATCTGAAGCAGGATTCAGAAACAGGGGCACAACAGGAATTTATGAGTCTTTATACACATAAAATCTGCAGAGCTGTGCCTCTTTACAGTGTCTTAAAGGCTGCACTACAGTTATGTAGGGCCCATTCGGAAGACATCATTTCAACATATACTATATACATATACTTTTACATTACAATAAAGAAAAATTTATTTCTTAATGAAGAACTACCACTCAGCACAGGACTTAAGCATAGGTTCACATAATAAATAATCTGTTTAAAGGCAGCAATAATCGGCTTGATGAGTGTCACCAACTCCATAGTATACTTAACTTGTATTTTCTGTGTTTTATTGACACAGAGAACTCGAAATAACACAGTAATCAACCCACCTATAACCCACTTTCTCAAGCAGAAAAGCAGGGTTATTCTCATTTCACTTTCAAAAAACCTGCCGACAGAAAACAAGCGTGAAAAGATTAGGCAACTAATCCAAAGCTATTCAAGAAGTCTGCTGAAGTGTTAAGTATTGAAAAGGGATCTTGCAAGTTCCAGCCTCATATCTTCACTGACGTAAACCCCTGTTCACCTCAGAAAACTGGATACAGTTGAGACTTGGAACCACCGTTTCCCTGGTAGGTATTTCGTTTAAACTTGCAAAACTTTCTATTTTCTTGAGACTGAAATAATTCTGTCACAGTACAATCCAGTTGTTATTTCAATAACTAAACTCTGTGTGAGAGAACCAAGTATTGTATTTTTAGGTTCCCTGCAAGAAGCATTGTTCATTTTTATCATTTCAGTGGGTGATCTTTATCTCTGGCAGCCTTTGGGATATTTTCTTCTTGTTCGAACACCAAGGACATTCTTATTATGCTTCACTCTAATGAATCCTGTAGTCTTCGGAGTGGGACACAACTCATTTGGGGAAATTAGTGAAAGGGAATAGCTACCAGATGACAATGAGGAGACCTGAGAATGATCCCATTTTCAGGCATAAAAAGGAAGTAGCTGGAAACATACCTACCATTAGGCGCAGCAGGAGCTGGAAGCTTTGAAAGTAACACTGCATAAAGAGAAAGTTCTGCTTTTGGAAAAGTAAAAGATTTTATCTGGATACGTAAATCTGTCAATCGCCACATGCCTTATTTCTCTTTGCAGCAGAAAGCTTTGTGAGGCCTTGCTCTTTTTTTTTCCTGCCATCCATTTCAAATACAAAATTCTGTTCTTTTTTCCAGTCAACCCTGCACATCAAGCTCGGGAACACTTACTGAAAAGGTTCTTCCGGCCCTTTGTCCCAAGCCCTGTAGAAACCAATTTGAGAGCCATAAACCAGGTTATGTGCAAAATGTTGATGAGACCATCACTTGTGGCTTGCACTGCAATGATTTGCAAAAACTGAAAATCTAGAACTCTCCAACTCTCCTCCCATTTCTGAAAGGAGTTATTTTGCTATGGTAGCAAAAGGCGGGGTTCGCAAACGCTCACAGGAACAGGGGAGTACAACAGGAACAGAAAGTACAACCAGAATTTGCCAGTCTGTATCAAACCACTGTCTCACAAACTCTGTAGACTGCCTCAAGCCATATGCAGTGCCTGATGAGCTCGGGAAAGACACCCTGTGCTTCTGAGGCTCCATGCCCAGCCTGCCATGTCTTCCACAGGAGCAGCAGGGAAATGAGGCCAAGGGTCTCTGAACTTGCATCTATCTCCACCATTTGGTGACCAATTTAAACTTTAAAGCTGTGAATGAGATCATGTTCCCTCAACTGCAGTACATTTCAACTCCTGATGCTCTTGGATAGCACTTGCTTATGATACTTACGTGTTTGAGCATCATCAAACCAGTACTTTCTGATGCCTACTCAAGGCAACATCCTGATTTGTTAAAAGAAAAGGGCAGCAATAGTGGTTCACACCTGGAATAAAGGGAGGACATGCTGACAGCCAGGAATTTCCAAATAAAGACTGCTCCTTAGCAAACATGCTGACTGAGCTGACTGACAGACACCAGCCAGCTGAGAAGCAGGAATCAGAAATGCTTTTAGTAAACAGTTGTCCAAATATTGCATTTCTGCTTTTTCTCTTATCTGATAGATTAAATTTCAAGGTAAAATAGATTGGCTTAAACTAAGAGGATGAGATAGGAACACATGACAGGGGCAGAAGTATGCAGTTCATCTTTCTTGCTAAACAGAAACATTTTATTCCTGTGTCAGCATGAAAACCAGCACAACAAAAAACCAAATCTCTAAAATCCAAATATCCTCAACTCCTAAGAAACCATTTTTGGTGAAGCCCAATGCTGTCCTAGGAAGACAAGGACTTGCATCTCAGGCTGAATCACCTGGCCAGTAACAGCTTACCGACACTGAAAAAAGTCTTGGTGTCAGTTCTTGTAACAACTTGGCAAGATCTCAGACGTCTTCCCCAGCCTCCCCTCCAGGACAGAGCACCCGTCCTGAAGCCAGGCTAACCATAGCAACCCCTTGTAAATGGCACAAAAGCGGGTATCTTCTGTTTTGCACTTCTCACAGAGGCCTCAGCTGTCCTCCTCAAAAGAAAAGTAAGTTTTGCCTCAAGCTGTGCACCACTTATTCCACTCTTCCGTAACACCAAGGCCGCTACATAGCCCTGGCTCCCCAGATTGCTTCTTCTATTTTCCTGAGTGCCGTTTACTCTTTATCTTCACAAACATCAGTCCTGTGTGATATATGTTAAGATCTTCTGGATAAGTATTATTGTTTTCTATTTCTTTGTGTCCTTCCACACACTTAAAACTTCTCTCCATGGGGTGGCAACACACATAGATGCAGTTCTTGTGGAAACAAGCTAGCATTAAAACGTGTCTGGGAAAAAGAAAGAAACTGGTGAAGGCAGAGAAAAGTACGTGACAGTACAAGCGGGGAGAACAGAAGATGGCCTGACGTGCTGCCAAAGGCAGCAGGGATAGAATCAGGTGCACATTACAGACTAAGCAAGCAGCTACAGTTATAACTCAAACTGCATCTGTGATCCCCTTTCAGCAGCTCAGATCTCTGCTGCTAAAAATAAAAAAAAAAGAAAAAGTAGGTGAGGTTCAGGATGACCCTCAGGTAAGGGGCACAGGTAACCCTCTCACGGTGTGATGGACATGTACACAAATTAACCAAAATTTAAAGTATCGCAAAGTCAGAAGGGAAGATAACACTTTATGTGTCTTTGCAGTTCTAGCATGACCCCTAGCACTGAATAGGTCCAACCTCCAGAACTTGATGTAGCAGCATTCTAAAACTACAGAAAAATTGACACCTCCTCCCCTCTGCTTTTAAAAGTACTGTACTACACTCACACAGCAGAAGTGAGAACAAGGAGGTGACTCTTCTTGCCCTCTCACAGCATGTACCCTTGTACCCTGGAGGAGCAGAAGGTAGCCCCATAGTTATTTGAGTATAGGGGGTAAAGAAGAGAGGTTATAGAAACTGGGTGAGGCGGGAGGGATATTCTGACTGCAGAAATGGGCTGAGCTAGAAGCAGAGAGACTGGAAAAAAATGTTCCCTGCATCGAATGAGGTAAGAACTCTGGATTTTCAGCACATCTGCTAAATCAACACTTCTGTTACCAAAAGGTAACTCTCTGTGCTTCCTCCTTCTGCTGGTCCCCAGGCAGCAAAAGCCTACTCTAGTTTCCCATAACCCGGTTGGCAGCCAGCTCTGCCACAGACCCAAGCCCTGCTAGTGGCCTAGGTGTAAGTCAGCGCAAGTCAACAAAAGCTATTCTGTCATGAGCTTGTACATTCTTGAAAACATCTAAGTCCATGATTTTTCTGGATTTTAAAAGAACAGAGTAAGATCAGACACAGTATTTTAAAATAATTATGATCATGCAAGTAGGAAACGGCACCTTAACAGTAACACAGAGGGCAGAGGTGCACCTATTCTAACATTTCTAACTTTAATGTGCAGCATTTTAACTTGTATTTCTATCAGAATATATCTCACAGACAATAGGTTACATGGTACCTCACCATGGTTTGACAGTTCTGTATTCCACAAACTCTGAAAATTGTGGTACCAGAAATGGTAAAGGCCAGCTGGGCTGCTCAAGCTGGACAGCAGAAAAAACAGGGGCCAGACAAAGGAATCCAGCCCTGCTCTTATTTGCAGAACAGATCTAAGCAAGAAAGCACTCTTGCTATTTTACAGGGGGGGAAACACCCACTCAAACAAAAAACATAAATCAGAAAAAAAAAGAAAAAAAAAAAGAAAAAGAAAAGATCACTCTGGCACAAATTATGATAAAGACAGACATTTGTGACATTTGATAGCACACAAAGATTTAGATCCAAACAAATGACAAAGAACTCAAGTCTTAATTGAAGCATGCCTGTGGTAGGAGCACAAAAGGGCTGCATTTCCAGGCAGCAAACCACTGAGGCAGTTTCAGGGGTAATTCCAAAGGAGTACTGATAAAAATCTTTGAAATTGGCCCTCCCTTTCAGATACAACTATACTAAGCCCTCTCTATTCTTCCACTAATTCTTTAAATAGCATTCATATCATCTTCTCATTTTCCCTTATTTCAAGCTGATGACTTATCCATATTTTCTTTTTATTTTATTTTTTAAAAGTCTCCCATAGCAATTAGTTTCCCTAACGATTTCTTATTGCTGGCACAAAACATCTTTAGCTTTCTCCCTGGAGGGCCGTCCCTCCTGCCTCCATAACTGATTTCTTGAAATCCAGGAGTTCCATAATTAATCTGAGAGATACTTTCTGTAAGGGATGTATGACATTTAGAGTTACAGTAACACTGCCTTTGGTTATGTTTTGGCTTTGTTTTAATCTTTAATACTGAACTTTACTTCAATCTAAGAAGAACGATGTGAAGTGACTGTTAAATGTCCTTTATTTTCCTCTGCCATGACGAAAATTATTGATGCTCTAAACAACCTGCAACACCTCCCAAAGATTACCCCTGGCTGATTCTACACAAGCACAAACTAATAGATACAGGATATGAAGTAGTACATTCCAATCCCTATCACATTCAGTGACTCCAGACACATCAGAAATCTGTGTCCCAGTTGAAGCTGGGATACAAGAAGGATCTATGAACAGTGCAACTCTTGAGTATTTGGATGCAGGAAGGGATGAAAACCTTTTCCCTTCAACGTGTAGAATTTGCCTTGCAACCACTCTGAAAAGCCACTTTGCAAATGTGGTACGTTTCATTAATCCAGAAATGAAGCAACAAACTCCCTTAGATCTTAACAAATTTGATAGAAAGGTTCTCTCTCTGGGGTCCTCCCCCATTAAACAATATGCTGATCCTTTTCTTTTCCTTTTTTAGTGACTCAATAATTAATTCATTCCCTGCTATATTTTGAAGTTTACATCTTGCTGGTAATAATAAGGAAACATATTAAATCCCACGTCTGAATGAATGTATCTCAGGCTGTCTGCCCTGTTCACCTCTCATTTCAAAACCCAGACTTCCTTCCCATGACCCACAAAGCAAAAAAAGCCTCATTCCCCCAGTCAGATTCAAGACTGTTGTGCTCTACAGATCCCTTTATCCAGGCAACTAGGGAAATCAGCAAAATCATGCAGGTTTATCTTTTTTTCGTGGATTTGGTGTTTCATTGTGTTTTTCACTAAGTCTCAAAGTAAGTTCTATCAATTTCCGTTGACCATAAATTCTAACAGGTTTTCAGCGTCAGCTATTCACCATTTTTAATTTTCTGAAATGTCTTACTTTATAACAAAGGTGTCTAACACTCCACCTCCAAAAGCCTTCCCTAAATCAAAATGCTTATTTACAGAAGAGACATACGATGTCAACACCTGATCTGAGGGGATACCTCAGACTGAGAGCTCTTTTTTCTTTTTCTTACTATTTTCTTCTCCAAAGAAACATCTGACCATTTCCATAGCTTGAAAAGGTGACAAGACTCAAGACATTAATCCAGGAAATGTATTTATCACATGTCTAATCAGGATGTTCTTACAGCCAGGGTATACCGGAGAGCAGAGCCTGGTACCATATCCTTCGCTGTTGTTGTATCCCAACACAAGCAATAAATGCAAACCTGAAGGTGTATACACATGAATAAATACACATGAAGGTGCAGGAAAACTGAACAGTTTTGAGCTCTGACAGAGGCTGCTCTGGCTGTGTCCCCAGGAGGAAAAACGCTTTATTCTGCTCCTGTGGGGCAATAGGGGCATAAAAAGGGGTATGGTTGCTGTAAGTGTAAACTATAATATGACTTTCCCTCCACTGAATTCAACTGAATTTTATCTGATTAGTTAGCCCAAAATATTTTACCTCATGAAAACAAGACCAATGTTTACAATAATCACTCCGTAGGCTTGTATTTACTCGCTTCTGAGATCTTCACATAAAAACTAAATACAGTGAAATAAACCCCAAAATCCAGTGAGCTTTAATATTAAACCGTAGACAGGTGTTGAATTATTTCTCCATACAGAAATAGATTTCAAAAATCAATTGTGCAAGCAGGGACCTGTTCAGTTGTAGCAAAGAAGAATGTCCTTTGTACGACATGCACAAGGGTCCCAACACTGCAGAGTGCGTGCTGGACATTTTGCTCAGTTTAGTAGCACCTGGGTGCGTGCTATGCTGGAGGATTTCACCTAATCCCTTACCAAATGAAGGCTGTTTAAAGGATCCAATTTCAACTCTCCACACCTTCAATATTTCACCATTATAAGCCAAAAAAATTTTTAAAAGACATGTTTTTCAGTACACACCTGCTCTAAACCAGCAAAGAAATAGATGGTGTGGCATTCATCCTTACTTGCTAAGTAGGCTAATGTGGTATTGTGGTAAAATTGTTACCGAAGGAAAATGGAAACATTCAAAATCCACTGCTGATATTATTTTGATTTTCTTTATTCTTTATATTTCCTCTCAGATTTTAGACTTTGGATATTTGACAAAGGACATAATGAATTATTTTTTTTGCTTAGCTTATTATTTGTAATTTATGCAGGCTATCATAACGTGAATAATGAAATGATGCTTTGCAGAGTTTTATTCCTGTGGGTTATAAAAGGTAGAGCATTGGCACTGTCCTGTCATTGCAAATGGTCCTCGATTTCTGATGTCTCACTTCAATTGATGTTAATGAGAAAAAGAATACTCAGACAAATCTGCTGTTGGCACAGCACACAAGAAAAAAGCCTCACAGAATCCCAAAAGGAGGAGGGTGGAAGCAGGCAAATATCTAACGCATAAAGTAATACAGTTTCAAAAGATCTTTACAAGCTGTTAAGTAGCAGTTGGTGAAGAGACAAAATAAAAAAGATTATCTAAATGGCCTCACAAGATTTCGACAGGACCCAGACCTTAATTTAGATTCTCCCTTCCCACAATTTGTGTATGGCTGAACTAAGTATTTCAGCTGAACCAACTGGAAAAAAAAAAAAAAAAAAAAAAGAAACAAAAAAGGGGGTCTAATGGTTTCATCTGAAACCATTAGAGAGGTCTGACAGTTTCTTTGGGTAATAAAAGTTAAGATATTAATTTCAACAATTTTGGATTAGAATACAGTGAACTTTACCCAAAGAAAATGGCAAACCTTCTGAGGCTCAGCCATCTTGGCTAATAAGTACCGCAATGAATCAAATTGATTAACTGGATTCCCTATAGACTTGTAAAACATTTCCTTGTAATTCACAGGCAAATATACGTATGTGCCATGAGCTTGTTAGGTAGATGACAAATGAAGAGAAAGCCTCAGTGTGCATACAGCTGTTCCAAGTTGGAAATCCCTGATTTAGAATTCAAAGTCTTGGGAACTCCTCTGACACCATTTCCTCCCTTCAACGCTTTGGTGAGAATGCTCCATTTCTAGATGGACGCTGCTCATTTGCAAGTGGTTGCCCTTTATCCTGCCAGTGTCAACATATCAGTAAACTCAGTAAGGATCAAATAATTACTTACCAAGTTACAGGTAGCTTTTTTTGTGAAACGTCAAATGTTAACAGTTAGACTGAAAAACAGAGGTGAAGGAAGAAGGATGAAGACCCCCATAAAAAAAAATAAATCATATACTTCAAGGAAGGTAAGAGGATGTTGGACCCCTCACTGTTTCTGTGAGCCCACCAAGTCCTATAACCTCTCAGCTTCTACAAAAACACTGGATATGCAGGAGAATCCCAGGCCCAGGGCTGACAGGTTTCCCACCTGGGACCCATTTCTGAAGCTTGCAAAGGTTGTAATGAGTGGTTGTGTTGTTTAATCTGGGAGAAGAAGGAGACGTGTGTGGTACAGGCAGAAGTCAAGCACAGCTCTAAACATTAGCAGTTACTCTAAACCACCATTGGCTACACTGAGGAAGGAGCTGAAAATATAACAATATAACAGAGTCAATCACAGTAACTGTACCTGTTTTACAAGAAACAGACTGCATCTAGAGGAGAGGGTTTGTTCATTACAAATCAGTAAGGCACTCATTAAGACTTAAGGAAATAGTTCGTTCTTTCAGAGACATTTCAATATCCATAGTGAAGCTACTATACATTTTCTAGAAATATATGCATTAAATATAACTCAGAGGAATTCACATTCCTACAATGCATTGAGAAATCATGTATTGTTTTAAACATACAGCGGTTATCTATTTCTTACTTGCAGGCTAAGGGATTCAAGGGAAAACTGATTAGGGCTCTATTTTTAGTTAAAGACACTTAAATGATAAGTAAAGCAAGGTGGCTAATATACCTTTTTTGTTATTAAAAATTATTTTATATTCTGAAAAACTCCTGCTTTATTGCTGCTTCTTCAGAGAAAGTATATATACACATATACTTCAAGGTTGTTACCTGTACCATTTTTTGTAGGTTAAGAAAATTACTTGAAGTTAAACAAGTGGCTTGCATTAAGAGCCTATCCCACATCAAAGTAAGAATCCTCTCCCTCCCACTCTAATTTCCACTTGCTTTAAGAATTCCCCGTTTGCACAGAGTGCACTAGGCATAAGCTTTCTCTTTTTCCATCAAAGCACTGAAAACTGCCACATACACAAAGTTCTACTCAAATCAAATTAAATGGCTATTAATGAACAGGAATCCAGTAGCACATCTTCCTTCAAATTCTACTTACGCCCTGTCATGAAGCCACTGATGCAGAAAGCTACTTCCTAAGTTCTGGTCATGAAATATATAGGAGCCCAGGCCTGCATGTGTGCGCACTTCAAGGATGCACTCTTCTTCTAGCACTAACACTGCCCTTGAAACCATAGCAACTCATCACCCAAGCTGATGTCAAAGTATTTCAGCTTCAAAGACTAATGCATTCCTTGGGACACCATTAAAAAGAAAAAGGCAGTTTACTGTACTGCTTGTTGAAGGATTAAGTAAGCCTGCTTCTTACAATAAAGTATTGGGTAAACATCACTTCTTATAGGCCTTGTAATTCATTGAAACAAAAAACAATCCCCAAAACCTTCATGTGAACCTGTCAAACCAAGGGAAAAATCCTGCACAAAAGCTCCTGCTAAATTTAAAGAGTTTATCAGTATATTATTTTAACTATGCCATAAATAGGATAACTTGAGAAGTCTTCTCATAAAAACTGCAGATTTGGCAAACAGCATTTTACCCTGCAGAGTGTTCAGATGAGAGTGTATCAACTAAGCTCAGAAAGGCCCTGGAAAAGAAACCTCTTTTAAGGTACTTCGGTTGGTAGCAGCTGGGCAAGTTCCAGAGAGAGTGAACGAAGGGGTTAGAACGAAGCACAGATTTTCCTTTCCCTCAGCCATCCCTGGCTGTCTCTCCCACTCAGCTGTCAAGCAGTTTGCAAAGAAAGGAAACGAGCAGTGTATCGTTTTGTTCCCGGGCTTCTGCTTACCTCAGAGATTCCGGATCACAGTAACTGTTGACTGAGCCTTCATTTACCTAGGGAAATTCCTAATCTTATTGATGAGTCCATAAACCAGTCTCTAGCTGGTGATAACTCCGAACAGCTTCTTCTCAGGCCTTCTTGCCTTGCAGAAACTGTTCCATTCAATTATTTGCTGCAGCTGGAGACCCTCCCTTCTCCAGGTTTCATATTTCTGGCAGTGCAGATGTTAGATAATAATGCCAATACATCTCCATCTGCTGGACAATTATGTGCTTCCTATTTTAGTCTCCTGGGAGAGCCAGTGTACTTCACCACACCACAACCCTTCCCTCCATCCCTCAACTTGTATGTCTTTGTTTTGAAATCTATGAAACTAGTTCTGCTTAAACTCTTTGGCCAGAGGTACAAGTGCAGATCTTCCCCCTCTGATCCCTCTCTTCTTGAGCACTCCCTTGTGTACTATCACTTGTGTCTTTTCTGAAGTCAGGGACAGGAAAAGTGACTAATGCCACTTTGCAAAACAGGCTATACAACAATTTATTTCTTCTAATAATAGTGAATTAGAAGGCAAGAAGCTCTTAAACACGATAGCCAACAGTTTCCAGCTGGAAAACTGGAACCTGACTTCATACAAAACACTACTACATTTCAAAAAAGATGGCATCTTGTCCAGCTCCAAGGGGTGGGTACCTGTTCCCCTTTTCTCAGCAGCTGCATTCCACCTAGAGCTTGGCAGCACAGGAAGAGACCTGCATTTGTGTTCGAGTATTTATGCCAAGAGCTGCCCCAAGGCACAGTCAGACGAGACGGCTGCTGAGAAGAGCTGCCAGCAACTACTCCAGCTCTTCTCCTGCTTGTATGTAGGTGAATAGGTTGGAGTTTGGCCAGCAGAAACTCCTTACTACACGCCCCTTGAAAACCACAAAAGAATGCTTTCCCCACAGAGACACCTTCTTACTTCCCATCCAGGCTCCATGTATTGTTTCCTTCTGATACAAGGTGGTACCTTTTCTCTCCTGTTTTTCACTTGTCCAACAGAGGGAAGTGAAATCGGTTGGCAGGAGATTGCTGCTGCTTATGGAGTGGGAACACAGGTTCTAGGACAGGAGCAGGGAAAGGAAGTATCCCAGGAAAGAAAGAGAGCAGATGAAAGGGTGACTGCCACCCACTTCAACATTGTCTTGAAATATCTGGCATCCCCCAAGTTCCCCTCACAACAACCCTACACTCTATCTTCTTCCCCTTTCGTGCCACACATCTTACACCTGTTTCAAAATGGGATTTTGCCTGTATGACTCAGAGTCTTGGGCTGTGCCTCTCTCAGCTGAACTTCCTCACCTGAACACACACCTTCCATCTAGCAACAATATTCCTCCCACTCGAGACTACAGAGCAAAGGTACTATGACGTGGGCACCTGTTTGTAACCTTTCTCAGATGTGTTGTCTCCAATTGCAGTTTTAACTGTTTCTTTTTAAAAGCCAGCAGAAAGTATTTCAATAGATTGAGCATTCCAGCTGATGAAGGGGGCCTGAGTTGTATTTTCCCCTCATTAAAGAAACCTCCTTTGACACAAAACAGTCAGAGTATGACCAGATCATGTCTGTCCTGAAGGTCAACTGAAAAAATACCAGTTGTTCTTTCTCTTCTGGCATATTCCTCTGCTTTTGTACATACTCTGATGGAAACAATTCGTGAATTTCTTCCGCATGTGGGAAAATCTCTTTCTCTTTCCTAATGAAACATTTTTCTTCTTAAAAAAGATATTCTTCCTACTCAAGAGGGGATATAAAAATACAGAATATGTCTTATTCCTGGTGGGTGTGGAAAGATGTCTTTTATTAGGATACACATCATCACTCACATAAAACAATTTTCCCCTCTTGGTGATAGAGTGGTTTGCTCAATTTCCATTAATGATTCTCACCAAGGTTTTAACAGCTTTTTACTTTCCTACTGCTCTCTTGAGGCACACTGAGGGTTTCTTATATTTGGAGAACAATTCTGCACTTCGCCTTTTCCATTTTATTTAGTAAGCCAGACAACTGGAAACCTGGATGAAAGCTCAACCGATTCACTTCTACTCTTAAGTATTTCAGAGAAAATCCCTCTACCATTTGTAAATCAGAGCAAATCAGGGTCTTGTCTCACTATCATATCTCCTATTTTCCTTTGAAACTTCCAATCCACAGAAAAGAGCTCGATGCTTCTCTTCTAATTTTAATTATCAGGCAAATGTTTGAGGTATATTTGAACTTCAGTTTCAGCTCTGTGTGGTAGAGGAAAAGAAGAAAAAAGAAAGAAAAAAAAGAACAGTGGCTAAAACACTCTGGGAAAAAAACACTTTCCTTAATGCAAAAATGTGACATTCTAAAACTGCTTGTTGTTCAATGACAGCTATCACACAAATTGCAGTGGTGTCTGGGGGCTAAGATACTGATATATCATCTCTTTGGGCATTATAAGGAACAACTGGAGGACAACACTAAAGAAAGAAAGCAACTTCTGTGGAATATCAGCATCAAGTAGGGAGATACCCTTTGGCAGCAGGAGGTTTAGAGTTCATTTCCTTGGAATATATCAACTGGAAATATCAAAGCAGAATTGCAGGAGCAAAATTTTTAATGCTTAAAATCACTGACAAAAATATTGAGATTTTTCAAATACCAAGAATTAAACAAAACACTCATGTGACTAAGAAATCACTTAAAAGAACCAAGTGCTTCATCTGGCACTCCCACGGAGAACTGTCTGAGCACAGGTGTACATGTGAACACTGGCTTCTCTTTATCTCGGTACATCAGAGTCTGGTTTCTGATAGCAAAACAGAAAGATTTGTACTTGTAAAGCCACAACTTCCCAGCAGAGTTGGGAACTGCTGCATACTGTGTGTTTATGTATATTAGAAAGACAGCAGATGCTGCAAGGATTCGAATGTATTTGGGAAATCATAGAATGGTTTAAGTTAGAAGGGACCTTAAAGATCATCGAGTTCCAACCCCCCTGCCGCGGGCAGGGACACCTACAGCAGGTTGCTCAAAGCCCCATCCAGCCTGGCCATGAACACCTACGGGGATGGAGCAGCCACAGCTTCTCTGAGAAACCTCTGTTAGGGTCTCACCATCCTCAGAGGGAAAAAAATTAGAATTCCATTTACCTATGATGTTACAATCAGACCTTGAATCCAGATCCTTGAAGGGCTGGTGAGGTTTTTTTCCTCTGAACTGAAAATGCTGCAATTAACAGCATTACAGTATTATGACAGGAACAAACTATTAAAATCTTTTAAGTCTAATCTGCAACAAATGTGCAAGATAATGTGCATTAGAACCTTTGAATATTAAAAAAGGTTCTTTGCCTTTTTTTTTTGGTCACCACATGAATGAATATTACAAGACAGCTAAAGAATGGAGATCCAGATACACAAGATAATCAGTGCTGCAGCTTTTTAAAATTTTTTAGATACCTATAGCTAACGAGAATATCCTGTATTATGTTGCACAGAATTCAGTAAACATGGTGGAAGGGATAAAAATCCAAACACTTCATGGCAGAAGCCAGCCTTCAGCTGAGATGGAAAAAACATCACATGATTCCCTAATTCGGCATTGTAAGTTTTCTTACACTTTCCTTCACAGCAGCCAGCACAGGGCACTGTCAGATAAAAGAGACACTAAATAGGACAGAGATCTGATGCCATTACATAATTTTCACTTGGATGCAGACAGACTAAATTTTGGGGCTATCCAGCTTTAATGCAGCAATTGTTTTAAACACAAAGGTAAAACAAATCCAGTTCAAAGTGATGCGCATTACTGCCTGTATTTCATGCTGAATCATCATGTCTTTCTAAAAAGGAGAAAAAGGAGGATTTTATGTTCCAATGTACCTTCAGTTCATCTCGTTCCCTTTTTCAAGCCCTTGTATTGCAGTAGAATAGAATGATGAAGTCACACCGCTGACCTGCCCTTTAACGGGACCTTAACTTTTACACTCCTCTGCATTCAGCCAAGGTAGAGAGATGAATAGCTACTGTAATTCCTGCCATCTTTAACTCTGAAAGCCAGAGTTTATCTTAGTTCCACTTCATATTTTCCCTAACCTTCCCTTGTTCTGTGTTCCCATCTTTCATCTCCTCTCCATTTCTGCATTCACCGATCACTTTTCTACATTACCTATACTTCTGTAAAGCCACCTTCTGCTCACACCCTAATTTGCACCTTCCTTAATATCCCTCCCTCAATATATGCAAGCAATTATTTTTTAAAAACTAGTTTCTTAATAGTCCTTTTTCCAGCTTGTTTATGTAAAAGGACATTCTGAAAATTATTCTTCCTGCACTGCTATCCATAATGTGCACCAGAAGGCAGCGTTAAACATAGCTGTTGCTAGGACAGTTTCAGCACGAGCTACTTAACAAGACAACAGTTGTTGACTAACTTTCAAAAGGTAGCCTTCTCTCTTTCTGCCTCTGTCCCTCAAAGCTCTACCAGCTCTCTTGCACTTAAAGCCACTGATTCCTCTGCCCTAGGTATGTGCAGAGAGTATTGTATTTACCCCTGCTTAACTGTTTGCATCTATTTCCTGTATCTCTGGTAAGTTAAGTAGCGAGGAGGAGACGGTTGTGTATGGCACTGCTGTGTTGACACTGTCCACTGATAAACATGAGAAATCAGGTCTCTACTGAGATTCAGTAAATACACAGGAGAAGACGAAGCACCTGTTGGAGGGTGGAGGGAAGAAGACAGTCTTGGAACAGCAATAAATTTTAATCTATGAGCTAGTCTCACAGCTACTGTGATTCTCCAGTCTCATATCTGTGTTCAGCAATGCCTGCAATATAGCTCTGTGCAGAAAGAGCCAGCTCTGAATCTCATGACGGAGTAGATTTAGTATCACTATTACCCGACAATCTACTTCAGAAGACGACGAGGAAAGATTATTGGGTCTTCATTACTCAAATTGCGAAAGTGAGTGCACACCACTGATGAGACAGAAAAATGCGACAGATTACTAGGGATGGGACTTGTCTGATGGGAAGAAAAATGACACTTCACATTACACATTGTAGTACCCCATAATAACCAAAAATGTTATCAGTGTTATCTTCAAGATTCAAGTAAAATAGTAACACAAAAAGGCTTGCAGCCAAGTTACACAAAAACACTTAAATTATAAAAAAACTAAAATATATTAATCCTGTACAGTTCTATTTATTCCCCTTTAGTTTAGAGCTTAATTATGTGAGCGAGCAATATTTTTGAGTACTGCTTTTACACCTATTAGTATAATAATCCTGACCAACTTGCCATCATTCCAATAAGCTCATTGCCTTCATTCATACCACAACCACCCATCCACACTTCTGCAGTGCTATCAAAAGACCTTCAGGAACCTGACAAAACTAACAACTGAGGCTCTGAGACACCAAACAACTGATGCACGGCTGCATTGGAAGTCTGTGACAGAGCTGGGAACAGCGTCCAACAGCTTCAACATACACACCGCCACCACAGAACAATACTTCTCATAAATCAGTAGACCTCTATAAAGCTTAGGGAGGTGCCTCTGTACTCCATCAACTTGCTTCCCCCACCTTCTCTAAGCTGAGAACATCTCCAGACACATTCACCAAACCACATGACAGGGTTGTGCCCATCTGTCCGTATGCTTCGATTTACAGCCTGGCACAACACACCTTTCTGCATTCTATCAAACACACCATTTCTATTCAAGTGGGACATTGTATAAAAATGACAGGAAAAAGCATGATGCAGAGGAGTCATTAAAAAAACCAAAAACCATCACTGCGATCCTTAGACAACAGTTAATTTTAAACAAGGTTTCATTTAATAATGCATATGAAACTGTGTCCACACACCTGAACAACAACAAGAAACCAGACTGACTACATGGGTGGCGGGTGTTCTATCAAGATGTTGTAACTTGGTGCCACAAGTACACAACCTGTGTGTAACACAGGGCATGATAAAAGCTCTCAATGAAAAGCAGTTCCATACAGATTTTAAATCAACCTTTTTTAAATCACCAAGCTTCATAAATTAAAATGAATTAAAATTATAAAAATTAGTAATGGAAGAATTCACGTTTTGAAAACTAAATGCCTTTTCTGCTGAGCAGAAAACCATAACATATATTTGGCATTTTCACAAGCCATCAAGGAAATAATATGGGTGTCGTCTCTATTTTGTCTCCTGTTCTGGAGCTATTTCTCTTAATATAATACTGTCAAATAAAGTAATCACTTAGCTCCTTGGGGCAGATAAAATGACAACTCGTAAGAAACAAAAGCCAATTCAGTTCAGTTACAGTGACTGAAAGTTTCCTTTCATGGTGTATCAAATGTGAATGTAGTAACAAGAACAACTCCACAGTACATAACAAGTAAATACTACTGATAAAACTTCTAACATTATGCTAGGTATTTGAACAGAATATAGATGTCCAAATGCTTCCAATAACATTGTTCTCTCTAGGACTTTTATGCTATTTTTTCCTGTATGATCTATTGTTTTCACTCTAAAATCCTACAATCCTTGATGGATGCCAGCCACAGATCACAGTATCTTTCACATTCCAGCTAAATACTCCCAGGCATTAAAATTCACCTAAACACAGAAAGGCTCTCAAACCACAATTGAAAATATCCCTACATCAAAGACCCTACAAGAAAGGGTCCAAAAAGTCTCACAAAGCTGCTTTGCACTTCAGGGGCAGGAATAAAATTCACCCCCTAAAATAGACTAATACATCACAGTTCCATGAGCCAAGCACAAGGGCTTTGTGTTGATGCTTTGTGTTAATCAGCCTCTCAGAGTAAATTGAATAAAATAGCAACACTGATAGTAAGATGTGGAATATTGGATACAAGGGAATAAGCTAGACAGTGTTTTCTCATCTTACTAATACCTATCATTTTACTATTTTCTCATTTGTGCACCTGAATGTTGAGCATAAGGATGTTTTTCACTGAAAAGGCACAAAGTTATATAATGACATTTTTAGGATAATATATGTGTAATTTCAGAAAACCAGGCTTTGTCATTGCTGGTGGTGTGCAGGAAGGTATTTGGCCACCTAAACATCATGAAAATCATCATGTTCATTAAAACATTGTATAACTTTATAGTGGAAAAGTCTACGTCACTGTTAATAAGTCAAATATGAAGGAGGAATGGTCATATCCATAATTACAGTCACTTAAGAAGTCGGGACTCATTTGAGGAGCATCTCAATATAGCAGTGAAAAAGAAGAGAATTGTTCTTAAGTAAACTTCAGAACAAAGTAAAAAATTACTGCTTTTATTATCCTTCCAACAACTTTAGCTGAAATGAGACTAGAAATACAAAAACTATCTTGCCTACTCCCAAACCAGAACTAGAAACCAGGCCATTTCCACTATTTGCGTGTTTGCTTTTTCATAGCGCAAATCAGATCCATAAATACAGTGGCACGGTGGGACACAGAAGCTCGGTGCTCTCCTATTATTAGAAGGGACTGGGGCAAAGGACTTCATCAGAACCTAATAGCCACAGATGACTTCCAATGACAATAGTGACCTAAAAAGAATAGATATCATAAAGGGGAAAACACATCACACACTTAAGAGGAGAATGGAATCTTATGCAATTGCGACAACATCTGAGAAAATGAAGCACAAACCAATTTTCTACAAGCCTGGTAAGTATTTCTTCAGACTTGTGCAGTTTTTCAAAACAGAACGTTTGTCACCACGGTTCACGTCACTTATTTGTCAAACCCAGTTTCCCAGCAGAGGGCAAAATGCTACCTCTGTATCTGCTGTCGAAGCTGCTTTAAGGGACACCAAAAAGAGGAAGAGCTCCTGGTCCTGAAAGTAACAGCTCCCAAAGAGGAGAGGGCATCGAGCGGCGCCAGGGGCAACTGGGAACCAGCCAGCTCCTGGAGGTGGCACAGTGCAGCATCTGCTCCCCATCCTGTCCATATCTCAGCCTGTGAAAATAAAATACTACATTCCTATGCTTCCCTATCATCTACACAGTATCGACAGCTTCTCCTAAGATGATATTCTGTAGTAAATTAGTGATTTTACTTTGCAGAAGAAAAAAAAAAATAATTGTCTTTACAGCTCCGGGGAGTAAACAGCATCAGTAATTAAATAATAGCACAGAAAGGAAATCTGAAAGAAAAAGAGAAATATATTTGTATATAACAACGCATTCAATATTAAGAATTCTAAAACAGATGAGCACATGGAATACACTGTAAATAATTTAGGAACTCATGCCCTCATTAATGATTTGATACTGTCAGAATGTTGCTTATTCCATTTTCTCCCCCATCTTCCACTCCCCAAAGTGGTCTTATATTTAGACAAGGCAAAATACATATTTTGTACTTGCCTTATGATGAAACATTGCCTGAAGGGCTTAAACACTTCTGTGAAAACGGCTTTACAATCCCTGGAATTGCTAATTTCAGGACAACAGGACACATTTACCACACCTTATCACAGATGCAGTCCACTAGGCAACATGACTCAAGATAGCTATATGCAATTAAAGTATCAAAGATAATAGAGTTAGATTTAGAGAAAATTTTCAAAGATGTTGTATCTTTGAACAAAGCTTATTAGGGCTCCATCAGTCGTTTGAACAGTTTTAATGAAGTTGAAGCACAGCTAAATATGGAGTTATTTTACTCCGTGATTAACTTTGAAGAATTTTATTTTTGAAGCCTTAACATCCTGTAATTAAAAAGAATCCTTAACACATTGCAGTAATTCAGTATTCAGTAATTTATGTTACAAGTTTTACTTCCAGAAATGGTCTTGATATATAGCCAAATGCTGTTAACCAATGGGTGCACTTTCATTTAGTGCTACTGGCTTCTTTAATATTTTAAATCTCTCTTAGAAACCGTATTCTCAGCTTCTCATTCAACGCTGCAGCGATACATTTGAAAAATGCCCTTCCTTTGGCAGCCAGCTCATCTGCCTGCAGTGTTTGCTGCATGTTAACATTTACCTACAGCAGCGCAAGTCAATTATAATGCCAAAGTGCAGGCCCAGTCCAACCAAGGTATTTCCATGACAAAATGAAGCATTTGCAATTATTGAAACTTACAGCTATTTGAAGCTACATTTTAACATTGTCTTAATTCCATACTCTCACTTGCTTAATTTGGGTCTCTCTAAAATGATTCAGAACACATACAAAAGCTGGCAGCTAGCACTTTAACTGTAAGGCTATTTTTTTTTAAGTCTCCAGGACACTAAAGAAAAATACAAATGCCACTGCTATTTTACCAACACTCTCCATCAAAAAAACTCAACAAATACCAATTAATGGATTTCAAATACAGAGCACCACAAATACCTTGGCTAGATTTCACAAACCTTGTTTAAAATCACACTGTTTGGAAGGACTTAGCAGCTCAGGACTGAAATGATCTCTTAACAGTGCATGCTGTTAGCACACCACCCTACATTCAAAGCTTGAAAAGACTTAATACTACAAAATTTTGAAAAAAGACTGCCTTGCATCCCACTTCAAAGCCAAACTTAATTTTCTTGAGCTGAAGCTCAACTACACATATTATGTATATATGTACTACATATATATGTACATATGACTGGAAAGATCACCTACAATATTATAAAAAATGAGCACTACTACATAGGTAGTTACCTATAAGAAAGTAAGAATTCTCATTCTTAGCACCCCAAACTGCAATATGTGTTTGAAGGTTATACAGGCGCTGTAGATGGTCATCTCAAGATTTATTTCTTTTAGAACAAAACTTAGAATTTCATTGGGGATGAGGACATATTGTATTCATACCAGAACAACACAGCAAAGGAAGCAGAGTCCCTTCTCAAACCTGTTAACAGAGAGCAAGGATTGGAACTGCAGCCTTTTTTTTTTTTTTTTGAATGGGAGTAATGCACAAAACCCACTGCCATCAACTGAAGAGTTAATTGTGAAACGCATCTGTATTTTATTTTGCTTTGCAAAAAGCCTCCTTTTAGTAACATTCCTTGGCTTTAATCCATATCCAAAACTCACGCAGCCTACTCTTACAATATCACAGTAGAAACTTTATGAAAGAGTAGTGGACCTCTTCTTTTGTGACTCTGGAGTATCTGTATGTCTTATCATTCCCTAAGGAAAGCAAGGAACAAAGGGAAAGCTTCGTGTCAGGCTTGGGCTAGTTTTGTGGTGCCAGCCATGCTGGGAGCTGAGAGGCATGCATCCATCTTACAGCTCCCATCACCCTGACTTAGCATCACATCACAGAGCTTTGGGGGGCCCCAGCCTGCTTCAAGAACACTAGAAGTTGCCCTCCATGCCTTAGGTTCTTGCCAGTAGGTCACCTGCAGGGGTCTGACCGAAGGGAAAGCAACACAGCTCTGTTTCCCTGGCAGCTATAAGACAGAACAGGAAACTAAGTAAGAGAAAAAGCTACTGGGAAGAAATAAGCCACAAGTAGAGGAACAAAAACATTTCAGAGATGTTTGTTATTTCCCTCTTCTCTTCCCCCCCCCCAACTCTCACACACACACACTCCCTCCCCCTGCATTCCCCATTATTATTATTATTATTGTTTTCAGCTCTCCTAATCTGTGGGGAGATATTTTGGGTAAAATGAGACAAGTCTATATCAAATGCAAGCTTCTGATGTAGACAAGAAATCTTCTTTTTTCCCCCCAGAATATTTGGCTTGACACTTCAAAGGCTTATTTCTCACATTCACAGTGATTCTTCTATAAATACATCCATCTATATGCACATAGCGACTGCAACAAATCCACAGTCACATAGGACTTCACAGTCATTACATGCACACCAAACTGCAGCCCTACAGACCTCACAGTAAACCACGGGGAAGAAACTGTAGACCTTCTACAAGCACCTCAGTTTGTGTTAATGGGTTAGAGAAAAATATCAGACGCAGTATTCCTAGATACTCCTCCATGTTCTGATCATTATCAGACGACGGTGGCAGATCTCCGCTCCCTGGAGGACAGTGGTCTTGGGTCACATCGTACCTTACATGGGCATAAGGTGCACAGAAACTCATCTTTTTGTGTGTTCAATCAGCCATTTGAATAGGGGGCTATAAGAGAGCTTACACGACATAATATCAGGGCTTTTTTTTTTTTTTGATAGGGAAATTATTTTTAAAAAGCAAAGACGGATTTGTACTGTTTTCCATTCTATCCCCAATGGCTCTGTGGATCTCTTAATTTTGCTGGGGTTATACTCTATACTGGTGTCTGGTACCAGCCCACGCCCAAACCATACTATTAAGTCTTCCAAAATGAATAATAGATGAAAGGAGGTGCTGCTGAAAACACTGACAAGCAACTCATCAAGAAAAGCTGTTTTTCCACGGTAAGAAACCTCCTGCTCAAAAACACTAAGCCATCATACAGAGCATATTCTATTTACAGTACACCTATCTGGTTTTAATCACATCAGAGGAGTGTAAATTCTAGGAGTGAATCCTTTTATCTTTAAAGCCAAGAGATGTATCAAAAGTTAAAAACACAATATCAAAATATTTTCATCACATTTTGAGCTTCATCACAAAGATGTATTTATAGCTTCAACCAGGGGGTGTTGGCAGACTTTCTGATCCAACTTTTAGAAAAGCACCATACCTATGCAGTATTAGAGTATGAAGTACATTCTTTGTAATTTAAAAAAACTCTGTGAGCTCTCCTTTAAAGAAAGACACCACTCGGGAATTTTGCTCTCATTCTAGGTTTTGAAAAATAAGTATTTGTAAAAGGATGGGATACTTCATTAAATGCAGTATGATGTGTTTCCATTATTCTTTTTATTATGGCCTGATGGGCTTTTAAGATACTGGACATAACAAAAATGGGTATTGTGTAATCTCCACTTAAAAACCCCAATGCAACACCTACCTGCACATTCCAGATAGATGCACCCCTTAAGTAAGGGGATGTATTTAATACGGATTTCAGTCCACATTTGGATATATTCAAAAGGTCATGTCTCATACACTGAGGTTATTTCCTTATTAATACATGATTTAACAGCTCAGGTTCCATTCTGTATCAAAGAGTTCCCTGGTGATATTATCAGAGCCACCTGAGTAATTTACAAACCTGAACTTTGGGTATTTTGCAAACCTCAATGCATTCTGTCCTACATTACCATAGAGTGCTCTTGCTGCTTCACAGAGAACTACAACAGTCACAGAGATCACACCACTCCATCTGCTTCCCAAGGTCTCTGGGAAAGCAGAGAGCTGGGCTTGGATCACTCACCTTTCGGCCTCGAGTTTATTCCTACTCTTTGCCCTCGTAGAGGAATCTGTTCTCACATCAGTCATTGTGGGATAAAGATCTTTAACGCTGCAGGCTAAAGATTCTCAAGTCTCTGCAAGGGCAGAAGCATGGACACTGCTAGGGTCAGAAAGAATCTAAACATGAATAAAATTCCAAATCCCAGCTATCACAGCATTCATTCCCCTATGGTAACTTCTCACAAAGAGCCAGATGCTGCAAGTGAGAGTCAGAGACAATGGCACAAAACAAACCCTCCATTCCTGCTCACTTGATAAATTTTTTCAATGTCTACAAGGTTTACTATTTCTTCCTTAAGGCAATGACTGGGACTGCATTTTTCCAATCCCCGTTCAGCTCATCCAGCCACATTTGTCATCTCTCCTGGCACCTCTTAGCTCCTTGGTGATATCCGCTAGCTCTTCCATCTTCATCTTTCAGCTCAACCAGACGTATCTGTTAGCTCTTGTTATGATTGATCTAATTTTGACAATTAATAAACATGACACACTTAATATCCTGTTACTTTAACACTGCAAATTCCTGGGAAGGCATTGTCTTTAAACGAGGTTTTCGTGAATGAAAATTTCATCACAAACGAAACCAATCCTACTTTCAGGTGCAATAGTATGATTTACTGTCTCCAGCTAAACCACCACATCTCTACATCTCTAACATCTCAGCGATAATACACTCCAGAAAGCATTCAAATGACAGCAAATAGACAATTCAGACGTATGTGACTGCACTGGTGAACTGAATTGCATTCTGGTAGCTGTCTCCAACTAACATGGTCAGAACACAGGACAACAGTGTGCATTTTTTATATTAAGCTCTGTAACATAGTTGCTGATTTTATGACAACTTAAGTCCTGCAGTACCTGGTCCGTCCAAAGAGAGCTAAGCTGAAAAGCCTTTCTTCATCAAGCTACCTGTCAGGACCAGGGGACAAAAAGGGAAAGGAGAACGTCAAGCTCCCTGCCTCCATTCCTTAGAGGTAACCTTGCGTTCTGGTGATAGGATGCGATCTGTCAAGCCAACAGAAGTTAGTCATTTCAACACAACAAACTCAAGCCTGGATAAGAAAAGAAAAACGATGGAAACAAAGAGCTGAATTATTTGCGCCAGGATTTCGGTCAGGATGAAACTACAGAGCATCCTCAAGACTACTGTACTGTGGACAATTTGAGCATTTATGATCATCTGTAAAAGCATTATGGGAAAATTCTGCATTCCTTGTACTGGGAATTTGGAAGCGGTCCAACCTCTGCACACCTCTGGGGATGATACATGGAAGCTGACACAGTAGCAAAAACAATAATGTGGCAAACAAATAGCTAGTGTGATAGATGTTCCACTTCTCTCCTGCGCAGTGATAACCTCTGTGAAGGCCCCAGCTCCTACTGGAAGCTGGAGACCATACATGTAGGTAATACAGAAGAACGATAATGCTTCCATGAGCTTCACTTACTTTGAAAACACATCCATAACCTTTTCTCTGACCTTTGCATGTGTACCCACTGTTTACATAAGGCACAGGTCTTCCTTCTTACTGTGCAATATGCTGCAGAGCAGCAGATACGTCACAGCTGCCTGAACCACAGAAAAGTGTTCTCTTTCCAGTTGAGCACAACTGAAAATGCAGCAGGTGAAAATGGATCAGTGCAGTTTGTGCTGTTATTACCACATGGTCCCCTACACACACCATTTATACAGCTGTAATTGAAAGGGGTGAGTTTTCCACACACAGACTGAATGATGAGCTCTATTCTCCCCTCCTCTTGAAGTTGAGGACTGGTAAAACTGTAGAGGCATAGTCTCATTTGATCATAAGTCACCAGAAAGAAAACACTGCTAAAAACGCTAGAGATTAACAGATTTTCCTGGGGATTTTTCCCAGTGTCTAGATGAGAGAATAAATTGCTAGGGCTTCGCTGTCAGTTTATCTTGTCATCCAGACCGTCCAATTGAGATTACTTCTGTTCTTTGCTACAGACCATCTGTTTCCCCATATAGAAAGGATGTATGTACACTGGCGTTCGTTAGTACATCAGCAATGCCCTCTTCTTGCACAATAGCACCAATTAATTGCTATTACTTTAAGCTCTGAGAGAGCAAAGTGGAGCCTAACACCACATACACAGAGTCACAAAAAAACCCACTTTCATCTATAATTTAGGAAAGTGGATGCAGTTCAGCAACAGTTAAAGACTAATCTCTTATGCTTTTTATGCATTTACATAATTGATTTGCTAGATAATGCACTCTACTTCCTTATTTAATAAACATGTTAATGATTTCAGACAATTACTCAAAACTGCCTACAAGTGTCTGCCTAAGAAACACACACAAAAAAATTTAAAATGAAAATACACACCAAAAGGCACATCCTTCATATCACATAACACAAGATATTAAGTCAATATGTCACCCTGTCAACAGTCACTTGCTACCTGCTGTTATACATTTATTCAAACTCTCGTGTATTAGGCAGGGCTAAGGCACCAACTAGACACCCATGTGGGCTAAAAACAGAGCTCAAGAATAAAACTGGTGTGCTGTCAAAAGTCTGTGTGTGTGCATGTGGGGAGGGGAGCTGTGAGACAGAAGGAAAGGAGGAGGGAAAGAAAATAATGCAGGGTAGGAAGAGAAGATTAGAGAAGACATCTCTGCCGTGTAGTCTCCTTTGGGCTACGGAGGAGAAATTATGGAAAAACTAAGCTTGTTCTATTTTTCCCTCCACAGCTTGAAGAAGGCCCAGCAGACAAATGTATCACTGTGAATCTTGTAAGTCAGCACACATTTTAGCCGCTCTTTTGTTCAGTTTCAAAGCACTAGAGAAACCGCTGATTGTAGGGCCGGGACCGGGGCCCACACCCCACCTGCCTCTGCTATTCCAGCCTGTGGCGAAAACCCCAGCGTGCAGAGTCGCCACCAGAAGAGGTGGAGGATACGTCACTGCGAGCTCCACCTGCACAGCGCAAGCTCCACAGGGAGGGTATTTTTAGGCTGAGATGTGCAGGGCTCCCCTTTCTTGCCCTGCCATTACAAGCTGCAGTAAGGATTTCTACAGACACATTTAGAGGCAGCCCTGGCCGAATCGAAAAAAGCAGGAGGGGTAACGGAGGAAACACCAAGTAGCATAATAGCTGGTATCACCATTACAACAGAAGATTTAATACTGCACTTAGAAGAAATTCCAGCACAAGCAGCTGCAGGTCTGATCTCCTACTTGACATAAAACGTTGTACAGCAAAGGTCAATTTGCTTTTGGAAAACTGGCTAATGCCAGGCACTGCATAAAGCCATCCACAAAGCTATTTTCATGGCCTGCACTACAAAGAGATCCAAGAGGGTGCTACTTGTCCATCCTCCCAGCTAGAGGTTAAATTGCTCCTATAACAGTTGACAACCATGAGAACAGAGTAAGAGAAAAATTGTCAGTGTCTTATCTACAGTTTTTAATCATAACATGTATTGTAAAAATAGCTATTCACTCCTCTGTGTGTTGTCTTAGCAATCCAGGGAGGGGAAGGAGGGAATCAATAATAATAATAAAAAATGCTACACCACTGTTATCTTCATCCAAGCAAGGTTAATGGAAAACTATCAGCAAGATGTTTCACTAACTTCAAGTTAAAAACAAAGAGGTAGGTATGGCTGTGCAATAAGGTAAATCAGCACATCATGGAAAATGAGAAGTAGAATGGTTTTAATGTGGCACAGTCTAGAACTTGACTACTGTACAGTGGCAATAGCAATACTTCATATTTCTGGATTCACTACTTTTTAATAACACACAATATTTTATCTGCATGCACTATATCCACACCCTGGACACAATACCAAACCTATAGAACTGTGCTTCTAAAAAGGAAATTTAAACCATCTTCACCTTTCCTAGTAACAAGTGGGTGCAGTATCAAGCATTTTGATCATTACTTCTATATTGAAATTCTTTGCACTGAAAAAAATGGGTACAGAGACTTTTTACACTTCAGACCATGGCATAATCCCACACTTCCACAAGATACATTTTTAAGTTATGAGCTTAACACTGCTTTTAAGGAAACACACTCACTGGTTATACTTATGTTTCTATTGGTTTGAAATATCTTAGTAGTTGAACAGGATGCTGTACTTGACATATGATACAACTTCACTTGGATTGTCAAACTTTTCCGTGGACTGGAAATATTTCACAACCATCATTGATGGCATATGGACTGAAAGGCGAAGTTTTCCATAATTCCAGTGTCTGTAAAGTTTCCATACCCAGGCTGTAGGTCATTAATAAACTCTATTTTATGAGACCAGCTGAATGGCAATGACATTAATGCTCTAAAAATAATTGCCATAAACTAAGCTCCAGTTCTCTGTCTCTGGGTTTCCATTCACTTTCCGTTTCCAATGGCTATGGAACAAGTCCGCACCACCACACTTTCAGACCCTAAACTCACATCCACTCTCAGTAGCAACAGCTTGTCTCACCATACTCCACAGGTGACTGTCTGAAAAGTAACAGACTTCCCCCAGTTTCCATCATCCCTCTGTTACCTGCTACCAACACTCAGGCTGATTGCCAAGATGTCAGTTCGCAACAACTCCATTCTCATTCTTTCCAGCCTAAAGAGATATACACAGTCACCAGCAGAGGCATAAATGAAGTGTTTCAAACAGGTTGAAAGCACCTTGCCTACTAAACATCTAGGGAACTAATACTTGGACACACACACCGCTCCCAGTCTGACTTTTCTGTGAAGCTTCAGAGCATAGAACAGCAGTGTAAGTACTATCACAATTTTTTACTTCCAAAGTTAACCCATGGAAAAATCACACTGTCGTCGTTTACCCGAAGTGGGCAAAGAAACTGGCCAGAAGTACCACTCAGAATTCTCTGTGCATCCAATTACTTTCCAACCTACAGATTTATTTACATTTAAGGAACAATTACATTGCACTTATCTACGGGAACGACAAATTTAAAAAAGAAATCCCACTCCACCACACTGCACCAGAAATGTGGTTACTTTACTTCTTCCTATCACATTCGGAGCTACAGTAGCTCTTCCTTGAGTGCCCTGTGGACACGATGTTAAATACAAGAGAAAATTATGGTAAATGATAAATCATCTACATCTTTGGTGAAGTTGGTTTACATTTTCTGTCATGTCATAATTCAAGATTTCCAGAGGATACCTGATGTGGGAGAGGATAGCAAGTTCAAACCTGAAATTAACTCTCCGTGTTTGTGTCTGTACATTTAAAACTCAGCAAACCCTGTCAAATCTAACAAGTTTTAGTTTGCCTTCTCTCCCCAGGAAGGCTAACCGCTTAAATTCAAATACAAGAGAGAGGCCAAGACTGCAGAACCAGAAATGTAGGCAGAGTTTTTTATGTCAAGCCTGACCCTGTAAAACTCTGCTTTTACAAACAGAGCTATGTTTCAACTTTTGCAGGTACTTTATCATACCTGAAAATTACTTACAACATACACATATGGAAGCAATGCCCTTCCTCCTACATATGTAAAGAATGCACATAAAGTTTGGGGTTTTTGGTGTTGGTATTTTTGTTTGTTTGTTTTCTAATAAAGATGGTGAGATACTAGAACAGGTTGTCCAGAGACGCTGTGGATGCCCCATCATTTGAAGCATTTAAGGTCAAGATAGAAAGGGCTGTGAGCAACCTGGTCTAGTGAGACAAGTCACTGCTCATAGCAGGGAGGTTGGACTTGATGATCTTTGAACGTCCCTTTCAACCCAAACCATTCCATGATTCTATAATAGCTTCAAAGTTGTACTTAACTTTGTTATATATGTATATATGTGTGTTTTCTTACACCCACATTAAGAGGAGGAAGGGTCAAAATTGCAAACCGAAACATAACTACTACCTTTAGCTCTATACAACATCACTACTACATTGTTTTTCCATTAAGTCTATTTGAAAATTGAGTGAAAGAGGGGGATTAGGACTTGTCCCATCCAAATCTATTTCTTTTGTTAGCATTCAGTCACCTAAACTTCTTCTGCAGATCCACTGGTTATGCTCAATTTACAACTTCTAAGACTTCTTTCATCCTTGAGGTACCATGTTCATCTTCCTGCACCACAGCTGGTATGCCACCAAGAGCAGATCCAGGATGATGACAAAAACAGTATCAGATCTACTGGTGAAATACCAAAGCCAAGATTACTTGCGGTCAAAACAAAAGGCAGACAGCAAGGGAACATTCATAGATTATGACTAATAAATACCACAGCAAGTGACAGATTAATGCCTAGTGACCATCAAATTTAGTTATTTTTTAGATCAAAGACTCTGATGAGCAAAAAACATAAAAAGCAAACTAGTTGCAGAATGAAAAAACCAAAAAGAGCAGCACAACCATTTAATTGCAAGTGCACCAAACTAAAACAATTTTGGTTTGGGGGCTATCTTTTCCTCTGTGCTGAGAAACCTTAAATAAATGTAGCATCCAGTTTTTGAAGTCTCTGTCAAACACCTGCATGTCAGAAGGCAGGGAGGAGGCCATGTGAATAACTCTCATTCTGTTTCTTCAAGAGGACCTAAACAGTTAGTTTCTTGTGCATGATATGCCAAAGCACTCACTCAGGTGCAAAGGTGCAATTCAGACTGGAAGGCAAAAGGCTTAACATAGGTAAAAACAAAACTGTCCTTTTCCCCCTCTAGGTCTATTACTTTCTCCGAACTGCTCCCACTGGGTTATATCCTCAGCTGGAATGGATCAAAATCAATGAAGCAAAGCTTATTGATGCTAGTTGTTCACTTATCGTAAAATCCCCTTGCAAGCAGCATATTCACGCTACTCCTAGTGTCTAAGAGAGCTTTTCTTCTCCTTGCACACAAAAGAACACCCTTCTCTTCACCTACAAAACTCGTCAAGACCAGTGAGTTTATTCAGTGAGCTCTGCTCCACAACATTATCTGATTTCACTTATAACAACAGCAAACAATATTCTTTCTAAAAATAAAAAGTTGACACAAGAATATAGAACCAGGACCTACTCTCCTGAGATTTGGGTCCACCTCCCTTGTGCCCTGCCCACTGCTTCTCTCTTTTGCACTTCTCCCTTCTTCTTTGATCTGGTTATCTGTTTAATTTAGACTATAAGCTCTTCAAGGCAAGAGCCACTATTCTCAGGGGTTTGAAAAACATCATTGCAAACTTAGGGCGTTCTATTAAAGAGCTATTTATAAATAACACTCTGTTGCAGGATGAAAGTGATTTATCAGTTGTGACGCTGACATCAATTCAACACATACCTCGTACAGTGGTTCAGCTCACTGTCCTAAGAAGGGCACAAGGTGTCATGTGATCTTTATTCTTAGGGTTCTATGTTTGTAGTCACGATACATGTTCATTTCATTTAAGAAATTGCGTTTTAAAATTAAAAACAGATGGAAAAAAATCCAATTCTGTAAGAAGAAGAGTTCCAGTTGTGAAATTCAAATGTTATGTTTATTTCACACGCTAAATTATATATAAGGTGCCATGTTAAATTATACATATAGGAAGAGCTCATGTAAGTGAGGTAAAGTCTCNTTTTTATTTTGTCAGCAGAAGGCGAGAACTGTTAAAATCAGGCACATGCTACAAGCCTTTAAGGGACATTTAGCTTCATCTTGCCAACCTGAACCTAAGGCATTTTTTGGCATTCAAAACACCTCAGTGGTGTTTACATTTCTAAGACAAGAAGCCATCTATTTTCTCCCATGTACAGAAGTACCCTTTAAAGGCTGATGTACACTCTCATTCTTGCAATCAATACACTGGGTTTTCCAGGCAGTACTACCTGAGATGACACACCTATCAGTAATAGAGCAGAATCATGAAAAGGAAGCCTTACAGAAAAAAAGAATCCCTTGCAGTAAGTTGCAAAGTTATTTCAGTCTCACCATCACTACTGTTCCCAATACTGGACAAATATATTCAAGTCACATAATAGCATCCATTTCTTGATGAGATCACTCAAAACGGGAAGGAAGTCAAGTACAGGAACAGGCACAACATGTGGACACTGCTCAAAAATTCATTACCAGGTCTACTGAAAGCCAGAACTGCGGCAATTACAAGGTTTGGAAGCAATTTATTTAGGGTACATAAAGCACTTCTTTCAACTGCTCATTCTTGCTACTACCCAGAAGAACCATTAACAAGTGCTGAACAGTTTCAGTGCTCTCTTTGTTTCCTCTCCTGTTGCTGGGCCACCATCCTCCTTCAGATTCTGAGCAGCTGCACAGGTGACCCGAAGCCCTCTTCCCAAAGAAACAAGTCCTGAGTCATAAAAACTGTGCAGTTCAGCAAATTTTCAGTGCATTTTGGAGAGAGACAACGATTTCCTTATCCTTCCTTGAAACATTTCTCCTTCTCTAGCTCTTCCAAAAGCTCGTCTGCTATTTCAGTTTTAAGTGTCAATACCTAGGTGCATGGCAACTCGTTATACAAAAAAATACTGAGACAAATGGGATTACTGGGGTCTTATCAAGACGAGGAGGCAGCATCAGGTGAAGAACACCAGAGCGATGGTTCTTTATCACTGTACATAGCAGAGCTCCACCAAACCATACCTTCCTTCTCCTCCCAAGTGTAATTACTAGTGGTAGACATGGGAGTCTTTGAGGACAAAGAGTAAGAGCTATCATCCGAAATGTCTGGTATGACACCTCTGCAGGTGTCAAGATGCAGGCAGTCCTAACAAGATTCAAATTACATACCAGCATCATGGTAGAGAAAGACAAAAAAACTTGCAAGGGATTAAGAAGTTACCTTTCCCAAGTGCACTTCTCCCACCATAGCATCTCATTCTTGTCTTGCCTTAAAATTTACTTAACAGAGCTTTTTGCCTTACTGAGGTACTGGGGGGAGGAGATTGAAAAATGATAGCATCTGCACTGTTGGCTACAAATGTCTGAAAGTGTCTTCCAGCTGGAAAGAAACAAAATTCACAACCTCTTCTGCACCAGAAGTTATCACGTAAGAATAAATATGTTGTGAATGCTGAGGATGTACTTTGAAATTAGCTATGAGCAGATCAATCTGGGACACCAAACAAACCAGCTCAAAAGAATACCATTCAAGATAACAGCTATTATCTAAGTGGCAGCAAACACAACAGCCCCATGAATATTTCTTGTCTCTCCTCCCAGGCCTAACTAAACAGCCTAAGTCATCTGTAGAATAGATTCCCCATTTGTCTCACCAGATTGATAACCTTTTTATTCCTCTTCTTTTTCCAGCCATTTTTAATGGCTCTACCTCCATGCGTACAATCCTCACACCATCCATGAACTTACTGCTTCCACCAAATGGAGAGATGCAACCTATTGCTCTCCTTTTTAGCCTTTGGAAGGAAAGACCCTCCACATAACTCTGAGGCCGTAACTTCAGGCCATCTCCAAGCATACTACTTATATTTTATTTATTATTCAACCTTTTCTCATATTTCCTACAGCAACCAAGTCAACAGGAATAAAAGTGCTTTTATGTTTCTAAATGTTATTCTGAATTCTGCCTACTTTTCCTAGCAGAAACCACGTTCAGAAATGCTCTTTCCTCATGCCAATTTCACTGCAAATACCTGATTTGAATTCTGAATAATTAGCAAATGAGGTGATCTCTGACAGAAGCTGGCCTACCTTAATATATCTATAAAATCTTATCAGAGAGAATATTTTCAGATTAAGAACCTCTATTGCCTGAAAAGCTTACGGGATGCTCAGGAATACGGGAAACTGCAAGAGACTATTGCAATATACCTGAGTGACACATCTCCCCTCATGCCTACATGATGTATGTTAATTTACACTTCCACATTAAAACAAACCAAAACAAAGCAAAAACCACAAAAAAAGCCAAAACCAAGCACTATCAAATTTCCCTGCTAGACCATAATTACATTTTCTTATATCAAGATGCTACAGATAAAGATATTTCCCATTTGGTGTCCCTAGTTTCCCTACATAAGTTATAAGCTCTAAAAGGAATGTCTGTAGTATAGAGAAAACAACCATTTGTTGGAAAAGGGTATGCTTCCTCCAATGAGTAATTCTCCTTCAAAAAAAAAAAAATTGCCAGTTTTAATTTTTGACTGCATCTTTTTGCTACAAACACCACATACAAAATATTTAAATTTGCAAGTATTAAATAAGCGATCCAAGCATAGTATCCAAGCAGTCTGTTCAGTTAGGGCCCCCAAGCCATTTTAGAGGCAGAAAACATGCGCCAGTATATATTTATACATGCATATATGTTCTCACACCACAGGAAAAGACAAATATGTTCCTACATGTTATATAAAGTTTAGAGTTCATCGAGATTGTTTTTAATTTAGAAAACAAATAATCATTTCTGCAGAGGAAAATCTAACATATAGAAGCCCATGTTTAAAACTTCCCTCCAAAACTCTGAAATGTCATGTTTTCACATTCATAGCCATATATTAAATATGAAATATTTAAAAGCAAATGTTTAAAGCTGCTCAATGTATGACAGAGTCACCGCATACTCAGAAAATGCATCTGATCTCTTTCAGCGAATGTTAAGATACTAAAGAATTTGAGCCAAAAAAAATGATCACTGGAACATCTTTGAAGTTAACAATTAACTTGCTTCGTAGGAAGATAATCCCCCACCTAGCTTAAGTTATACCAACTTTAAATCCTGTTGTCTTTAGGGAAAGGAGGGAACTGTTTCTAAACAGACAGAGCACGAAGGCTCAGTACACTAACATAAGCTTGTTCAGTAAGAAGCTACTTGGAACTCACCACCATTCAAGAAACTGTGCCTGCTGTCATCGTCACACAGGCACAGGGGGCCACTTCCTCATTCTGCTGGTCCCCGGGGGAACAGAAACACTGTTGTTCCAGCCAAGCTCTAATACGCTGCTGCTCTACAGCCCTGAAGCTGGTTAAAGTGTCAGACAAATTCAGACTCCCTGTACTGTGCAATTAAGAAACCACAGCACCCACAGATGTTAGCCTCAAAATGCTGAGTGACTGGTGTCAAATGACAGAACCTCCTCCTGTTTCAATCAGTTACTTCAAGAAAAGATTCCACCATCCCACCAAGAATACAATAACACAGGAACATCTTCCCACTTTATTATTTTACATACATACTTAAGTTTACTGCAGAAAAAGAAGGTGTCCAACATGACACTTGCAAAAGATCAGTATCTTTTGAGCTTACGCAGACACAGGTGAGGAGGCAAGTATACACTGTAAAATATACACCCTAGAAGACAGATGGGTTTGGAAGGATTGATAAGACGTAAAAACGATACTAGAGAACCCAAGGAGGAAGGTGGGAGAGGTAGATGAAAGCTCTGCTCCAGCCAAGTTGTATCACTCAGGTAAACACTGCAAAACTGGTTCTAGGATTACACTCAAAGAGCCTCTATCTAAAGGAGAAAAAAAAATCTTGCCAAGCTAAATAGAGACAGGCTCACTGCTGTTACTGTGCTGCCCACAGCGTTTGTTAGCAACGGTCCTGAGACAGACCTCTTCTCATTCTTTACCTCACCTCCCATGAAACTCCAGATCACCACACAGACCATGGCCTTAGTGCTACAGCACATCGCAATCATTTGCATTCTCTTCTTAGTACCTCTGTTGTTTGGGGAAAAAGAAAAATCACAGAAAAATGATAAACATTTAAATCTCCTTTTCCACTGGGAGCAGAGCTTGAATGGCCAGGCAGCCTCTGTCCCCCCTCTACGCTTCACCAGCGCCTCCTTGTTTTTGTTCCATTATAAAATGAGCCTGAAAAACACTGTTCAGCAAATGGTAGCAGAATTCTTTTACCCCATTTGAGCTGTTCCTTTAGTCATCCCCTCCACATTGTGAGAAACTGGCAAGTTGAAGAAAGGTGCTCCCAGTTTATAAAACAGGTGTGATGTGCAAATACCTCTGTCACCTCGAACAGCACTAACAGCAAAATAGGTTATTCTGATGCAATTCTATACTGCAGAACACCCAGGACTCCAGCGACCAGTAATGTATGTCCTGATGCATAAGGCAGACACAAGAACTTAACTACATTATTCATCCCTTTTACATAATAGATGGAGGGAAGGAGAAGTTACAGAATGGACTTCGGTCTTACCCTAAATGTCTCTGCCTACAGAGACAGCTTCAAGGTAGTAAAACAGACTGACACGATGTTTGCACTAGAAAAGACTTTTAAAAATCTAGGCAAATCAGCCAAAAGCGTCAACACATGCAAAAGCATTTTAAGAACTTGCCTGAAAAATGGAAAACCAAGCAGTCCTGCAAGTGCAAAATAACAGATGCTTAAAAAAATTAAGCCTAAAAAATATTATTACAAAGTAATTGGAGGTTTGAATTGGAGGAAAAAAAAATGTCCTACACAGGAAAATAACTTTAAAAGTCTACAATGAAGCTCAGCATTACTCCATACGGATTAAAAAGCTAGGAAACCTGTTTTTGATTAATATAAATCTTCACACTTAGACTGAATGTGCCAGAATTTGTGACTGGTGAATAAATTCCAGTTCTACTTCAAATGATTGCACGAGGGAGGAAGTAAGAAAATAAAGATCAGCCACTGACATAACACAGTCAAGTGGCCAAAACCATTTGTGGGCATGTGGCATTTTTAAAGACACCACTGTTTTCCTAAAACTTTTCTAGTGTCCCAGATTTCTATCCGGAATTGCATGAAGTATCTTTACCTTAACATAGGACCTTTCAGTGAGGATGCCTGCATCCAAGATCCTTCAGCAGTCTGGCATGGTATTCTGCATCCAATTTATGTATTTTAAAATAAATACATTTTAAAAAAGGGAAGATCCCTAACACATTCTGGATCTCATTAATGAGATTACAGCACCGCTATGAGGTGTTTAGATACAGAGCTGTCTAAAAGAAGCATGAACACACTAGCATATCGTGGCAAACTGAAAATTAGGATTTTAAGCTTTACACAAGAGATCACTGAGCCTCTGTATGATCTTATATGAACAATAGACACTGCAGACATATTTTTTCCCCAGAAAAAAAAGAAACAGGAGCAAAAGCCTATAAAAGGAAGCACACTAAGTTAGCCCAAATTTCTGACAGTGACACTAAGTATTGAGCATTTGGGTCTTCAGACAGACATCCTTTTGGGTATCTTCATGCTCTAAACAGGAGATATATCACAGGATGGGAAAATCTATAGCAATCAATATACCAGAAAAGTATTTTGTTACTCCCTCACTGCAGCAGCAGATTCTTGAGCTCTTCCATAGAGCATTTGGAAAATCAGAGCATTTGAGGTAAAAGGATTTCTGAAAACAATTCTACGTACAAGATTAATAAGAAGCCATTTTGCAAGGTTTTCGGTGAGAAATACATACAGAGCATAAGGAACAGGGCATAAATGGAGTTATCCTTCTCACAGCGTTCATTCTCAGCATCTGGTCATCAGTCAGAGCAGGACTTCAATAGCCAGGCAATACACCTGGAATACCAGTTTTCAGTCAAGGAAGTAACGTGAGACCTGCCACTAGTTTTAGATTCCATTTTTGTTCATTATTAGAAGATTTATTAGGAGCAGTTGAGAAGTATTTGAAGATAAAATTACTATGCACGTTTTATGTGCAGGCTTTATATTGTTCATACAAGTATCGTACATTACCTAGTATCTTTTTGTGCTGTTCTTGGTGTTGCAAGAACTAATGTACACACAAACAATTCTGTACATTTGCTGTCATTAATTAACCTGGTAGATACCACATTGATGTACCTGTAATTAGCTTGTTTTCCATAACCACTGCAGTTTTGCTTTCGCATAGCTTCTCTTCTGAAATTCCTCTGATTTCAAATTGAGCTATACTGCCAGCCTTATCCATATCTTGTTCATCATAAAGATGAACATGCTGGAACTTGTTCTGTTTGCAGATATACATTACATAAAACCTGCAACAGAGGCTATTAACTGATTATTCCCATACTATATGTATATGAAGCACTTCTGGGAATAAATCAGAAGTCATAAATCCTTATTTAATTAACTTGTGTAAGAAAACACAAGGCTGGACTGTCCAAACATTTACACACCTAGGTTCTACCAAGCCCAGTGGCAGATCAGTGCTGCAACTGTTGAGCCCTATCAAGTAAATTACTTTTTTTGTGTCTGTAGAGCCAGGTACAACATTACCTAGAGAGAGACTGAGCAGTTGTCCAGATTATAAAAAACATGGGAAATTTCCAGTGCTAATAACTGTCAATGGAGAACTCAAAGGAAATGCAGGAACTTTTTGGCAAGCACAGAACCTCACAACTTTCAAGTGATCCTCTCAATTTCTGTATTATCAAAAGCATAACACATGATGACCTCCAACATTAAATAACCTAGTTATATCCATATATATTATATTCATAGCTACCAATAAACGATGTATTTTATCAAGAAAGTGTATGGCATGAATGCAACACAGGAGAGATGTTCTCCAAGGTAAAGACTTTGTAAAAAATTACCATCTTGATTTATAACTTTTCAAGCACAACTTATTTAGACAATACAGATAGCACTGTATATTTGTACCATCATCAAAAGTAACAGAACCGAGAATTACTTCATTTTTTGATGAATGAATCAAAAGCTGAGGATTCTTAGACACAACAGACATGCAGGAATCAAAGTCAGCACTGCTTTTTCAATTAGAGAATGCACAACCAAAAGTAGGTTAGATAAAAAATGGTATTCACCCTCCAAGCATTCTAATTCAATGTAAATTTTAATAGCAAATAAGCTCAGCATTGAACAACGCTCAAAAGACACCCAAACCCAGTCAAATAAATCATCTCTTTGGACAAGTAAGCTTTTAAACAGCCATACTCAGAGGAGACTAGACTCTGAATTATTATTTTTCCTCACTTCCAAAATAAAGCCACAGCAATAACAAAACCAACAAGATATTTTAGAATATCCCCTGCATACCAAATTGGAGCACTAAGTAGCATTTCAATTTTCTTTTCCATTTCAGCTTCCGACTCACTAAAACATGCTCAATTTTTACATTCCTTTTCAACAACTTTGCGTAAAAAAGGATTCACTCTGCTGTTATAGACAAATTGTTCTTTTCCCAGTTCCCCCTGGGCAAAGTGACTTGAACCTGTGGAAGGCATACCTCAGATCATGCTGCCTCCTGTGTACAAAGGACACAGGGAGCTGCTGCTGCCCATCACGTGAAGGAAAGGTAAATTGGGAGAATCTGTGTGCTACAGGACAGCAATCAGGACTTGAGCCTGTGTTTTCGTTTGACATTTACCAGTTGGTTTTGTGGAGAGACTATATTTTTAGAGAACCTTCCAAAGACTGTACTATCAAGTGCTGCCATTTCTGACCACTAAACACAAACAAGCATTGCATTATCATCTCTCAGCAGTGGCATCTAAGAGATCAGCTGCAGAAATACTTCCAGGCTTCTGATCGCCTTCCATCAGTCTCCAAGATTTAGAGCAATATGTAACACTGTGTTCCCTACACACCCAGAAATTTAACTGTGTGGTGACACCCAGACTTCCTTTTTTAACAGAATAAAGCCAAGTACATCAAGGCACTTCTGAAGCTGCACCCATGTCATACTTCCCTTAAAAAGAACTTGCACAAATACTGAAAAAACCCCTAAGCAAGCAGCCATCCACATCCTAGATTCTGACTGTTAAGGATGTATCACTTCTAAATGAAAATAACTGTATCAAAATGTGGTTATAGAGGGAATAACCTTGGAATAAAGCATCTCAACAGCAGCAGAAAGGACACTACAGTTCGATACCCTAAAACAAAGCCCTGTCATTACAAGAGTAACTCTCTGCAAAACTCAAATACAACAGCTTTGCTTTCAGCAGTACCTGTGCCTTACCAAAGTCTGATTTCTCATTCCTGTAAATCTATATAACCAAGCTTCCTTGGGTGCTGCTTAAACACCCAGCTCATTTTGTCACCTTTGCTCCTTTGATGCTCTCCCCTAATCCTCAAGCACAATCCCCTCAAGACAGCTCCCCTACATGGCTGATCACTGGCAGCTTTCTCCTGCCTTCCTCTGCTACAGGGTTATTTGCAGCATATTGGTAATTTAATAACCCAGCATCTGCTTTCCTCCAACAGCATACTATTGCTGATTACACCTTTAAAAAAACACCAAACAAACAAACAAAACCCATAAAACTCCAACAAAACCCCATCACTTAAAAAAAGCAGTCTTTAAGCTAAGAAAGGAGTTTTCCCTAGAAAACATGGATTTAATTACAAAGAATAATTGGTGGGAAAGAGAGCCCCAACTTAACTATTACTGTGAAGGCAACTGTTGTTCAAAAGGAAAAATGCAGCCCTCTTATCACCAAAAATCATCAACAGAGACACAAAGGCAGAGGTGGGAGGGGGTAGAACAGCAGCAGATACAGAGGGAACAGCAAATCCCAGGAAGAATGGAGGGTCAGGTCTCACAGATCCTACGCTCCCGTAACACCTCTGACTTCACAAATAAGTAACAGAGCTGGAGAGAAACACACTTCTGCCCAGCTGAGTTCTTATTCTTGACATCCAGACAAAAATTGAAGGAGATGGCAGCAGCTGAAAGCTTTTTCAGTAAGGAGGGAACTGGTTACCAGTTATAATTCCAGCCAGCCTTCCCCCTTTTTAATGCTGGGGGGGAGGGAAGAGACAACTACTATATTTTCTGAAGAGCGTGAGGCTGCCAACTGGCTGTTCTACTGGAAAGGATTAAAGTATAACGTCAAGGAGAACTGTTGAAAGAATTGGACTAGGGAAAGCATATAGCTGGGAGTTAGGGACTCTTCCTTCTACATGACAGTACAACATGGATTTTAATACTTCTCCAGGACCCACGGAGCAAGGGGCTGCTCTTCAGTAATTCAATACTGACACACTTGAGTTTACTTGGCAACAAGATCAGGAGGCAACTTCTTCTCTATAGTTTCACTGGTGTAATTCCAAAGAGTGACAGTGGAGTCAGTGGCGGTGCAGATTTACATCATCATAAAAGAGCTGGACTCACACCTTTTACCATCTGTACAATGAACAGGATAGGGAACTTGAAAAACCAACTATTCCATATATATTTGTCAACATATTCCTCCTGGTAAGGGAGACATTACTATGGTTAAAGAGAAGCACCCCTTCCTTTCCTAGCACCTGATGCGTATCAGCTGCTGCCATTTCATCGCCATGACCGCCAAGGCTCTGTAAGCACCAAGAGGCACCAGAAACTCAGAAAAAACACGTCAAGTGTGTTCTTCAGTGCTAGCTAACCGTGCACACACACACAGTTATGAAAGCCTTAGTCGTATAAGGCACCCAGGTTTGTGGGTGCTCTCACCACTTCCATCCTTCTCCACCTCCAATCCAGCATTTGCCACACCCTCCAGCTTCATTTAACTTGCATAACAAGTTCGGCCAGAGAATCCACCTTTGTCAGTAAAGTAACATCCCAGCCATAACAAATTAATACTAATAAATGAGTAGTGTCTTATATTGACAGTAAACTGGTGGATGTGAAGAAGAAAAGATGTTAATTTGCTTGATACATTGTGGGATATTAAAATCAAGGCTTGGTATTTCCAGCTCAGTTGTTTTAATAAGTCTGAAGCCTCTCCTTTCCAAAAGCAGTGAAAAATAACTTAGCCCCCCAAATAATCACCAATTATATCGAGGCCCATTCAGAATGTCAAGGAAAATGGTGGTAAGGGGCTAAATACTTTTATGCCAGCTCAGCAAATCCAAGAGGGGAGTATTCGCAATGTTTTTTCTTTACATACATTCACATTAATGTTTTTAATTCAATTTTCTTTGATAGAAATTCTCCGGCCATCTTCACATTAAAGCATACTAGTTGTTGTACTGACCCTTCCTAATGAAGTGTGTATGAAAGGTGGTGTCAAGAAAAAACTGGAGCTGCCTGAGCACATCGAGAGCCCTGCACAGGTGTCAGACAGAACATGCCTGTTCATAACAATCCATTCATGAATAAACACATCTACTATGACATCCCCCATCACCAGGGCCACCAGGGCCTGCTTCCTTGACTTGAACAGAAAAACATCGGTGGAAAGGGTAAGAGTAGAAGGCAGAACAAGATTTGGTAAGAGTAGAAGGCAGAACAAGATTTTTATTTAACACAGCCCAGATTATACTACAAAATTTTGCTGTCACAGTTATGTCAGTAGCATGAAGAAAAAACCCAAAACACGCCCACAAGTGGCATCACAATGCCAACAAAGCCTCCTGTAGAGAAGGAACTTTTCAGCAAGACTGTCATTTGGTCAGTACAGTTTCTATCATTTAATCTGATGATTTTAGAACAGCCAAAGGCATCCCTTTGACAGTATTTCATTGTTCTCTCAAGTGAGCAAGTGCACTACCTACACATCCTGCTTTCTGCAGGTGTTACATGCATCTTCCCTAAGGGCTCTCTCTGTGGAGCACAGAGTCTCCCAACGTGGACCATGCAGTGCTCAACCTCATCCTGCTCCTGTCATCCTGCTCTAGTCCCTCCCACTTTACTGTCTCAGACGCTATGGAAAGGAGGTCTTACCTATAGTGTCTACAGCCTGCTAATCTGCTGTCTTTGAAATACCGAGGCACTGTATCCAATTAGAACTGTGGAGAAATATTCATCCTGTCCCTGACTAAGACGAAGCACTTCTTTCAAAAGCTATGGTGGCACAGTGCCAGCGCTAGGGAGTCCAAGTGTTCTGGGTAGAGCCAAGAGTTATTAATTAGTTTTATTAGTGGCAGGTCCTTAATGTGAAGTGACAGGGAAAGAGAGAATATCCCATCACTACTGAAATATAAATTGTCCAGATTTCAGTTTTGTTGTTCCACAACACATACAGGCGACCAGCCAGGGAAGAGTGAGGAAGACTGAACACAGCCAAATGCCTGTATTCAGTGTTCCTGTATATTAATGGTGTACTGAAAAGACTCTGTTACCTCAGGTGGCTCTCCCGGGAACTACTCATGAATTTTAATTATGAGGGAGGGAGCATTTTGAAAAATAATGCTGCCTGCATGTTAGCATTAAGCATGGCCTTAGCTACAGCAGCCATTTCCCATGAAAACAACACAGGCAAGATGAGGGGGACAAGGCCTACTCACTTTTGCTTCAGTAGGACTGCTAGTCTGAGAAGGGGATTTGGCCTCCTCAAGGATGGGTTCAACATTCAGAGATCAGCCTAAAAAATTTTTTTTGAGCACAAGCAGCACTAATTCTTGCACAGAATAATACTGGCATGTAGGTAATCAGGTCACATACCCCAGAAGACAGATGTTTGGAAACAAGTCTCATCTCAAACACTTCAACCAAGAGACTGTTACTGAACAGGTTAGAAATAAGTCTCAAGCACAGTTTCGTCCAGCAATGCCTCTAGTTCTGCAGCTTGTTCCTCGTGTCCCCTGCACGAGCTGCGGCTGTGAAGCTGCCCAAGCTGGGACTGCTGTAAATTGCAACAGCGCTCAGCAGCCAACTGCAATTCGCTTCAATAGGCTGATGCATTGAAGAAAGTTTACCAAGTCCTTATTAGGGTTTTGAAAGTATTTGCATAAAATGAGCAACTTGAGTTCTAGATTATATGCACTGATAGAAAGCAAAGAGAAAAAGGTGTCGGTGCTGAAAGAATATTGACCAAATAAATAATATGAGTTTCAGTACCACCTATTAGTTGCGCCAGTGTAGTACTGAGGTTGATGACAGGCTTTACAGAAACACATGGAAAGGGAATACTCATAAGGAATATTAGATATAAGATGAAGAGTGCAACACAAAAATGGAGGTGAAGTCACCTACATGAGATCACACCACAACTTGTTTTAGAGCACAGAACTTGCACACTGTTCTACTCCTCTATCCTGTATCTGTAGATGTCAGGACAGAAGATGTTAAGGTTGCTTCCAGCATCCACTACAGTATGTCTCCTCCATGATACAATACAAGGAATATGAAGTAGAAATAAAAGCCTGGAGACCGGACCTCCAGCTAAACAAGCTCCCAATATTATTGCTTAAAACTGATAGTGAAAAATAGAGGATAGTCACATAATTTCTCTAGCAGTCCCCCTGCCTTGCCCTACCAAGTAAAGCAAAACAACAACAAGAACAAATAGAAAAATCAATCCTTGGAGCAGAAAATAAGTACTTCCAACAGTCCATGCAGCAAAAGGCGACTTTTTCACTTAGAAGGTAAAAATAAGGAGGATGGGCGCAGGGCAGAGGGAAAGGAAAAGAGAAAAGGGGCAAACCTGCAACCATCCAAAAAAAATCATTGCATCTCCTTTCCCACAAACCCCTCCAATCAGAGCACTCTCTGCAGCAAATGCCACAGATCTGAGCAATCAGAGTTATCTCTGAGTAATAGTGTACCTGCAAGAAAAGACCTGGAAAAACATTAATCTGATGGAAGGCTTTAAAGCAGCCGCATTAAACAAAGCCAGCCAAGGCTACTCTTGCAAGTTCTGAAGTAAATAATTTCCCAGTGGAAAAGGAGCCCCGTGGACTAAACTAATAAAGAGAACTGTATGATCTAATGGTAATATTTTTAATTAAGTTAGCTTTTCAGATTGGCAGGAATGAAGCGATACCCTAAAGAAAACTAACCTTCAAACAGGAAAAAAAAAAAAGGGGGGGNGCACCCATGAAATTCCAGGAAAACTTCAGAATGCCAGTGACAGAGTGACAGACCTAATATTAAAATCTCTTACAAACGTCGTTGCAGCTGAAGGACAAGCACCTTCACGTTGTATCTCTTCATAACGGAGGTAAAAACAAGTACTTTGTTTAAAGAAAAACACTTAACCAGTAGCAGCAAAAAAACACTGAAAACCTTTCACTGCTTTGTTTACCCAGGCCATTAGGGCCTACAGAACACAGCAACTTCATGACACTAGTCTCAAACTAATATGCTTCTAGCACACAGAAGATTATTCCTACTGACAAATAAAAAAGTGTTAATGGGAAGGAAAGGGTTTCAAATAACCAAAGATGAACTAGATATCAAAGGCACTGACCGTTTCCACTTCAAGCATCTCCATAAAGTCCTGAAACTCCACAGCAGTGCTGTCTCCATCAATGCTAGAGACTAAGTCTCTGAGGCTGGATGGGGCTTTGGGCAACCTGGTCGACTGGGAAGTGTCCCTGCCCATGGCAAGGGGCTGGGACCCAATGATCTTTAAGGTCGCTTCCAACCCGAACCATTCTATTATTCTATGAAGTCACAGACTGGAGCCGCTGATGTATACAGATAGACACAAATGGTGCTGTCTTTACATCTTTATTAAGAAAACAGTTTCATTTAACATTCAAAGAGAGGAAAACCAGGTCCTTCCCTTTGTCCTTTTCTTTGTTTTTTTTTTTTTTTTTT
>VXBJ01007278.1:1372620-1399212 GCA_013400055.1 Nycticryphes semicollaris
TTTTTTTTTTTTTGAAACCTAAAATATATAATGCATCGACTCCATAGTTACTAACACTTTAAAAGCTCAAGTTTGGACTCCAAAGCCATGGCTATATTGTGTTTGATTTAATTTTTAAAAGGAATTGACTCATTAACACATCCATTTCTGCTTTTTAAGAATTTGGAATTAATTTCACAGGTGTGAAGGTAGGAAACAGTTATTTACCACAACCAAAGAGAATTTTCCAGTATGTTCAAAAGAGACAGGAATAGTATTTTTCCTTGTCATTAATTTTTCCTGCACAATCTCTTGAGTTTTCTTATCCTGAAAGCAACAACTAAAATGTCTCTTAATACAACAGCGTCCAAGAAATGGAACACAAATTATGAAACAGGGGAGAGTTGAATAGGAAGAAAAAAAATAATAAAAAAAACCCCTCTAGTGTTTTATATCTCCTCATTCTAATTGAAATGAACAGTACATGTGTTCATTGAAAAGAGAAAATAAGCCCATTAGCTCTCAAACGAAAGACGAATATCAGGGAATACTCAGAAATGAGCTCTGTCTCTCCAAAATGAAAAATGTGAAACAAAAATTTTAATCCATCATGCTGGGGTATTCAGATCATCCTCCACCAAAAGTGTGAGCCTCAAATATCATCAGACTATGGCCCCTTATTAGCTCCTGTAAGCTTTGATTGAGGCAGAAAGATACAAACCATTTTGCCCTTGGACGCCTATTAAAGCACTGATTTCTTATACTGCAGATTGCGCACTGATTTGGCTTAAGAAAATTTTTACATTCTTCTGGGTTTTTGACAAGGTAGTAAAGCACTAAATTTAAAGATGGATGTGTGAGAGATCAAAGGTAATGTGTCCATGCAAATAATTTAAGTGTATTCTTTCCAAGGCCACTGTATAGTTATTTAACTAATCTTAACAGTTCTGTGCATAAAAATTAGTAAGAAGATTACAGTGAAGAAAACCCAAATACATTATATGGCTAAGAATAACAGAAATTGTTTTTACCAGTGGTGAGATATTGTTCTGGACATGCATTTGAGTTCTGTTGCACCTTGTTTTTTAATAAAAAAAAAAATAAAATTGGTAACTGACTATCTGTAACATTCAACAATGTTTCTGAATGGACTACAAATGAGTTTGAAGATCCTGAACGCAAACATGTCAACTCCCTCCACTGGTAAAACCCTACAAGGTTTATGGTAACCTCCATTCTTCAACAACTTTGTTTTAAGCGCTTCATTTTAGACTGTGAAGGCTTCTCCTCAACACCCGAAGCCAATCCCCTAACGATTTCAGCACAGTTTCATGACTGTTATCCCCTCCAGTTCTCGTGTTGTAATTCTGCCCCGGGCCCCTCTCACTGCTGTGCTCAGGTCTCTCCTGCACACTGCAGCTTCCCTTCGGAAGTGAGCCCAGCGCTGCGCTGTGCAATGGAGCAGGAGAGATTCTAATGGCTCTTTGCCAGGCTCCACTGCAGACCCCAGGCATTTTGCCAGCAAAAAGATAACACCCCCTCCAGGGATCATCTGGGGTACAAACACCCAACCTTTCATGCTCTTCATGTGGCATGGAGGGTCTTCGTGTTTGTTTACTGAGTGGCAAGCATGGTGCCAGCATGGGATACACAAAACCCATTACTGCTTCAGAGGTCTCCAAAGGAGGACAAAGATTCGGGAGAAGAACAGGGGTTTGGCAACGATGTGGTGGAAGCTTCAAGGAAACATGCAGCCTGGGACAAGCTGTCTCTCAACTCCAAGCCTTTGCAAGAATCCTGATCCTCAACACCCTCTGCCTTCCTCCCATTGCCTTTCCTCACCCCCTGGGAGAGTTCATATTTTGATTAAACACACAAGAAGTTGGTGAAATGTCTTTATTATTTAACAAAGCTCTGCAAACACTCCCATGGGGAGCTGAATGCCTATACTCAGAAAGGTAACTCAACAGTGCATTTGGGCATGCTCTCAGCAGGGCTCAAAAGCTGAGCTGTAACACATTAATGATAGGATACATGATAGATGATCTGACCACTGTGGACTTGTGAGCATGCAGAGGTAATTGCTTTACAGTAGCTCAAGGATTCTCCTCCGAGTACTGCTGGAAAGAGCTGCTGGGGAACTGTGGTAAGAGCAGTTTCAGAACAGCACATGAAAGCCAAGCAGCGTTTAATCACTGCAGTACCTTAGAACATGCCAGCCTTAATACTATTTATCTAAACACATAGAGCAGTGCGTGCGTGGTGCTTACAACCAGCTTTTCACCCATCTTCGTAACTTACAAAGTTGTGCAACAAACAGCATTATCTGCCAACACATCAGTTAAAGCACTAAATAAGCCACCGGATGGCCAAACACCCAAGTCAGAGAAGAGTTTCAGCAATATGGAAAAGGAAATTAAAAAGCTCTTTATCCTTCTGCCTATGTAACACACCAAAACCAGGCAGCTTTTCGTCGGCCTGCGTTATCACTGTGTTTGGATTAGTGCAATGTGAACCGCAGCAACTGCTGTTATGTAACTAAACCCTGAGTATACAGTTGTCATTCTGGGTAAATTTAACTCTGCAAGTTTAGGACAGAGGTCTATTGCCAGCCAGACCATGGGAAATAACAGAAATTTAAAGACACAGGGCCCTTTTTGGTTTCCCTCTTCCACAGAAATAACGAGATGGGTCTCTCCCACCCCAAGGCCCATCTCAGAAGACTGGTGGTAACAGCCACTGTGATAGGGAGCTCAAGAACAACAAATCCCGAGGAAAGCAGCAGGCGTTCAGGCAGCAGGCACCGGCAATACTGACAGTTCCAGGCTTTAATGCAGCGAGGAGCCAAAGTGCACGTGCTTGTACCGTGATGAAATCATAACAGGGAGCCTTATAATGAGAATAGAGTGTATTATTAGCACTGTTATGAAACTGTTTTAGCACTTGCAATTAGCGCTTCCCTATGACTATCAGTTAACTTTAAGCTGTGAATCTGTTTTCCGTCTCCTGTCATTTATCAACAAGCAAGTCACTGAGTTACCTTTAGCTGAAACTGGTGAATAAGCCCTGACGTCAGAGCAGAGCATTGGGTAACAATAACATAGCTCAAACTACTAACAGCTGGAAATAAACACAAAAAGGAGTAGCAATAAACACATGAATAAGTCAGAACTGAAATATTTAGAAAAATCCTCCTTGAGCCTGATTATAGCCTTGTTTTAGGACCCTTACATATGCTATTCTAATAAATGCAAAATACCATAAAGTTGACCCCCTGCCCAGTTTTTTGCTTTTTTTTTTTTTTTGCATTTCACACAGCTCAAGACCTTAGTTTACGTGAAGAGGTACTTCTACTGCAACAGATTCCTCCCCAGATCTACCAGCGTAGCTGTGCCACCTCCTGACCAGCCCACAACCCAGAGGTCACACTGATTTCTGCCTAGGAAGTACCTTCAGGTTTCGCTGGGAAATATTTGCGCTTACTTGAGAGTAAAACCAACTTCTGTAATTGCAAGAACAGTTTTCACTTTTCCAAACAGCAACTTATTTTCAAACTTAAATGAATGAGAACAATGCAGGAGGAAAGAAGATCATACCACAGCCTTCCACTGGATTACCTCCTGATGACAATTTATCCTCCAGTTCACAGACTGGGGACAGAGTGTGTCAAAGCTTTTTGTAGATTATTCTATTCCAAAGGAAATAGAAAACCTGCAAGCTAAAAATCTGATGACAGAATTGTGTACTGAAGCGACATCCACAGATGTTTTAATACATTTAGACAAGCACATTAGAATGTCTCTTGAAAATCACCGAAGTAATTCTGTTCATAAGCAAATTACAACAGACTAAACAGGATGAGAACTGAAAAAAACCAAAGGGGAATGGTGAAGACAAATCAATAGTTTATAAAATTAAACAAAAAAGGACATGCTATCTGATAAATTTATAAAGAGGCATGTATCTTTGCGTTATGAAAATGGCGTGTTTGCTTTCTTCCAACTGCCAATCTTGTTGAGGCCAAAAAGCAGGATTTACAAAAACTTACCAGGGATTTCTAGACGTTCTGCAAGTCAAGGAAGAAAGTAACTCCCCCTGCACCGTGCTGGAGAGCCCAACGTCCAAAGCATCCAGCTGAGCATGCCCACATCACCTTTACAGTGCAAAGCTGGCCAAGTCCAGCCCCTTCTACGGCAGTAGATTCCCTGCTTATGCACTGCACAACAAATGTAATGATTTTTCTTCTTCTTTTTAAAGAAGCTCCAGAAAGAAATTTGAGAGCCCCATCAATTGCCCAGAGGCATGACTTCTATAAATAAAATGTAATAAACTCACACACTAATCAGACTGGTGAGTGACTAAAGATCTAGGAGCTATAGTGTTGTAGATCTGTAGATCTCTCCCCTAGAGATAAAAGCTGCTGGCCAAAGTGCATTTCAGCAGCCTGCGGATGGCAGCAGCTTTGGCCAAACTAACCCTACAGGTTTAAAACTTGTCTGACACAGACCTGGCTATACAGTACTGGAGAACACTGAGAACATTCAGAGGTTAAGACTAACAATGAATGACATAATGCTGTCTTTATTTTCACCTTCACTCTTACTCCCTTCAAAAGATGTTTCTACAAAGTGAATCTTCAGCGATAAAAACAGAGAAAAGAGCTCAGAATTAGGTTTGACCAAGTACTTTTCAATTTCTTCAATCCGTAAGTTATGTTCCCATGAAGATACATGTGAATCTCTTGCACCAACAACTGCTAGAAGACTTCTATACTATTATTATCAGAATCAGTCCTTTGCAGCACTACTTTAAAGTAGCTGTGCCAGATAAATGCACTGACTTTAAATACTCATCCCCTAGTTGTAATATTAATCAACCATTTTCCCTTTAACAAGTGAACTGAAAAATGATCTTTCAACCAGAAAAAATGAGCACTAGTAGCTAGCTGTTAGCCTTGGTATGCCAGCTTGCCATCAGAAGCCCTGCCTGCTTATAAGATTCTATCAGCCCAGACACTCCTCCTGCATTCAATGCCTGCTGATTACACCCACAAGCCACACCCATTTTTCCAATTACTCCTGGCTTCACCATTCCCTTTTCCCTCTAGGCTTGCAGACAGTTCTGTATGTCATTTCCTAATAGACATAACAAGGCCTTTGATGTTCCCATCACTTCTGCATAACTTCCATTATAGTCAGCATTTTCATTGAGACTGAAATTAGAGCTTAATGATTCTAGTTTACAAAGACTTTCAAGTAAGTTCATGAAAATTTATCAAGTGACATATATATGTTTCTTAAATGCAAAACCCCTACACAACTCATTGGACTAGGCTTTTTGCTTGATTCCACAATGTTCCTTTCATAATCAAGCTGAAATGCCAAGCAAATAACACAAGTCCTGAAAATGCCCATCCTCCCCATGAGGGGGGAAGAAATTTTAAATATACACCTCCTTAGTGTTAAACCGGTTATGTGTATTTTATGTGAGCTTGGTACTGTATACCCCTCTATGACTTGCACTCTGACAACAGTAGGACGATGAGGGTAATACATAATTATAGGAGGGATAACTAGAAGCAGTTGTTCAGGAAGGTGGCAACAAAGCTGGCAAGGAGGATGTGCCCAAAGAACAACACTGGCTTTCTGACTCCTGGGTTCTCACCTAAGTAATAACACAGAAGTTTCATAGGCAGGACTTGAAAGCTTCATGTCTCTAATATATTTGGGGAATGAAAATGAAAGCACTCAGTCAGCCATTCCATGGAAGTTGCCAGGCCAAATCTCCTCAGCAGGCTCCTTCCAAGGTGAAAAGGTATTGAACTGTGCTCAGTGAGATCAGCACCAGGAAGAGCTACTTCAATTCTTCTGCGGGGACAAGCGAGGGCGAAGAGCACACTCTAGATTTTAGCTATAAGCATCACAGAAGGTTTTCTAAATTGCCAGGAAAAACACATATTAATTTATTTGCAAACAGCCGAAATCTCAGAGTTTGGGGACTGCCTGACAGCTCCATCATAATAGCTCATTATTTTCATGCTTTCGTAGCCTAAGGACTTTAGGCACATTAACAACAAAAGAACCTCTGAGGATAATTAAAATGTAACAAGAATTCCTTACTTAAATGAATACGAGAGTGAAAGTAAGGAACAGTTCCCAACATGCCATACTGGTATGTGGCAAAAAGTAAAATCAATGAAGATAGATAACAAAAACCTGGGAGTTGTTTTATTTTTAGGCACCTCCCAACCTTTTCTTCTACTTGCCAGTGTGCCTTTCTGGCTGGCTGAACTAGTTACTCAAAGCACCTGACAGTTTCAGCTGACTCAAGGAACACATTTAAGCTTTATCTGTGCCGCAGAGTTATTTGCATCAACTCAGAGTCTGTTCTTTTGACAGTTGTCTCATTTAATTGAGTAAAAAAAGCTGTCAGTCTAAAGAAACTGAGCCCAAAGTAAACTCACTTTGAACTAACCATATGCCAGAGCATCTCTCAGGACAGCCAATATTTAAGGATACGTTGAATCTAGTTCTCTGGATCCCTAATTAGATCATTCCTGAATTAAACTGTCAATGGCCCTAAAAATTCAACGTGCACCTTGCAACTACAGAGACAAATCTCTTTTCCCTAAAGATAGGCATGAAGGAAAGCCCACAAAATGTCTCTGATAACAATGCAGTAGAACAAAAACATTTTCAGAATGGATTAAATCCATGCAGCAAGCCCCCAAAATACCAACTTCTGTGGATATGCTGATCCAAATACAGGTTTGCATGTTCTATCACAGCATAACAATAAAAAGCAGCAATATCCCTGAAGAGAAGAAAGCTGATAATATCGCCCTGGTGAAGATTTGCATTCAGTTCCCAACAGCACTGTGGGTCAGGCCTGGTCAGGTAATTTTCTAACTGGAGTGCATATACAGGACTTGTGGTTGTGGCAGGTCCGTAGCCTTTCTAGCTGCAGTGGTAGCAGAATTAAGTGTACTTTACATTAGTAAACCAGTGGATGAAGACCCAGATTTACCACTACTGTTGCTGAACCTCCACAGTAAATGCGGCCTGATGCACACATAGCAATGAGCTTGGCACTATTAAAATATGAATTCACAGGGGTCTGATGCTCATTATCAATTACAAACTCCACTAGCATTTTTTTCTGCAGAGGAATCATTTTTAAATTCACTCCTCTATATGGATTCTCTAGCATCTAATAACAAGTACTTTCCTTTAATTGCATGCAATTAAGCCTCTTCTGTATGCCTGTTCTCACAAAACTTGCAGATATGTCATTATCTTTGAAACATCTGTCCTTCTGTCAAACATGACCAAAACTGATGGATTAAAAAATAGTGGTGGGAAAGAACGCAAATGAAAGGGAACATGAAGATGATACAAGGGTAAGAGCAAGAAAGAAAAGGAGTGGAAGTGTCCCATGACTAGTTTTTTGGACAAGAAACAAATGCAACTTGAAATTCTGTATTCACACTGTTAACGAAACTGGCACCTCAAACCTCCCATCCTTTTTAAACCTCACCATTTTCATGTACAAGCGGGTGAAGCAACGTAGTACTGGCATACAATTCTTAGAGACCTTCAAAAGCTACTTGGATCTAGTTAAGCTTCTCTAAAAAGTCTAGACAGACCATTTAAGAGGCTGTAGCTGAGTGCTGGAGAATTAGAGATTAATTTAGCACTCTTAGCAGACACAAATTAGCCCTATTTATCTTCATTTGAGGTTACAGTCGTTAGTGTCCAGTCTTGCACAGCAAACAAAGCCCTGAAATCTGGAAAACGTGGCTGATAAGGCAAAGTAATAAGGCAGCTACTTCTGTGCAACTTCATTTACAATAGATGGTGGGAAGGCAGGAAAACCAAAAACTTAAGTCAATGTACCGCGCTTCTCCTCAGGCTTTCTCAGTCTTACTTTCATCCTCAGCATCCTGGCTTATCTAAGAAAACTATTTGTCAGCTAGCTGAATTCTCAAGTCACTGAAAATTAATTCCACATTTGTAGTTTCTTCAGTATATTCTCAACCCTTTGAAATACACTAGGAATTAATCCATTCAAAGAGGTCTGTTGTTCAAAGCTACCCCTTCTCTCATTTTTTTTTGAGGAAGGATTCAAGCAAATATAAGAGCCTGGGTTTTACAACACGCGTTTTGTACCTGGTCATGACCTGCTAATCTTCAAAGTCTATTGATCCATGAATATTTCTGCAGTAAAACCATTGATTCTTTGGAGAGTCAGAAAGAAACTAAAATGAGAATATCTCGGGGAGTCTGTGTAAATAAAAAGTGAAAATTCAAATTATTGTAATTAAATAAAGATTTTCAGCTATTAAAATGCAGTATGTATTATGACAATTGCATGAGGATTCTTCGTTCGTGGGTTGAGGCTTTTTGGTTTGTGTTTGTTTGGGTTTTTTGTTTGGAGCTTTTTTAACACAGTATAGTGACAATACAATATATACAATAGATATACAGTGATATAAAGGGCCACATTCTACCCTCAGTTATGCAATGTGCAGATTCTGACAGCAGCTTTCTAAGTGCACATGAAAGCATATTTAGGCCCTAGAGTCAGACATAAAAATTTAAATGATATTGCATATATAGAGCTGGAAATGTCTTTCCATTTCATTCAATCTGAAATATTTCCCAATCGGTGGCAGACAAATTACTTGAGGATGAAGAGTATTGTATGGTGCTTGAATAAAAGGAATTTGAAAAGGTTTCAGTTTATAACAATAATTGCATTACATCTGACACAGACTAACTGCAGTGGGCCACCTATTCTCAATGTACAGTTTTGACTATATTTTCTTTTGCTCATAATGAATTACAAAGATGACGTTTCCGATTGCTGCATTAAGCTTGTGAAGAATGCAACAGTCATAAGAAAGGAAGGACTCTTCCTGCATTAACAAGTACGCAGGGCTGCATCTCCCACAAAAATCATGTTCAGCTTCGCTGGGTTGACCGCCATACTCAGCAATTTGAAAATTATCTCATTTAAACAGATAAAGATCCAACACTTAACCTCATAACAACTAATTTTTTTAATCCTGGCTAGAAGGAAAATGGAAAGGGAGATCATTTGGTCTCAATTTATGTGTGCCCTAGAAGTCCTAAGTGGGGGAAGTACACCTTAAATACATTTACCAAACTCTAATTCTTGCCTGTAAATCACACTGGTGAGATGCATTCCTTTCCCACTCCTCGCTTTAAGCACCCGTGGTGTTGATACGTGAACCTGCTGTACTCTGCCACACTGGGCTAGCTATACAGAAATTTACAGCTGAAAGAAGAGAAACAAGTACACACTCAGGGTAAGTCCCTGACTGAATTTGGACATCAGTCCTCAGAATAGTTACTCTCCTACACTTCTTTGTATTGTTAGGTGAATCCTACATGAGATGACTACTCTGTGTTCTGTAATTTGGATGTGTTAGAGGTATCAATATTGCATACCTGAAGACAAGGAGTATTAGAACACCCTATGGCAGCTATCACTGTGGAAAGTGAAATACAGTAACACTTCTTATCAGTCTTGGAGACCTGCCCCTTCCCTTCTAATGCTTTTCAGACAACTAAGAAAGTGAAACCAGATGAAGAGAGATAACGCAGACCTTACTCACCTGTTGGCAAGGAAAATGGCTGGAGCTTCATGGCCACTACAGAGTAACTGAGGATCAGAACAGCTGTAAAGTTAGACTTTGTGAGCAAACTAAGGAAGCATTTTCCACCATGGCACTTTATGTTGTTAGACTTGAGACACACAAGAATGCAGTTGATTGTCAGCATGCATATTGCCTAATGTAACTATTATCAACATTAAATATTTGAAGCAATCTCACAACCTGTAGAGTACATTACTCACTCACCTGGTTCCCAAGCATCAGAAGCCTCTCAGAACAGGTTTCTCCCATCTTCTGCTCTTTCCCATCTCTTACTATGCATTTTCTTAATTTGTCCATTAATCATCACACAAACAATATTTTCATACTCCTTTCCTCAGTCTAGAGAGCAGTTTCCACTTGCTCTTCAGGATTTATGCTTCCAGAGACAAGATCTACTCAGGATACCACTGGGATTTTTGCACATTTCTGCCAGAACTCTTTAGTGTCATTGGCACACACATAACCTCCACATAACAATTAAAGGGAAATCTGATGCAGGCATCAGAATATACCCTCTCTTGCTTGTCAAATCTGAACTGAGGAGCACTAATCGCTCTTGAAGAGAGTGACTCTTTATACCTTAGGTTAGAAACTGGCAGCCTTAGCTGCCATAAAAGGTACAAGTTCCTCAGGATTCCATACATGGTCTTGTCTGGTGAAAAAACAGAGCCTACATTAATTTTAAAATTTTAAGTTATAGCTATTAGCATATCATTTAAAGCAAATGAATAAGTAATGGCCAAAGTATTCCTCCTCCAAAAAATCATTTTATGTCCTTTACAGACTACACAATCAAAACTATGGCATTATCAATAACAATAGCAGCAATGCTGTTCTTTCAGCATCTAATTTTAGGAATATTGTGCTTTTTGCCTTTAGGAGCCCCACAAATTTCATTCTGTTTGTTTAGTAAGACTGTTATTTGCATTGCATGACTCTTTCATGCTACACAATACTGATCACATATTCAGCATCACCCAGTTGAAAGCAGACAAAAAAACTTGCACTACTACTACTTTTTACAGCCTCTAAATAAATAGATTTGTAAGTGAAGTGTTATGTAGGAAACATTCTGAGAGTCATTTAAACCTCTGCATAAACTTCCAGTGAGCCAAGGGCATACATGTAGACTACACCTGTGGGGCTCTGTGGTCTGCTCTCTGCTAACGTAAACAATTAAGTTTCAGAGTATTTCACAAAAATACATTCTTTTCCCTCAGGCTGAGTCTTCAAAAGATGAAAAACAAGACAAAAGCAGTGGTAGTCAGCCTCATGGCAAAAAAACCCCAAAGTCTGGTCATGGTACCTCTTAAAGCATGGCTGGCCTAGCAGCTCCCTTTACCAAAGTACTAGTTGCTAACAGGGGCTCTTTTCACAGTGAATACCAGATACTGCCGCTTTAATATTCAGAATTGGTAGTGACTACTGCCAGCCCATAATCTTAGCTTGTTTTCAGCAATTGGCTAAAGTTACTTGTCAAATCTGTACACAAAAAATGTCTTCAAAGAGACGGGAGCTTAATTTTGCCTAGCCAGGAGGAAGGTTGTTAGGACAGCAATGAGCAAAAGCTAAATTTCGTTAAGGTATCACAAAGTTTACTCACCCTGAAAAACACTTGGCTATAAATGAAGAATAAGATATATAAGCAATAAATAAGTGAGGAATACCTACGGGCGAGAGACTGAGAAGGCTGGAGCACAAGCAGCACAGAGGAGAAAAAGCAAAACAGAAAAGCAAAGTTACTCCAACACACAGCACAAATGAAACACAGTTTATTAGTTCTCAGTGAAGGGAGACCTCAATTCCATTACACTTTGAACACACAAAGCATACAAGCCTGTAAAATAATAATCTACTGGAACATTATTTTTATTAGTGTGATTGTCAGTACTTATCTTACTAAGACAAAAATCAGCACTTCCTCAAACTCTTTCCCAGCTGTTTATCTTTCAGAAGCAGTATTTCAGTGCATCAATTTAGCAATTTATGAGCATACCTCCATCAGCTCTGGTTGTTCACCACATCAGTTTTCTGAAACAAAATCATCTCCTTGTTTCCATTAATTGCTCATTACAACATGTTGATCCCAGAAGTTCATAATTTGTTGTAATTTTGTCAATTAAAAAAAAACCAAACCACCACCCTGGGAGATGATCTCTGCTAATGGTACACAACATCCCCTGAATCTGCTGTTATATAAAACCTTCCTTTGCTATTTCAGAATCACTTGATAAAGCTTCTTGTTAAATACTTTCAATGAAACCATCACATTCGGGATGTTCTACTGCCTGGTTAATTACACCATCATTCTAGCTTGGCACCTTTATCTTCCTTACTGTCACTCAATATCAAGTTTAGAATATCTTATTGATCCCTTTTATAAAAAAAAAGCTTATATTCAGAGAGGTCAGAGTTTCAAAATCACACAGACCCATAAGGAAAGATAAAATTTTCACAAGTGCTCCCTGAAAGCAAATATAGCACAAGTTAGGCAGATGCTCACTTTTTTCTGAAGATGCACCTTTCCTCTAGGAAAAGAGATATTTCAGAGATATTAAATTTTAATATCCAGCAGCTCCCACTGTCTTCATGCTGGAAAGAGAGCTCTTTAGAAGCCTGCTTAGCTCGGAAATGAAAGCTTAAACAAGCTGCTAGTTTGAATAAATATAAGAGTATTTTTAGAAATAAGTCTTGAGTTAGATAAGTTACTCCCATGCCCACTTGGTGTGATAAATGCTAACGAGTAAAACCTCTTCTGCTTCCTTCTACCACACAGAAAAGAATGGAAGAAATCGATGTTGTTTCACTGCAGATTTAACACATGATATCTTGGTGACACTTGCACTAGTGAGATTCAAACAGGAAGAAGAGCAGAAGCTTCCTGTGTCTCTCGGAAAGGAGTACAACCTACTTAAAAAGGTCAACATTGAGAAAGTAAGGAAATCCAATTTCAAAATATATTTCTACTCCTAAAATGGGAATTTCAACTGAAGACAATAGTGGTCTCAGGGAAGATGCAAAAATTAGAGAATCAACAAACACCTAAACCATTTTTTAATAGCTGAATATAAAAAGGGTCTTCAATGTAACTGACAAAAATCATGATTGATCAGGTAGCTGAAAAATCAATTGACATAACAGTGATGGTAATTAACAAAGTCACTACATTAACATGATTTGAACAACGCCTCGATGCAAAGTCTTCATATTAAATTGATTTTTCTGTTGTTGTTACTTGGGCTGGTTTCTGGAGAAAAGCTCTAATGCAAACCCACTGCTGAATCTGAACTGTGTTTGAAGTATGTGGTGCACCATGCACAGTGCAATATTCAGTTGTAGTAATTGCTTCTTTGGGTTTTGATACGAGAGAAGTCCTGATGGTTAGGATTCCATCTCTTTTCCAGCTCCTGCGGGGCACACAAACCTCCTGACCTCTCAAGGCAGAGAGCTGGCGTTAACACCATTCTGAATTTGTTCATCTAAGCTAAGTTCAGAACCAGGAAGGAAGCAGCAGAAACATATATGATTTTGGCTTGATATTTTTACCCGTTCTCCTACACTTTGAGGGAAGGTTTTTAGAGCTTGCTTCTCCCAGAAGAACTCATCTTTGTCAATTGCTGCAAGCAAATCTGCCCCTCTTTATTAGAGGATACTTTCTCCTTCTCACCAAACATATACAGACATCACATCCAGAATACACCATTCCAAATGTATTCATAGCATCACATTTGCCAGATTTTCCCAATATGAGAGAAGATACCCATAAGGAGCCAATCATTTCTACTTCGGTTTTCTCTTCCCCATGCTAGCACGTTTCTGAATTTTACTAGTTACTTCATTTGTCAAAATACTTTGACTGGTTTTAAGTCAAACCCCTTTATCACTCTGAAGTCTGTAAAACACAGGTTTCTCCAGTGTTCCCTGAACACAGGAACCAAAAAGCGGGTATTGGCAGGCTTGTTCCTCTGGCTAAAACCAATGGCAGTGACCTATTACCCCTTTGCTGGGAAATACACTTTAATAAAGCTTCAGACTTTAACTACCATTCAGCCTTCCTTACCAGTTTGAACAATTACTTGCCTCAGCAACATACTGTTAATAAAAAGCTGAAAGGATGACTAACAATGTTTTGGATATCTCCAGTTGCTGAAAGATAAAACTTGCCCTTAATCCTTCTCTGTAACACAACCGCACATTAGCAACCTGAAGTTACATAACACACTGCATTTCAATTCTTTTCACATCCTGGATCTGAAACTCCAGTTCACATTAAACAGTCTTTGATGGTTGGTATCAACTTACGTTGAGCGAATGCTTGCATTTTAAGCTCAGAACCCGCCATAGCATTTGATGTGGCCATAAAACCAGAGTCCTTCCAGTGCCCTTTCGTCCCCCAGTGCTGCTGAGCCATGAAGATGCTCACTCCTGCTAATACCTGCTCCTGGCTATACGACAGGCACAGTCGCACAGCGACTGCAGTCACATCACACCACCACTGAACTTGGTGAGGGGTGTGCAGAAGAGAAATAGGTGTTTTTCCCTGTACCTAAAGGAGAAGATAGCTCTAGAGAAGGAGTTTTAAAGCCATATCATCCCTTTTAACGTCTTGGTACAGATTTGATTAGGTGGACTAAACCACCTAGAACACTGCTACCAAGGAATTCAAGCAGAGTTCACATTTGTCGCTTTTATGCTCTCCTGCAAGACTTTTTCCCCTTGATAATTCAATGGCTGCAGCAAGAGCTATTATCTGAGAGAGCAAACTCAATTAGGAGCTTGCAGTATAAAAACATACAGTACAAATGCTTCAGAACCCTGTCCCACTCTTGATCACAGTAACTCTGTGGACACCTGTATCCAGATGAACAAATGTGATACTAAAGGAAGAACATCACATCTGCACTACATCCTTCCAGTTTCACCATGCGAAGTTTTAAAAAAAATTTGAAGGAACAGACAATTTCCCATTTGGAATATTCATGAGCAAATTTCACCAGCAATAGAAAAGGAATTTATAACTACATCTGTGCCACTGAAAGGAATTTATTTTTCCTGAAAATTGCCCTTAAGGAAAATGTGACAAAGCTACTTATTATGGCAGTGCCTTGAATGTGTTTTTACATTGTATTAGAAACCTCTTCGCAGTGCTAGAAGCCTACCTGGTTCTGCAAAACCGAATGATTGCTCTAAAAGATGCAGTCTGCTTAGTGCTTATAAGGGCTGGTGAAAGTAATGCAGAACAGCTTCATGGTAACCTTTAAATCTAAAGTATGTTTTAAATTTAAACTACCTTACTTATAGGCATTAAATACTTCAAATACCTTGATTTTAAGATAGCTTCGTTATTCCCTATTATTTCTTGGTTTACTTAAATAGTTTTTTTCCTCAGTAACATCCAGCAGTTACAGGCCACCTCCTTAGAAAAAGACACATTGGAAAAATATGAAAAAGCAATGCAAATCAAAAGCCAAGTGTTTACAGAGAAAACATTACATTGGAAAACCATAATGTAGAAATATTTACTTTTCTGGAGAAATATCACATAGAAATGTCAGCACTACACAAAAAACTTCAGCTGCTTAACATTTACACTTAAATGTGATGGCAACAGTCAGATGCTACATGAGATAGACTAAAACCAATTTCTCTATGCTGGTCCGGTTAAGACATACTGAAAAAATGCTCACAACAGGTTAGGAATTTATACCAAAAAGAAAGAACACTGTTTGCCACCACCACCACCTTTTATCTATTTCCTATGGAGTTTCAACATGTATCATACTGCAAAATCTTTCTGTGGAAGGCCACAGAGCTGTAGTGTACAGAATGCAGGGGAATCTCAAGTCTTTCATATAAACTAAACCACGTAACTCTGCTGATCAGTAGCAGTATAATTCCCACTTGATATGGGCTAACCAGAGAAAGATCCCTACAACTTCCTGAAGATTAAGCACTCTCTACATTCAGCAGAGCCTCTGCTAACAGAGCTATGACAACAAACATTGTCACCTTCGCCAGTCCTCACTGTTTACAGCATGGCCATCTATAGCTTGAGAGAGGACAAGTTTTAAGAAAAAAAAAAGTTATGCTGGCATTACTACACTCTTCCCCCAAACACACAATAAAATGATAAGTGCTCCCTTCTGCTGTTATAGCTGCCTCCACACCAGCAGCATCAGTGACAGAGTGTGGGTTTTTCATTTCCTGTACCAATAAAATACACAGGTATCCCAGAAACACATGGTTGCACAGAGCAAGTCTTACAGAAGGACACTAGGGCAGATGCTGGAGAAGAAGTAAAACAGTTTAGGTACAGCTGCTGCCTCCTCCTCCAACACTGACAGAGGGAAAAATGCCAATCTTCTTCCTGCCCCTTCCTTCTGTAGGATGTAAATGCCCAAACAGTCAAACCTTAAAGTACATCCTATGGTACTTCAATGGCCTGGTGCTGCTCGCTCATTCCACAGACAAGGGAAATAACCAGTCATCTCTCTCACAGCTCCTGCCTTTTTCTGTCCTCATGGCTTGAAACTCAATGCATCTCAGCCTAAACCTCCATACAGCGCAGTCCATAAGCATTCCATGACTTCTCAACCCTGATCGTGATCTGAAGAAGCCTCAAGGGGCAGCATTTCTTATGTAGCAATAAACAATCTTGTTTGTTATTTCCATGTAGGGAAATATGAGAAATGAATACTAAAGGTATAATAATCGGAGCCGAGTCCAGAAAAAGTACAATGCTCACTCTGACATCATGCCATTCCTCTGTCCCCTCCAAAACATACATATAATGAATAACGTAATGTCTTAAGGAAACTATCACTCAAACTCAGCAAGATACAGTATGCTTAAGATAGAAAGAGTAAATGCTGTAATTTTATTTTAGCTTTAGACTTTTTATATGACAAATGCCACACAGGTAGAAGAGTAGTTATCACATAAAGTGTCTTGGAACATTATGACAATAAGATTAGAGTCAGTTGGTAGAAATAAAATACTTCTGTAACTAAATATATTCTACCCATAAAGGAGGAGAGACTGAAACACAAGAATTCAAGAGACAGAGTAACACGAATCCCAAATTTCATCCATATCTCTGCAAAGCCATCACTTGACTACTTTATAAAGCAATTTCTCTTACAAACAAAAAAATAGCTGGAGTAGCCTCTAATATGATGTTTAGTGCTTTTCCTAACAGCCCAAAACCTGTCCCAGGACTGCCTACCAGAAAGCAAACATAGCCTCTCTCACAGTCACTCACAAGAGTTCAAAGAAAGAACTGTACAGCTGCCTAGGAAGTTAATGTAAAAAGAAAAAATAAAAAACAACAAAACGTATGGTAGTAGAAACTATCATTCCCAAGCTCTTCCTCTTGATTTAAAGCACCAGGGAAAACTATATAAACCTTTTCAAGAGAACCTTGGAACTTATCTCACCATTTAGGTTACAAAATGCATTTGCTTCATAAAGCCTCCTCACAGCACCCCACTGTTAGATCATAACTTTCTTTCTTTTCTTTTTTTATTTTTTTAAAAAGTATTTGCACTGTCCCTGGACCATAAAAACAGGCTTTCATTTTAATCTGCTTAACACACTGTGGGAAAGGGCTTCTAATTTCACAGCACTGAGATAAGACAAATAATTCATATAACACATTAGCACAACATCTACAGTGAAAGCATTTAGTCAGAGCTCATTGGAAACAATAGGGTGCTGAAGCAAATCTTTGAGGCAACTGTTTGAGACCCCACCATGCACTAAAATACATTTTATTACGTTCCATAGTAAAGACAAGATCACAGGATATTAATGTATGAATTGTCCAACAAGTCAGTAAATTTCCCCCCCCTCCCCCCAAAAGACACTGTAGCTTCCCCTACTAATCCAGTCCTTTTCTACATGTTTTGGGCTTTTTTTTTCCAGGCCATTCTCAAATCAGTCATTTTTCCTTTGTCCCCTTTCATTACACTTCTGCCTTATTTGCCACGTCTGTCTTTTACTGTTCATTACCCAAAACTACCCTGCTCCCCCTTTGGCTTCATCTACTTCCTTTCTGGGTTTGTTTTTACATTTTCTATTGCAGCCTTTCCAGAGCTGGGTTTGCTTCCAGTGTGCATTCTGCTGTGTGCAGAGAAAAGCAATGCAACTAAATATTTTCAATATATTGGCACTAGTCCCTACCTAGCCACTTGTGATCATTTGCTCTCAAATCCCTAAAGACATTTTGCTTTGAACCTCTGCTGTGGAAAAGAAAGGATACGTGGAAGAAATTCAGAGGAGACTTGCCAATTGCAGAGATCAGTGACAAGCCATTTCTACAGTCTCTAAACTGGGCTGAAAACAACGGGAAGGTGGACTTGGAAATGCCAGTTCAGCCATTTCAGCACATGGCCAGAGCAGAGGAACCCAACACTAGGACTAAATACAGCCTGCTAAATGGAAGTTCCTGGCTCCTCCAAAGCCAAGCTGTTCTGCTGATCCTGACTTCATCCAGAATATTTTGTCCTCGTTCCCTCCAAGGTGAATGTTTTATGGGGGAGTGCTCTTTGGAGAACTGAAACCACACATTTTAGTGACAGAACTCCTTGAGCCTCTTTCTCAGCGATGCAAGCACTGCTGTGGAAAATGGAACAATTTTGCTGCCCTTTAAAAAAACAAAACATACATATATCTTCCCTTCTTCTTCTTTTGCATAGCCCTGGATATTACACTACTAGTCACTCTAGAGCACCTCTGGGACACTGCTGACCTGGTATGGTAATTTCAGTGGATAATTTTGGTCAATAAAAAAAAAAAAAAAATTAACTGCAACTTCTCACAAACTAGAGCCCAGAATCTCTAGAAAGAGGTGAAGCAATACAGTGTAATTTACCCAGAAAAATAAAAATAAGGGAGGAGAATTCAGTTATGGTCAAACCGTGTTAGAAGCAGCCAAAACAGATTTTGACAACTAGCTAAATCTAGAGACAAATAGCAATAAGCCAGGTCACTTCAACAGTCAACTTTCTAGATTTCCTGCAGGTAACTCCTACAATTTGTTCCCCATTCCCTCCCTTCTTTTCTCCATCAGGAAACAGAAAAGACTTTTTGATTGTTATAAGCTTAGTGCTAGGACTTCAGCAATCACAAAATAAAACTTGTAGTGATCTTGAACATTTAATATACAGAAACAGGTAAGTGCAACTTAGGTTCTGTACACAAGGCAATTCTTGCTCATCTCCTAACAGCTGTTTTAAGTAAGGATATAAATTCTTCTCCAGCAGTAGAGTCACGGTATGATCCTGCAAGTAGAATTATATAGCAGAGTAACAATATATCTGCCCAAGTAATTATTACTACTTACCCATTACTTACCTACTTACTACTTTGTATTTTTCTTAAACAATTTCATAGTGGAATTCTTGATTACTAGCAGTCCCCCTGCCTTGATCTTTACTACACGTACACCCCTAGCTCTGTACAGCAAAGTAGTATCACCAACATCAACAGAATCATTCACGATGCTTAGTGTTAAACACACATACAAACTGTCACAGGATCAAGTCTTCTGACAGTAGAGCAGAACTCTTCTAATAGCCACGGGTAGCTTTCATGCTGGTAACATATGACTGACCTTAATCTGATCTCTTCCAGATTCATGTTCATGACCTTCAGTTTTTTAAAATACACCTGATTTTAGCAGAAAATAATATACCTTTAGGCATATTATTATATTAGGTATATTATTATAGGTCAAGACTGGTGAATGGTACTTAAACGGTCATTAGAAATTACTTGCCTGCCTTTTTGGTTTTTTAAAGGCTCTCAAAGTGTAAAGACTGGCTGGGCCATCCACAGATGGGCAAAAAGGCTTAAAGACTGGAAGTACACCACCACTACATATCGTCTGTTGTTCTTCCAAGCATCAAGCACGTGAAGAGCTGCTTTTGCACTTTTGCTAACGAACTTACTTTTACATGTATTATATCAGGAACACTATGAATTAACTTCAGATGTTAATAGTTCAGACTATAATTCATTAGAATTTTTTAAAGCCTCTGTGTAACCACCCAGGCAGTACAGGACCCATCCTAACTTCTATAATGGTAACACAAATAACTGCCCTTGAAGATTATACAAATTAAGTATGTTGCAGAGAGAGAAGAGGTTTTTCATATGGCCTAGTTTCCTTTGAGAGTGTTTTAATTTTATTTTTTAATATACACAGGATTTAGAAGATCCTTTATGATGACAGTTTTTTACTGCAAATATTAACAAAAGCTGTATTTTAGTTTGACTTATGAAATGTCAAGACTTCTTTCAACAGAATCGTTTAAACCTTACCTTTCTACTCTTAGTTAACAGATGTAACACAGCACAGCCCTCTGCCTGATTTACCTTTGGTAAAAATTTTTGCATAGTCAACTATCAGTTCCTAGAAAGACAGTTTTTCCCCACCTCTATTTTTGAAGAGAAACTACGAGGGAAAATCCTGCTTTGAAGTATTCTTACACTTACATGACTGCAAGAAAACAAAACCCATAAACTGTACTTCACAAGCCTTGGCCTTGGTTTTATCCCTGACGGTATCTAACAGAGCTTGCTTCAGTGCCAAAACAGTCAAGTCAAGCTCTACTAAAACATGATTTAAGTCTTCTCCATGGTGTCTACAGTTTTGCATATACATGTATTTCAGAAGTGTATGGCATATACTTCTACATAGCTATGGAAAAAAATTCCTCTCATATGTGAAGAGTTGGCAATGCTATTGGATGCATACTTGATAGCACTTATGCCAAATGGTCTACCTCTGATTTATTTTTTTTAAATTTTTTTCATTTTGTATTCTTTCAACCATACTTTTGGAGCCTGCTGCAGCCTTCTTGGCCATATATTCACCATTCTTCACACAAACCAGCTTTTTGGACAAGAACACCCTTTTTAAGGATTTTATGCAAATAATAGAAGAAAGGGGGGTAGAGGGATCTCTCTTAAATCTCCTTTTAGGAGTTCAGGAGTTTTCATTTCCATCACTGCTGTACGTTAAACACTTTCAATCCATTTAAACATTTGCAGAACTAAAGCACCCATATTGTCAATTAATGCTGTAAATATCCCACAGTCTGTACAAAATGAAGCATTTAAAAAGAATAGCATCACCACAGTATTTCACTCCGTGATCACTACACCTGCCTCATTAATCTCATGTACCCATGTGAGGTAAATACATAGTACAACTACAAACTGAAAAAATCAATAAAACCTTTAAAAAGGTTTAATTTGATTCTACAAGGGAGGTTATCATAATCCAGCTCTGCTTTCTCACATTCTGCTAGCAATTTCTTTCAGCTCAGTTTCAACTGCTAACTTTGTTCTCCATCTCACTATCTATCATGCTGTTATAATGCCAGCTCAAATGCTGTTTGTAACAGCCCAGCAATTTCTCAGAAGTTGCCAGCTTCGTAGTGTGTTCCTTTAGAAGTGCATGGAAATTATTAGATTAAATTACAAATGAAAGACTCTACCGTTGGTCATGCTTACCAGAACATTTATGTACATTCACTTGATCATGAATTTTAACTTTTGTTCCTTTACATCCTTTAAAGATCTTCTTTTTATATTCTGTTGTGCTAGATTGCATTGGAAGTGAAATTGAAGGCAACTGGGAAAGAGCTATGTTTTTCCCCATACTCCCGAATAACCTCAAAAGCTAAGACAGTGACACCTATCTGCCCCACTCCCTACTGGCTTAGCGACAACAGATCCCCGACAACTATTTTTAAAACATCTGTTAATATAAGCACATTTCACATACAGCAGTGCAACTCGCTATTTAAAGATCCCAACTGTACAGGAATCTGCTTTCCAAAGCAAGACCTGCAACATCCCAGTTGTCCCCTCAGGTTTGGAAGATTCCACATACCAGCATGGGACCAAACAGTTAATGCGTCTTGAAATACCTGACGAGAACATTGATCATGCAACAACTGGTGATCACAATAGGATAAGCAGCAGGATCTTTGATCATCTCACTGCTGGGTGTATAATTTTCAGGAAGATATTTCTAACCAATTTCTTGACCACAGACAGCCACTGAAAATATCTAGTAATTTTCTACAGGAATAGAGCTGTTCAACCCAACTCCAATGCAGATAATTATACTATCTGTACCTAAAATCCCTCTGAGTGTTTCAATCAGGTATGGTATTCTTCACTTTCTGTTCTGATCTGCTTAGCACGGCTGAGCACCATTAACCAGCTGTCAGATTCCATACAAGAAGTGGTTAGATTTCAGTAATAAGGAAAATGGTTCCCAATAGCGTTTAGAACACCTGGGGATCCTTCCAAATGAACGGTGCAATGAGGCTAGACTGTAAGATTAAACTGCTGTAGAATAAGCTCTACCATTTCTTCATAAAAGTAAACGCCCTAAAACATTTAGTCTCTGAAGAACTCAATTGTTGCCGAGAATGAAACATACCTAGATGAGACTTACGATAAGAACATGAAGAATCTTTACATTCAAGAAATTAGACAATTAACTCCTCATGAGATACAGCCCAAGCTATTCTCCTGTTTCTATCTGCACAGACCATCTACAACAGATAGGCTGAAGTGCTAAATCCTGAGTCGGAGCACAGAGCTCAATATGTTAGTTCAGTTGTCACAAAATACAATACCAGCCTCTTTTCGCTTTCAGTCCAAGGAGATTTTATAACCAACACTTAAAGAAGTGAACTAACCGATTGTGAGCACAGTTACACACCAGAAGAGGCTTTCTAATCATCAGAACAGTGGAGCTGTAAAAAAGCCTGCAATTAGAACATGAGGGCTAAAAAAGCTAACAACTCTTCAAATGAGGTTTGATCTGTTTATGACACAAATTGTGTAACATAGATCTAGTGACATTAAAGGATTTAGACTCTGCTCTGCAGGGCCTTCCTCTACACATCTGTAAGCATATATGCAGGTAAGAAGGCATGGATGTCTGTCTGTGGGTATATATAACCTTAAACTAAAAGTTCTGTAAAATACATTTCCAGAAGTGATTATCCAGGCTACAGAGACTGCCTCAGCAATACAGGAACCACAAGATACTTGGAAAACAATGAGAGGAAGAGGAAGCAAGATAGCAGAAATCTGCACATGAAGTATGAAAGCTTCCACACATCCAAAAATTTCTCCAACACTTTACCTGTAGAAACTTCCTCTTCTACCAAAACTATAGAAATTCAGAGAACTACAGAATCTCACGGGTGAGCTCAGGTCCAGGCATAAGTATATGGCGACACAGAAAAAAACCCAGGTCCACGAGAAGCAGCCCCTGACCTCCCCCACACTATCCTGTCTCAAGGAACTGAGATGACAGGAAGTCTTTGATGGCACAGGTGCCTGCAGCTAAAAGGTCTAGGATGGACAGAGAGCTGAGGACGTGACAATTGCCTCACAGAACAGACATGGAAGGCCCCAAGTTGAGTGTATTTTTTTTGTTTTGACGGGTCATTATGAACTATCTGGACTGGACCCAGCATCCCCCTTTCCCTTGTGCATCTGCACACCAGCAGACTCTGCCGCCTACGGCTGCAGCCCCTTTGCTCCATGTTTAGAAGCAAGGAAGTGTGGAGTCTGTGAACAGCCCTTCAGCTACACAGCACCCAGACTTGCCAGCACATTTAAATACTCCCCCAATTTTAATACTTTTTATTTATTTACACTTGTTCCTACAACTGTGTCACTGAAAACACACTCTTACAACTATTTCAGCAGAAAATGGATCCCCTGTTCATGAATTAACTTCAGAAGTGATACAGTTATCACAGCAATTTAAAACTAGGTTGGGATTTCCCCCCCCTCTCTTTTTCACTAGGATAGCTCTCAGATTAAATCCACTGAGATCAATTGAGTCATTCCAGGTTTTCCCCAACACACTATTTTGTAGCTTAAAAAACAAGTACTAGAAAAAAAAAAAAAAAAGAAAAAAAAATCCGACAACCTCCCACATCTGAAATTGCCCTTTCCATTCAAATGCAGTGCTATACCCAAAACTGAAATTGTCACACAGCCCGTTAATCTCCATTACAAAACATGTTCTTTATTTAGTAAAATTACAGCATTTGGTTGAATGATAATGGTATTTACACACTGGTTTATGAGCTCCTGAGATGTTTCTCAAGCAAATAAAATAACAGAATAGGTTACGGTTTATTGAAATAAGAGAACTGTATTGTTCCTAAGAGAACAACATACTGCTGCTATTATTGCTCCTATGCTACAAACGCTTAAAACAATGTTGTCCTTTAAAGGATTCATAGCACATATCATTTACCAAAATAGGACTAAATCAGTGGTGCATGCAGAATAGCCCTCAATGATGACAAAGTCAATCCATTGACTCCACAGAAAACATCCAAATTTATAAAATTCAAAGAGTCCTCCTGAAAAGAAAATACAAAATTTTGTACCATAACTATGCTCCATGGAATAGTCTAAATCCAGAAACAGAGAAAATCGGTATAGGATTTTTCCAAAGAAAGGGCCACCACAAACCCACTAATGTCACTATTAATGATGTCACATCCCTATGTGTGCAGAATCACCCAAATTAAAACAACACACAAAAAGCAAGCTCTCCCCCAACCCCCAAGTCTATCAGTAGAGAAAAGATCAGGTTGAAGATATGACATGATAATAAATACCAAAACCTTCTGGAAAATAGCAAATAGTCTCAGTACCTCAACAGTGAGAAAGCAAGAACAAGTACCAACATAGCTATGGCTTTCTATTATTAAATACAAAGCATCATAAAAATATTTACGTACAGCATCTTCTAATGAAGTAAGAGCTGCTTTTCATTTTTTTTCAGGAACACATTCTCTCGATTGACTTACCACTGAGACCAAGAACTCAGTTCCAAAAAAACAGAGCATTTTTTATTAGATTAAAAAGCTTTTTATATACTTTTCATTTTTAATGAGACAATAGTTCTCTCTTAAAATACAGTTTATTAAATTAAGACTATCTCTAATGGGACAAGTACAACATTCAGCCTTAGACTGCAGCATGGAGGAACTCCATGGATGTCCAAGCCTGCACAGTGAAATGAATGGCACTTAACAGTCTCAGGCCAGGGCCAGAGCTGGTGAGAGAAGCATTCTTTCAACTAACCACGGCAAACCACAACCCCTTGTTGTAGAACACACACAGACTGAAACTGACTGGACCTGCTGGACAGTGACTCTTTTAGGAAAATCTTAATAATTTGTGCCAGCAGTAAAAATATCCATCTGGGGGAAAACCAGGCTTTTTATCCGTTTCTTGCGTTTCCGTGTACGGTGTCAATTGTCTAACAGTCAGTTCTGATACCAGACTGCACACAATTTTCTGAAACCCGCAAGTACTAATGTATGCTCCTGTACATTAAATAAATTAGGTAACAATTCTCCATTTGAAGGGTGCTTTTGGTAACTCCTGAGTTTATGGTTTCAGTTAAGCGTTCTACACAGCAACACAAATAACATAACCTTTGCAAAATAAAAATCAAGTTATGTAAGGATCTGGCGCTCCAAACATGTATGCATATCAAGGAACAGGGTATTTTGAAACTCTAGCATTATAACAGCTAATGCTTCACTTAAGAATGTATTCCACAGTAAACTTTCCCCACTTCTTCATCAACAGCCCTTTCACCAATTTTATTTTCTTATTTCCCTACATAAACTGGCTATTATAAACTCTGATGTACCAAAACAGCTTTGCAGCAGGTGCAGCTATGAAAATAAAGGATGTGAAACTAGCATTTCTAGTGTTTTAAAAGGTTTGCTGAGTCAAACAACACAGATTTGTACAGTTAGTAAGGTGTGCATGTGTACGTATACCAAAGTGTCTACGTATCTGTATCAGTCCTCCATACAGATCGGGTAAGAGTCCAGCTCTGCCAGTCTGCAACACATTGAAGAATCACAAACCAAACAGGTAAATTATTGAACTCAATACACAGCTGAACATACAAGCTTATACTGTAGCTGTTCTAAAAATAATTTCACCTATACCCGTCACACATCAAGGTCACACCGTTGCCATAAGAAATAAAGGGCCATATATATCTATATTTATTTATATATTTTAAAAAGGGCAAGAAATCAAATTCTATTTCAGTACCTTTAAAAAGAAAAGCTACAAGTCCACCGGGACACCTAACACCTAATCCTTCAAGTCCTGCTTTCCAGGAGACCAAAATGTTAATGTTGCTGTGTTTTCCTGCACAGTCCTGTATCTTCAGGTTTTCACTATTAGAAAGGCATAATCAGCTGGTGTGTAGCGTGTAGGTCAATGTATTTCAAATACGCTAATTTATGCAACATTAGCACATAATGCCAGCTCCAATTCTCTTACTGTTTGCACTCTAGGAGTAGACTTGTATTTTCTGCCAGCTCCATTACATCATCCGAAAAACCCAAACATTGTTTTTTTTTCCCCAAATCCCTGCCACTCTCTTCCTCCTCCCTCTCCGCTCTCCCTTCCCAAGCCCTTCCAAACCGCACGCCAGTTCCTGCCGTAAGCTTTATTTCACTTCGAAGGCTGCAGAGCCGCGGTATGGGAAAGCTTTCGCTATTGTGTTGCGGGGGGATGCCTCCTCCTCCATCACTGACCTTCGTGTTGTCGCTCAGGCTGTTACATAACCCGATCCCTGCTTGCGTGCGGCGAGTGCGAGCCCGGGCGACTGTCGCCCTGTGCCTCCCTGTCCCCGACCCCCTCCCCTTCCCTGTCTAATCCCGGGGGAGGAGGGACATGTGGGTCAGCAGGTTAGCAGTACCAAAGCCTAAACAATTCGGGACCGCGAAAAAAACACCCTCGCCCCCAGAGCCGCCTGGCCTTCCCAGCCCCCCACTCCCTCCCTTCTCGCATCCATAGAGAAACGACAGCCGAGCGTTACATAATTTATGGGACCCCAA
>VXBJ01007278.1:1401204-1430060 GCA_013400055.1 Nycticryphes semicollaris
CGGCCACCGCGGCGGCGGGGCGGCTGCGGGCCGAGCCGGGCAGGCGCCCGCAGGGGCGGCGGGCGAGGCGTCGCGCCTTACGGCCACGGAGCCCCTGCGGCCCCCCGAGAGGGGCCGGGGGAAGAAAAGGTGCTGCCGTCGCCCAGGACGGTCGGGAAGACGAGCCGACCTCCCTCTGGGCTGGAACCCACGGCTCGACGCGTCCAACAAGGTCACCGGGCCCACGAGCAGCTCCCAATCGCTAGCCCCACCGCTGGTGGGAAAAGCTGTTAAGCTGGGCTGCCTTTTCGCCCGTGACTATTTCAGCTGAAGCTGCATCAGAAGATGCCAGCTGTATTAAGTGTCTCAAGATGCACACGTTTAGCAACCGTTCAGCTGGAGAAGGCAACGTTTCAGACAATACCCCTGTCTTTCAATGAGGTGTTCTTTCATGTAGGACAGAAGGTGAAAACCTCCAGATCGGGTCTGACTTCTGCATGCACTTTTGTGCGGTTCAGAGTCTCAGGAACGGCCAGCTCCTTGTCCATTTCCCCATTTTAAAATAGCGTAACAGCTGCCACAACCAGTGTGCTGAACGCATCGTTAGGGTATAACAGTGGCCATGTTACACAGCCCTACTGCCTTCCGCACAGAAGGTGCTAAAGCTGCTTTGACTGTTCTGACTGGAAGCAGGGCTTGAGCAGACCGTGGCATTTGTACCGATGGCAATATAAGCTTTTTTCAGGTGGTACTGGCTCATGTGCAAGCAGCTGACATACCACTTTCTGCCGACCAGGACTGCTTGCTACAGCTTTCAAACGCTGCTGCTGGTGGTACCTGATGAAACTCATAGGTAAACCCTGGACAAATCACCAGTACTGCGCTGGTCTGTCACAAATGGTGGCTGTCACAAACAGTTGTGAAATGTACCATGGGTCCTATTTGCCCCAGGATCTTGTCTGCAAGTTGGATTACATCTTGCACTGCTGATAGTTCTTCTAGTGGAAGAGTTGAGCCTTGGGTTAGTTGATTTGGAGGTCCTGAACTTCCAGTTACCTGTGCCTGAAAAATAAACACCACAACAGTTGTCATTATCTATTGGGAGAGATTGCAGAACATAGAGTAGCATTAAGAATGATTCTGCATTTATTTTCAGAGTGCAAGTAATTTGAGGTGGTTAAACCTAGAATTACAGACCTTGCCCATTGAGGATTAAATGTTCAGTTACAGCAGGCCTGGAAACCCTGGGGTAGGGGTTCACACCAGTGACAAGTGAAACCATCTCAAGCCTGGCAGAAACTGTTCCGAGACAGCAGACTCAGAGGGGTAGCGAGTGCAAATAGCAGAGGGAGGCAGGAGCACAGCTTGCTCCCAGTGCCTTCTCCTGGGGCTGTGGGGAGTGCCCCACCAGGACACGGTAACACCTGCTGGCGCAGACAGGCTCACAGCCTTCTGACAGAGAGCAGCGGGGTGGTCCTGCTCTGATGCATGTTTGGCGAATTTGAGTTGCAGTTTCCTCCAGGCTCTCTCCCTTTTCACTAATTGGCAGCCTCCAAATAGGAACAAGTATTATGTGAGCTGTGGAAACTGAACTGCCTGTTATCCTGAGAGAAAGCTTATCCCTCTCTCTTCAGATCAGGGTTTAAGCAGGCTGACCAGGCAGTGTGTGTTGGGAAACTTGCCCGGCTAATAAAAAAAGGACTTCATTCCTCAAAGCTGCCAGACCACTGCCTTCCACCAGCACTGGGAACAATCAAACTTGCCACAGTAAGGATTATTCACGCGAGTGTTTTGCAGGACTGTTTTTAGTATTGCAGATACTTCCAATTATCAGAGAGTAGGGGGTGTTTTTTTCATCTCCTTTTATTGGTTAAAGGCTGCTGAGATTTAGTTTCCCTACCTTAGTCATACCATTGTCACTTAATGCATCCTCTCCCCTAGTCTGTAAAACTAAACAATTTTTCAATTTACTTTCTTGAAGAGAAAGAAGAAGAGAAACACTGAAGGCTCTGATAGGACAACATATAGTGGAGCTGTTTTTTTGGGGGGGTTGTTTTTTGTTTGGGTTTTTTTCCAAAATAAATTGGGGGCTTGGAGGGAAGTCACAGAGGAATAAACCCAAGTGCTGAGAACACCCAAATCAATAGAGAAGAAAAATTAATTTTATGTTTTTTAACAGTCTCTCCTAAGTAACTAGCAAGAAGAGCCAGCTAAAGCAGGACAGACTTGTAGCACGTTCGTAGAGGCAACAGTCTAAAGGGTTTTGCAGCACCTGCATGAGCAAAGAGACAAAAAGTAGCTTTGCTCTTATGCAAAAAGAAATGATGTCCCAAGACCTTAAAAGCACCATAAAAAAAAGAACAGAGTGACAGTTCGCTTGAGCTTTATAATACAGAGGAATAATATCATGACTTTTGTCAAGCTGCCTCTCTATGAAGCTGCTCTGCTGAGACATCTCTTGGGCACAGAAAGGGTCTTCCTCATTCTTCGGTCTTCTATTTCTAGCTTCTAACCCATACCAAAATGGTTCATTAACTTTGTTTAAACAAGTGAGATGGCATTAACAGCAAAGACAGGTAGGCTGAGAAACTTGAGGAGAAACCTTTGATTAGATTAAAAAGGACTTTAGAAGTTGCTGCAGATGTTACCTGCAACAGATTGTACCAGAAGTAACAGTAATGGGGGAAAACAAAACCCAACCACAAAACAAAAGGACAGGTATCACCAAGCAGCTCCTGTTGATTTTGTTGATTCCATATAGATACAAAAGTGAATAATTTTAATTTAAAAAACCAATCACACAAGCCTGGTGTGATTACAGAGTAGACAAGATAATAAGATCATATGGATAGTTTTTTGAAGTACTGACACAGTGCTAGAGTACATGGTGGAAAAGCCATAACACCCACAGCCAGACACCACAGAAAACACACTCTTGTGTAGGACAAACACAAGGTACACAGACCACACAAAGGGAAGAAAATCAGAATTCAAAACAGATTAATACCACCATTTTTCCGTACTGTTCATGGCCATTAATATGCAAGCATATTTTGAATTTAGGTAGTCAATAATGATCACCTACATGCACAACTAATACAGCTGTTGGAATACCCCATTTTAAAAAGAAAAACAAAATACACCCTTGACCCAGGGTCTACATAACGGCCTGCATTGCCTTCCAGTTAGCGCTGGCCACACCATGAATATGTCAAAGGGGACTGTCATCCTCCCTAGGAAGCTTTATTAGCTCCAAGCTAGAATTGTAGAAAATATATTGCTGCAGAGCTATGAGGGCAAAGCTTGGATAATATCTCACAAAAAAACCCCCAAAACTAGCAAGATGTTTTCGTGCTGGTGGCATTTCCTCTCTTTGGTGTTCCCTTGCAACATTTACAGCTCCTGCTCCTGTACAACAAGTTGCCAGGGCTTAAGTGCATTGGGTCCACTGGACACATTCCCTGTCTATGGTTTTGATGTCTTTGCAGAAAAAGAGAAAGCAAAAGATCAGAGGTTGAAGGCATTCAGAAGAACAGATTTCAGTGTCAGGTAAGAAGTAGGACATGCACTAGGTCTCCAGTGGAGTCAGCTAGTACAATTCTGACGTACTCATGCTTATAGACCAGTCTTGGAAGAATTGAAGTCCTATGCATCTATTCTTTGTAACCATATTCAGTGGCATATCTTTTAGTGATTTACAAAACTTTTGTTAATTAAGTTTTACAGAAGGACAAGAAACTGCTTCCACTTGAAACGTATACCTGAAAGCAACTGTCTCAAAGTTACGCACCCCATTAAGCTTCAGCAAAAATAGACAGACTAGTAAACTACATGTAGAGAACTTGAACTAATTACTGAAGCTGAATATTTGGCAGTAATTAAGTTAAATACTACTTTAACAGCATTCTGTCTTATTCTAGATGAAAACAAAATAAGAAATAATAGGAGAGAAATGAGACAACGGCGCTGGAGGCACAGCTGGATGCAGTTTCTGTAGACCCTTTCCCATAGCCTTTATCTCTAAGCAAAGTGGAAAGCTCACCAAGCAGTTCATCTGGAATTTACACACACATAAATAATTTTGTTTGTTTTAAAGACCGAGGAGCATTTGTTAACTAGCAAGCACAGCACAGAATCAGAGGAATCTCCTTCTTCCTGCTGCAAACTCAATGTAAACTATGAGCTGCTTTTCATTGTTTGTTAAGCCTCTATTTCCACTTTCCTCTTGTGCCATTTGGATTCATTCCATACTGGATTTTCTATTTCTGAAAGAAACTGAAGAAGTGGAGAAGCACACAACATAGGAAGTAATGAATCCTTTGTGCTTATCTGTACAGCACTATGTCCACAATCAACATCCCCCAATACAGAGTAGGCAGCAATAGCACAGGCCAGTTCCTAAGAATTCAATACTTTTTGTGAATGAATTAAGGCAAAAGGCACAGAGATACCTGTCTTTCTCAGCATGCTGTCTTTGCTGCTGTTTTCCTGCAGATGGTTTAAAAAATTTACTGCATATTTTCCTTTAGCAAGATGAACACCTTTCTCACATTCCATGTACTTGCAGACAACCTCTTCCTCCCACAAAGGTAAGCTAATTGAATTAGAGGAGCAATTCAGCCTGCCCGTATTCTCTGGAGAACTGAAGGGAAACAGGGAAGAGAAAAATCTGATCCAAAGATACATTTTTCTTCTTAAGAAAATGGAAGCTCCTTTAGTGAAGACGAGTAAATAAGATGCCATTTCCGAAATCTTGGATCGCTCCTGATCCAAAGTGGGGGTGGTTGTTTTTTAATTAACTCTTGCTTGAGTACCGTCTTACCTGTTTTTTTCCTCAATGGCTGTTCCCTCAAATACCACACTTACTAAATAAGTTATTTTTTTATATCAGACTTTTTGTGCAAAAAATTTGTTTCTCTAGAGGTAGTTGTAGGTTAAAAGTAGGTTAAAACAAGGACAAAAAATAGCTTCTCCTCAAGAAAAAATAAATCATTACTATTGTCCAGATGATTGTTGTGCATACGCCATCGTACATCTCTGCGGACTCCATCCGTAACCCCTTTCAAAATACCTTACCCAAAAGAACCATTGTAAATGATTTGGCTCACCAAGTTAAATTGCATTTGGAAAGCTAACTTCTACTCAGAATCATTAAAGACATTTCCACTAGCCAAGCAAAAGCCTGTCAGAGTAGAAGTTCATCGTTCCACATCATCCTGAAAAGGAAAGCTATAGTTTACCTTGTATGACTGTGCATTAAGACATAGTTTATAAGATACTTTCTAGAACGTGTCTAATGCATGCAGAGGAAGATGTAGTTAAGCCAAAACACAAAGCTGCATGTTTGCAGGAATCTAAAACATCGACAAGTCATATTCTGTGTGATTAAAAGTATCTGAAAAGACACTTAGCTAACAATACCTGCATATCTGAGGTCTGAACAGTGTACCCACGCTGACACTTTAACCACAGTGAAGCATTCACACAAACCTACTATACCATTGCTATGCTTTCCTTTTAACACGCAATGCTAGACAGTGGTGTACTTCACCTCACCATTAACTCACAACCGTTTCCAGCATAGTACCTTCAGGAAGGTGGGAAAGTTATAATATTGCCTTTTCCCACAGTCCCTCAAAACCCAGCCACCTAAGAAAGCTTCTCTTCAGAACATTTTCTCAGGTACCCCACTGCAACAGCCAGGAGCCATGCCTTACGCACCTTCCCATTCAACTCCTTTTTCTCCAGCTCACCGAACTTCATCTTCTAGCTAGCTCAGAAATACAGAAATTGCCTTCATTGAACGTATACCCCAAACCATCCATTAATTCAACCCGCCCAAATAAACAGCATAGACATTACAGCTTAAATGAGCATTGAAACTGAATTATGCCAGAAAGGCAGAAGTGAAAGTTGCAATTTAATTTACAATAATTAGTCAGGTTTTACATAATTTGAAGCCTCATTTGATTTATTTAAGCACTGTATTTAGTAAAATATTTTTATTTCAAGGAAAAATGGAAAGCTATCTACTGTATGCAAAGGTCTATTAGCATGCCCAGCACTACAGAAAACATATCCTCCTGTCTGCTTTAACTCTTTGAGAATTTAACAGTCCACAATATAACACAACCCCATAAACTTTGGTGGCTGTTAGAGCTGTCTTCTTGTTCTATAAAGCAACAAAATCCAAAATAAGCCCTGCAATTTTTTCCAGCTTTTTTTTTTTATTGTGATGAAAAATAAAATGAGCAAAATACCACTTAATCAAACAAAATACTTAATTAGACCTGAAATTAAAAGATGCATTTTGCACCTTGATTTTTTAACTTGTTAAAAGTGAAATTTAGATATGCTGCAAAGTAAAATGGCATTTTCCTTTAAAAAAAACCCAACCAAACAAAAACAAGTCACAAAAATCTTTCAAACATGTTTCAAACATCAAAGTCTTGCATATTTTCCAATTTCTTCTTCAATTCAATAAATCGATCACAAAATCAAGTTAATTGAATTGACCCAACTATGGATTTTTCTAGCCAAAATAAGTCACTCCATTTTGGATAGAGTAAAGGTACTGATAATTCTTTGGTACCTTTGTACAATCAACATCGTTATTCTTACACAATTCCAACTAGAGAAGCACACAGGCAGCATAAGGTAGGGTACTCAGAAATAGCATCATGAGAGGCTCTCGGTGTGTCTCAAATGAGGAGAACTCAACTATCCTCAAAGCCATTGATATAGCAACAGGAAAAGTTAGGTCTTACTGTAACATTAAAACCAGCCTCCACAGTCAGGTTTCTGACTCCAGCACAAGAGTTGCGAGGCCTACGCCTGTGTCAGGCCGTAAGAAGCTCTGTCACGCCAAGGGTTCAGACCACTAGCAAGCTGTTTGCATGTGCCATTTTGGCTGAACACCCTTCTTGTTCCGTGGTTATGGATGTACTCCCCTCGCAGGATGAATCCCAACCACCAACAGCTGATTATGGCAATGGCCATCATCATATTACAAAAAAAAAAAAAAAAAAAAAGGCAGCAACTTCTCTCTCCCCCAACACAACAATCTAACCAACCTTCAAACAACAAAATAAAGAGCCTATTACAGTGGGATTTTCAAAACTTTTAGTTTTTATCAATTAGAAGTCAAAGATAATGCTGGAGGGAAGAAACATATTGACACACTCAGTCACTCTCTGAAGTCAAGGGAGAAAATACAAAATAGGCATCCAGTCTAAATAAAAAAAAATATTTCAAGGGTGAAGGGTGATTTTTTTTATTGATATTTTGTTTCTTTGCAACCATCTTTAAATGAATTGAACAGAGCTGTTAGCCAAATAGCTACCACCTTCAACTCTTTTGCAAGAGGTTTTTATTTACATATTGAATTATGCAAATTATATATCAGAACATCAGATTTTTTCCTTCTCATTCAAAGCACACAGAAAAGTAGCAAATTTCAGCTCAAGTAAGCGTAGTAATGCAAGATCCTACCCCTCTATTTCTGAGAATTTCCAAGCCTATAAATGCAGTGTCACCTGAGATAGGTAAGGTAGTCTTCCTCTTTTCCTCCTTGAATTATTCTTTACTTCTATTTAAAAGAAAGCTATTATTTTAAAGAAAAACCAGGCTATGTAAAATATCTTCATAAATGTATTTATACACACTATATTGTCTCATCTAGAAAAATAATTGCCTTACAGGTTTCGTAGTCAAAATAAGAAGCTGTTTGCTATACAAAGTTTGGTTTAGTTGAGGTTTGGATATTGTGACTGGGAGTCTTCATAAACCACACAGTTATTTTGAAGTTTTAAGCAAAAATAAAACCTGCCATACTCCATAGATTCTCAGAGTGCTCTATTTGAGCTTGTCACTTACAGCAAATTTGCTGTTTGTTTCTATCCTTACTATCTTCTATAATACATGGGATTCTTTCATAAATCACCTCAGTGATCCTTGTTGCTATGATAGAAATTTAACCACCATTACAAAATAACACAGAACTGCAACTCAGGCACAACTACTAACGATTAAAAAAAAAAAAAAATCCATGCAGGTAAAATCCTCAGTGGTGAATAACTAACATGAAAATCAACTTACTTCTATAAAATAGAACATATTTTTTCTACATCCTTCATTAATATGTTACCCTACGGACACATTAATGAAGTGTCCACAGGTCTTTTCCCAGTTTCTTTCCGCAGTTTCCACCATGTTTCATCTCTGCAGGCCTGCCATTAGTCACTCAAAGTAATCAGCACAGACTTTCACTGGCAACAGTATGCTTTTTGTCACCTTAGCACGATGGCAATCATTTGCCTCCAATTTAAATAGATTAAGTAAATAATTTAATATTTACAGCACTAGCTTTACACTAATACTTTTTTCTTACACTTCAAATTATCTACAATCTTTACAACATACTGATACTTTCCTGGTACATATACCAATGACAACTACTGCTGTGCATCCCCTCCACAGAAACTTACAGTTTTGCAAGACCTTTATGGTGACATTCAATTACCGTAAGAACAGCAAGATCAGTGAATAACTTTCAAAAGAACAAGAAATGGTTCATTTTGAAGTTCCTTACTAAAGTTTGTGGCTTTTCATAAATCAATACAACATGCTAAAAGTAAGGCAGTAGCTCTACTTAAGAAATTTTGATGGGCTGAACGTAAAACTGGACGCATAACAAATACTAGGTTTAAATTTTCATACCTTTTTTCCCCCCTTGTGTTGCCCTGGTGTTTGAATTCGGTAAGTTGAGAGTTTGAGAGCCAAAAGACTTTTATTTGTCACCAAAGAACCTTAACTATTGTATATCTACTGTTCACAGTTCTTTTTCATTATGAAATTTTAAGTCTTCCCCCCTTCCTATACACACCTCAAAAATGCCAAAATCTAACCTAACTGGGATAAAGAGGTTTAAAGACTAAGAAACAATTAAGATGGTTTACATCACAAGGGCTTCATGCCCCTCTGCTTCAAGCAGACAATAGGGAAGCAGCAGCATACAATGATCTTCCAAAATGGATTGTATTAGCTAGTGCATCATTTCAGGTTCATGAACAAATCCAGGAGGCCAAGGTCTTACTTCAGATTAAAAGGCCCTTAATACTTTTCCACTCTAGAACTTCCAGTTCCATTCAGGGATCTTGTATTCTTTCATTTGTCATGCTAGCAGCTTATGTTCTAACACAAAAAAAAAAATATTAAATTATTTTAGGCATGCTCTTTCCATTGGTCCTCAAAGTACAAGTTTCATGCGATACAAAGTTTATGTTCTTTCTAATCTGATCTCATAACTCTATTCCATGGGGACATCTTTATGAAGGAATAGATTCTTGCCTAGGATGCTGGAATTAAAAATTCCTTACTAATTAATTTTCAGCTGGCACAAATCATAGTCTTTTTAAGTTCAGTAGGAACTGTAAGTCTATTCTCCTTGTTTAACCACTTATAATTAAAGATAAATAAATAGCTCTATTTTCCACCCCCCAGATGAATGCAGTGATTACCACAGTAGGTTTTTCTGCAGAACTTTGGTTTGTAGATGAGAATTTTTTTTTCCTTTGGAAGAGTCCGACTCCCCAAATACTTGCCCTAAGAATAAAGGGGATAGGAAGGAACAGTTCCAAAACTGATCCTAAACAGCTTTCAGAAACGTTTTTTTTTAAAGCCTATAATTATTTTTAATACTCAAATATGGGATATTTGTTTAAATGACAATGCTTCTAAAATGCTTTTAAAAGCAAAATTGTGGACCCTCTGGACTGCATACACAGACATAGGACAACCACACATTTGCTTAAGATTTTCAGTATCAGGTAACGATACTTCTGACTGCAAGCAATTAATAGAATGTATACCTCATGGTATATATGCAATGTATACCTTCATGGGCAAGCAAAACATCCAGAAAGCAAAAAAAACCTCAGTGTTAATGCAGTTAAGTGTATTTCTACTATTAAAAGATTACGTTTTTGGAAGACTCGGAAAGCATACAACTGGCAAAGAGTGAAACTAATCACATGCTTTACATGATACATGCTTAAATGCTTTGAACTTGTACCTCATAGATGCCAGGAATTCAGTCTTTAATATTCTAGATTTTAAAATGGACTATTAAACCACAATGTTTTTAAATTATTGAAGTTTCCTTCTGAGAAGTTCAGAAGCTTAAATTAAAATATAAGGTCTGTTACCTTTCCTTTTTAAATACCCCCTATTCTTAAAGTTTTGATTCAACTCAAAAACTCAGTGGTACCATGACAGTTAGACAATGGCAGTTTATTTCACCTTGCTTTTTTTCCCCCAAAAAATATTATTTTGCAATAGAACTATTTCACTGTTGGAAAACTGAACTGCCTTTTTTGGTTGGTCACATGATACTACTTCTGTTCCTGTGACAGCAAGAAGTGAGTTAGAAGAAGCCATGACAAAAACAATCCTCTATATGATTGTTGTGTTCATCCTGGAATATGGTCTATGTCCATATAACATATGCATATATACACTGTGTAATCAGTCTGCTCACTGTATGTTCTTGGCAGTTTAATTTCTGGACCGTCAGGAATACAGACAAAACGGCTCAGAGGTTCAAAACAAGCCCATTGCTGGAAATGTATGTGGCTTCATTTAATGCTTTCAGTATTAGCCATGAAGAAGCATAATCCAAGTTACAGTACTTGTTTTGCTAGTACAGGGAAGCAAGAGATCAAAAGGACCACAAATAGTTAAATAATATCCCTCTGTTCTTGTCAAGCAGACTGACACAGATGCAGCAACCTGCTTGAGCTTATGAGGAAGTTAGACCGTGGAAATGGCAAGCCTCAGGGATGACAGACCTGTTCATTGCAGCCCTTCCACTGCACTAACGATCTTTTCTCCATCTCCTCTTTCCCTTTTGCTTTGCTCCATTTTTACTCTTAAAAAACAATCCCAATTTGAAAGAGCTGCCTACTCACCTGAGCCACAAACTCCCCATGGGAATAGCTCCAACTATTCAAATCTCCGTGCTGAGGGTTTCAAAAAAGTAGGACTTGACCTACAGCTGGGCAGAACTTGGAGAACCACCTCAGAACTGTCAAAGCCCACCAGCTGTAGCAGTGTATTGCGAGGAGTCAGTCACATCAGCAGCCATGATACCAGTCAGCTTTTTCAAAACTCTGATTCTTCCCTAGATGTGTCAAAGTGATGCGTGACATTACAACTACATATATTTAGGCTTTATCCAGAGGCTTCTTGGTTTGTGACTGTCTTGTATTCGTACTGTGCCCACCTTCTGAAGTGGTTAAATGGTGGCAGAAAGCCATTAAAGGCAAATTGAAAAATGAATGAGGACTTGCATGGCTGAAGTAAATTTATTTTTACGTTTAAACTGAATACACACAGAAACTTAACTGTGGTATTCAGTGATTTGCACTTTCTGAAGCACTGTTCTCCACAAATACAGAAATTCAATAATTAGCTTTCAAGCTATTCATTAAATTTCTGGAGTAGATAAATAATGAGTAAGAGCCAGTTATTCATTAGCATGCAACACCTGAAAACTATCTGTTATCCCTTTCGATGAATCTGACCCAAGGTTTCCCTGCCATTGGAGGGAACTGAAGTTGTAGCTGACAACTGGGTGCCTTACCTATAAAAAAAAGCAAGAGAACAAAGTAAGTTTGCTACTCAAATAAGCAAATGGTTTCCCCTAAATTTGTAAAAAAGATGGAAAAAAGTCTTTTTAGGAATATAGTCTAGAGCACGCTAGTGTTGGTCTAACACATCCAAACAACATGCAAGCCTTCCAAGATGTAGAATAGGTGTCAGCTGTTTGTGGCTTCACAAGAAGTTGCCTGCCTAACCCGTTAAGTCTGTTGCCCATGAACCCTTCCCAGTAACAGAGAAAGGGAGAAAGGCTCCCCTGTGAAACCCTCCCCCTTTCAAGACTTCAGTCCTGACTCATCCTCACCACAGACTTGCTTTTGCTTATAAAGAAATTGTTTTGTTTGATTTAAATTTCATTCTGAATCGGAAAAGCATTATTCATGTTCCCAGGAAGTAGAATGGGCTAGTGTGCAGCTATTTTATATTTAAGCAAGACTGTGCTTAATGTTTTCAATTTTAGTGCCACTGCCTCTGGAGAATCTGTGATATTTCAGTGCTTGGTCTTTCTTTATCCCAGTGCTACTTTCTTTATCCCAGCAGGTTCCCCATGCAAGCAGTTCATATGCTGCTATGCCAGCTCAGCCGAGCAAGACCAGGCGTTTTGTGTTTGTACTGCTGGTGTCTAACTACAGCCACAGCTATTGATGAACATTCTGAAAAACAAAATCTCTAAATGCTGGCGAAAACAGTTAAAGCAATTGGCTCACCAAAAAGAAGAAAAGATCAGACTGTAGTGCAATTAGAAAGTGCAATGAAACCCGTTAATAGCAATATGTTCTCCACGCATTGAAAAGATTAAGCTAATTAGTAAATTTCTGCAGTTCACCCAAGAAGCCTTGTAGATTACTAAACGGATCCACAATACTACTGGCATCATTCAAAGATGTGCATTTACTTTTGATCATTTACCAGAGTGTTTCTCACAATTCTTCTAATTATGGACTGAGCGTCACTCTTACAGGCTTCTGAAAAGATAAAAAGAAAAACTTGCAGACTCTGCATTATCTCCCTTCTTGTTTTAACTCCAGAAAAAGCAACTTTTGGATGGACTAACTTGTGCACACCTCTGTACCTTCACTAGGAAGGAAAGGATTACTGCTCCCCTATCACCCTCAGGCTTGTTCGTAAGAGATTCAATTCCACAGTCTCATGCTGCAAGCAGGACTCCTCCACTTTTTACTCAGAGAAAGCCTAATCAGCAACAAGCTCCAAACCACATCACTGCCTCACGTCAGACAGTATTTCCTTCCCCCTACATCCTCAGAAATAAAGTTACTGTATTCCCAACCTCAGCATACCTTTGGAACAGATTTTTCCCCCATCTTCTCTCTGTCTTGCAGATTAGTGGGATGGAGAGGATTATTCTGGATCAGGAACACACAAGTCTTAAACTTGCAGGGTCTAAACAACTGACTGCTGCAGTCTGTGGAATACAGGCCCTCACACAAGTCCCTGGGTAGCTGGGAGAGAGCTTCTCTCCACTACAGCTCTGGTGATCAGGTAGTCTTCCAAGTACAGCCAAAATTCATTAGGCTGCTGTGATTCTTTGGTAAAATTAACTGCAGGCCACTTGCTCTTGAGAGGGGCAATTCTCAAGTATGTCATTCCATGACATATTTTGCAAATCCCTGCTGCAGACAGTGTTCTGCCTGGTCAATGGAAATGCTCAGAGGCATCCATGAAATAGGAAGGATTTTGATACTCAGTAACAAACAGCAAAATTCATGCCCAGGAAACACACTAGTCACATGTGACAATGCAAACTCAGTAGTGAGCACATTTAGTTGTCCCAGCAGTTTTTTTTCAGTGACTGCAATTTCACATTTGTTTTCAAACACAGAAATAAAAATTGAGATTTGCATTGTGCCCCCAAACTGGGTACAATTGAGGTCATGTGAAAATGGAGGAAAGGAATAGGAAATCCAGACCTGGATTCATCATAAAGAAACCTCTTAAAGACCAGGCTTTTTGTATGTACAAACACAGTTTCAATGTGGATGCCTGCACCTACGGAGCAAGTTGAAGAAGCAGGTTGAGGCTGTCTAACAAGTTGTGAACAATAGCAGGACCTTGTCAGAGACTGACTGTTGCCAGTCCCACAGACCAGTGGGTTTCACATTAGGTTAAGGTGGTGCTTCCAGATCTTAAGAACAGCCCTGCTAGAACTACTTTTGCGCTGTGTATGGATTTATGAAGCTGAAGATGTTGAAGAGCTAGAACTTGTGAGTTGCAGCTTGCCCAGCTGAAGTTGCACTGAAGACTTGTACGAAGAGGTTGGCCTGTGTCTGAGTTGCTATTTGTCAAGTTTCCTGCTTCTGAAGTGGTCAGAGGAACAAACTGAAATTGCTGAGCTGGGATATTACCCCACTGGTGTGCTTACAACTACCTCCTATGTTTTAGAAGCACCTCCCACACACTTAGAAGGATGCTCCAGCTGCAGACTTTCAAAAGTAATTGTGAATCATACTTGGATTTTAAGAGGTTCTAACAAAGTATAGGGCTATAGGCATATAAATTGATGAATGCTTCAATACTGGGTATAAAGCCTTCTATGTTATTTGATTCTGTATTTATGCTTTAACTTATTAGTGGGTCTAATTATGCTGCACAGGCTGAAAATGCAGCTTTCTCAAGTTATTTCTTCATATAAGGGATTCAGATGCTTTTCCTCTTCTCTGGCGGGGGCTTTTTATATGATGTGATAAAACAAATAAATACAAGCTAGAATAACAGCCACGTATTAATCTGGTGAGTGTTCCCAGAAAGGAGAAATAATCTGCCATTTAAAGTTTCTATGCACCATTAAAGAAGCCAGCAGAGGCAGATGGAACTGCATTCTGTACTGAAACCTTAGGAAGATCTCTAGAGGGAAAAATAGTGGGGTTTTGTCTTCATAAAGGGAAAAAGGGATTTATTGAACTAGATAAATAAAAGACTAAATGCCATTTTCTGTGTTCTAGTAATCATAATAAACAAGTCATTTCACTAGTTATTTCAGTTTTTACTTTTAGCACTTTTCATACATAAAAGTAGCAGTAAGCATCTCATTTGCATCTATCCCAACTATACTAAGATGACTTTGGAAAAATATACTCTAGTCAATGACTTGTATCATCTTAATATAGTCTACATTATGCATCTAGAAACTCATGCATTAATAGTAGTATGGTGAAGTATGGATAAAGATACAAGTAAGGTTTGATACTCTCAGTTGGGTTTTCATTCAAGCAAAGCTACACATTTTCATAAGTGTCACCCAGGTTATGCGAATGTAGGAAAAAAAAAAAAAGCATGTCCTGAAACTCTTGTTTCTTAAGGGAATGTTCTGAGCATTTAGTTGCCTGAAAAAATTCAACTGTGTTTCATTTATTCAGAACAAATGTTTTTCTACTGGCTTACCTGGATTTTTCCTCAAAGGCATTGGTACAACGTATGAAATGGGAAGATGAGAATAAAGACTACTTGTAGATGTCGTATCAAGACAGAATATCACATGATAATACTTAGAACAGTTACATTGGAGCTAAACCTGAGAATTATTTTTGTATAGTGCTGATTGTCTGTAGATCATGAAGTTCAAGTCCCTTTTCAGTAGAGGCTCCTCTATCACCTTTGAAAAATCAGGCTTCGAAAAAAAATTACGGATTTTCAAAAGCACTCATGAGACATCGGAACACAATTCACAAAAAGGCTACTCCACAGTGACACTGAACTTCACAATGTATAACTCACAGTCAAATGAGGCTTAAAACAATCCCCAGTGCCCAGTTAGGTACCCAGGGTTTCTCTACAATGCCAGAGGAGGGTTAGACAGAGATGAGGTTCATGCAGAGTAACATAGATGTCTTAAGGCTGCAGACACCAGTTGAGCAATCCTCACTGCAGGGAGACAGCTGTCCTCACCCTGAACTTCCAATACTGAAGCTTTTTCTGTCATAAAATGGAGGGTACACCAGTCTTTTATAAATAGCTGTAGGAAGAATTCTTTCTTCATCTAATAGCTCAGCAAAAGGTTAAGGACATGTCTAATTCCTTGTCCACCCAAGGTCCACATCTTTTATATAGGGAAGCATAAGGCAGATACACATTCAACTTCGGTTCTTGAAGTTCTCTCCACTGTCCAGAGGACAACAGGGAAAGAGAATGGTGTGAGTCTATATCTGACTAACTACGTACTGTTCCATAGGACACATACCTATGGACTGTCTCCGTTATAAAAGCAGTGAACAACAGACTTCCTTAGGTGGTAAACTTGCTTAAAGTTGCATGAACTAATGTGCAAATATCACTGTCACCAATGCCTTCCTTTCTGGGGAAAGGCATCCACAGCACACAGAGAGCCGCAGTAACCAGTTACAGACTGGCTTGGATGTCACAGTTCAGCTTTTCCTTCCCAGCCCCTCAACACAAAGAAGTCCATCCTGTAGCAGCATAAGGCTACAGTTCACATGCCTCCAATGGCCCAGGGACAGCCATTGCTTCCACATAGACAAGCTGGGTGACTGGCACCATCACACCCTTGAGCGTCAGGAGTGCTCAAAGAATCCAGCAGCTTTTGCTGAACCCTTAATAAGCAGAAACCATGATGAGGAAGTTCATACCTTTTCAGAACCAAAGAAAACAACTTCATTCTTTATGCTGGGCAATAGCCTCCACATCCTTCCGTATTCCCAGCTTCTGCTGAAGTTACAATTCAGCCTCTCCTGGCTCCCAGCTCCCACTGTTTCTCACAGCATTTCACAAAACCAGCTACAGTATACACCGGGGGAACAGAGGTGCCAAGAGGAAGATAGTGATGGTCCCCCCACTGTGTACTGGCCCCAGCTCAAAACCTTCAGAGGCAAGATCTTTAAAGCAGAGAAACTTCCCAGGTTTAGATGCAAATTATCCTCTCAACGTTACACACCTAACCAATACAGATTTGAGCACAGTTCAACCCATCTCAAAGATGTGCATGGTAAGTGGAGGAAATTTTGCTCAAATCGAATGGACTTGCCCTTGAATTTGTTTAATCACTCAGCTCTACTTTTAAATGAAAATGAAATTGGCCAGCTTTAACTCGTTACTCTCCTTTTTCAGGGAACTGTCATGAGGCTGCTAAAAACACTCAAAATCTCTAGTGTACTTCCTCATATGCAATGCACAATCTCAAGCCAGCAAATGCTTCCATCTTTGTCCTGTAATTGTCATTTACTTGGAACTGGTATTTAAACTGTTGCATTTGGTTTTGAGTTGAGTGATACTTGTGGCACTTGATACCAGATTTGCCATAGATACAGAGAAAAGAAACAGGCTGTGCTCTGTGCAGTCGTTGCTATCAAGATAGTGTACCTCCAAGCTCAGGCAAGAATTACAGACACAGTAGCACCTTTGGAAGTCTTTGGGTTGGCTTTCTCCTGGTTTGTATTGTATCTTTGTCGTACATGGTTACACTGCAAAACATTCCCTGCAGTAATTCTTTCGAGAATGCACAAAAAGTGGTATATGACTCATACAAAAATAATCTAAATATTTACCATCGATAATGAAAAACACTGAGCTGAAGAGTAAAATATTCAACATTTTTATCTGACTCAAAATAGATCATAAGGCTACTTTTTCCACATACAAAAGAGGTTTTTAAAGGTACATTTGGGAGAACTTTCACACCTTAAAGCTCACAACTATAAGACAAGATATAATTTATGCTCTTTGCTGCTTTAAACCTCTTTCAGCTGAGGAAATTACAATGAGAAAAGTATTTGAAACATCAGACAAAGAATATTAATATTGCAGGCACTCTAAAAAAATCAAATAGTCTTTTAATTAAAACTTGTTTTAAGTTTCTTGTCAAAATAAGAAGATAGGCTGTGTCATAGCTGCATTTAGGCAAATGTAAGCAGGACTGGAGGAAAGGAAGATTAATAAGCGCTTGTTGCATCTGGCTTGGCCATTGATGTTTCTCATCTCATTGAGTTCTGGCCCCAACAGATGCTTGATGAGACTAGCTCAGCTGCTACACATTTTTACAAGTACTCTAAGTCTTGGAAAAAACTTAAAATCATTGGGGAAGGTACAAGAGAAAAAGAGTGGGAGACAGAGAGACTGCATAAATTTTTCCTTTCTCTGAACTAAGAGAATATGCCTTAGAAACGAGGCATATTGATATACCTGAAAATGATGCACAGAAGTGCACTTCAGTCTATAAAGACAGTCACCTCAGCAAAGCTAAAGCTCTGGAAGGAAGCACTGACATGTAGATATTTCTCCCAGGACAGGAGACATTTCATTCTTTTCACCCAGACTCACAAAACCACATTAGTCTCAGCAATGTTTCACAATTGTTTCCAACTAAAAGCTTTAGGTGGAAAGACTGAGAAGTACAAAGGCCTTGCCCCAGCTCCCATGTCACTAACTTAAAACTTCCACTGACTTCAGAACTGTGAAAAAGGGTTGCTCTGTTTCTGTGAGGCAGGGAGCTGAATCTGGCTCCTCTTCACATACAACAAGGATGAATCACAAAGCTGTCAGTCAAGACACGTGGTTGCAACATCCTGTTTTGCTGCACACACACACACCTGACAGATTTCATTCTCCCCTCCCCTTCATCCGTATGCTTCAGGCTTTGTTTTATTCTGTCCTGGAGTTCTGCTTCTTGACTAGATATTTTCACCACGAACTCACCTTTAATAAATTTTCCCCAAGAGTTTTATCTTTTCATTATGGCCCTATTTGCATTGTTGCGCAATGCTATCCCAGGAATAGTTGTGTTACCAACCTACAAATTAACAAACACCACCAGATGGTGAAAATATGTCTGAATGATTATTCCAAAAACATAAAATGTGGCTTTGTTCATAGTTCTGTTCATTAAGACTTGAAAAAGCTTGTTTAGCTCAAGATCGCTATCATCTATTCAGTAGTCAAGTAACATTACAAAACCATCACTAAACAGAGAGTTGTAGTCTCTAGAAAATATTAATTCAACCAAAGATTACAAGAAATACCTCATTTCAAAAGTTGTTGATTGTTTCCAGCCACTGTGCCATAAAGCTCCTGTAACACCTCTCCCCTTTTTTTTGTTTCCAGAAATTCTACACGAAGACTATCACTGTGGGAAGCCATTTGCATTGAAGAGCTTGGCATTTTACATGCATCATTTTTAATTTTTATAGGATAGTATATTGGCATCTCACATCTGAGCTTGTATCGCACAAAATGCAGATTGAATCTGCATTTTGCCAAACTTGCAGGACACACTGAACATGTGAGTCTAGTGATAGACAATTTTCATAGATACGTATACAGCAATATTAAAATGGAGAATTTATGATTTGGCTTCAAGTTATTCACAAGATGTCAGTTTTCTTCATATATTCTACTGTACAAACATTTGCTAGACATCTGCAGGTAGGTAGTTCTTAAGCTAATTATTATGTATATGAGCCTATTACCTCTCCAAAACTCATTAGCAGGTTTAACACATTCTCGTATGGAAAATCTGTTTAGATCGCTAGTTTGACTTCGCACAGTATTTTCCAGCATTCACTGATAGCATGCTGTCTAGAGCAGATACAGATTACTCAATCCTGACAGTTTTCCTGTCTTCGTTTAAATCCTGACTGAACGAGAAGAAATACTTCCCAGACCTCTTGCTATATTCATATACAATTCTCTTACTATAAGAGTGTAAGGAAAGCAGAAATTTCATAGGTGTTATCCTCAATTGATATATTGTGAACATTCACTCCAGTTGCAGAAAAAAAGACTGGGACCAAGCCTTCAAGGAAGGAAACACTTTCAACTATTATTAAATTAATGAACACAAAAGCACTATGTACTTACAGAATCAAATACAATTCTTTAAAGGCAATAAAACAATTTTCCTGCAACAATTCAAACTTCAGGAGCATTTTAAGGAAACTGCTGCAATACACAGTAAGAGAGGTCACGGCAGTTCTCTTCTAATTCATCCTTCTCTACAAGCTAAAATCCCTTCTCTTTCAAAAAACAGAGTTAAGTAAGCCAAACAGATCAACTTCTACACATTGCATATTTTGGACACCCCATCCTATCCTTTAATGGGAAAACTTGGATGCAAATGCTTTTGACCCTAGAAAGAGGTAAAACTGTGATCCCAAAATGAATTATTAGACTACACCTATTTAAATGATATTCTGCAAAAACTAAGGTTTTCCATATTTTCCAAAACTTGAGTGCAAAGATCACAACACCTTGTCTAAGACATTCTTCACAGAGCTTTAGAAAAAGACAAAGCTCCTTGTATTCTTACCCCAAGGCATTAATGTTTCTTTTTCCTTGTATAAAAACATTTTCAAATCATTACTTTCACAGACTGAAAAACTCATCAGACTCTTCACATAAGAGTTGGCTTGAGATCAAGCCCTGATACATTTAGTTCTGATTTTTAAGGAGCACCCATAGCAAGAATTTTATTTGTCCTACCCCCCCTGTTATCATAACCTCATCTTCTATTCCCCATTGCTGAATTAAATTCCATGTGATTTCCATACAATATAGACAAGAAAATCCCTAAAGGAACTTTTTACTTATCAGACTTCTAAGAAATTCTTCTCAGTCATTATAATAATGAATGAAGACTTCCAAATTCAGGCCTACAGAAAACAATCCCAGAAAATCTTAGAACGGTTAGAGTTGGAAGGGACCTTAAAATTCATTGAGTTCCACCCGCCCCTGCCCTGGGCAGGGACACCTCCCACTAGAGCAGGTTGCTCAAAGCCCCATCCAGCCTGGCCTTCAACACCTTCAGGGATGGGGCATCCCTGGGCAACCTGGGTTGGTGTCTCACCACCCAATCTTGAAGTATGAAGTATTTTCATTAATACTTTTAATAATCCTTTTTGTTTTAAAATGCTCTTCAGATTTTCTTAAACTTCTTAAATTTATCTTCAATATTTAGAGATTATTTGCAACAGATTTTATACATCAACATGAACTTAGGTAAATTTGGGGTTTTCAGATTTATTTAGTTATTACTCCACAACACCACGGCTGAACACATAGCCATATAGTTACAAACATACTGCTTGGTGTTACTTAACCTACTCTACGCAAACTGAGGCAGATGAACTGGTTTTCAAAAAACCAATACTTTTCAGGAACAATTTATAGTCAGCATTCTTTTCAGAGTCCTTAGCAGTTCAGTATTTGTTTTGCTAATGCTACAAAGAAATGCTTATTTATGACAGCTCCTCCAGTATAAATTTTAAAAGGAGTCTACAAATTTCATTTTATCAAATGCAGTTTTAACAAATGCTTACCTTGAGGTCAAATACGAATGTTAAGTTGTACTGAAATGCCATACCAGATTTTCATAACAAGAACAGGGTGGTAACACCAGAAAAACCCAAACCAAACAAAAAAGAAAGCAAGTCAAACTATAAGAACATCAGTCTGCAAAAACACATAATCAAAGAAACATCAGAATTAAAAGCTATCAATAAAATGCCAAAAAGCCATTTTACTCTCAAGAGAAATTGTTGTAGCCTTTGATTACACAACAATGTACTATTTTTAACATGCTATTCCTAGCTAATAAAAAAAAAGACTGAAGTTCTGCCTTACTTGCCATGTAGTCTTCAAACTTGGAAGAAATTATAATTTTTGCATTTTTTAAAGTATTTTTACTAATTGTCTCTACAACGTTAGTAGTGCTCTTTTTCAGTGTCTGCTTCAAATAAGATACTAGTTTTATAAGCACATTCCTATAAAAAGATACAACTATACAAGCAAACAGGCACCCAAAGAGTGCAGTAACAACAAATGTTAGCAGAATTGTACTGAAATTGTGGATTCAGAAATTATTTTCGAGATAACCTTTATGAGTAAAAATCTTACTGCTTCTGCATTTTGATACAATTACTTCAGTTAATTTTCAAAAATCTAATGTCACTCTATATGTTTTTGGTCTCTCTGGTTTAGCCTTTGTTTCTTATTGTCTCTTTTGTCCCTCTCCATTTCTCACTGGTCCTCTTCCTTCCCCATCTGTCTTTAACATATTTCATTCTCCTGAAACATTTTTTCTGTCTCAGCTTTATTCTGTCTCCTATTTCTGATTCATCCTTGATATTTCAACAGTCTTCTAACTTTCATGATAGAGCTTGTGCCACGGATCGAGCATAATCTCAGCTGTATCTTTTTCCCACCCATTTGATCCCTGCAACCTTCACTGTTTTCTCTAAGCAGAAGGCTTTGAACAGGAGCACTATATTCTGTGAGATGCTGCTGTCCTCTTTACTTGCTCTCAAAAAGTCAACAAGGAAGATATAGGAAGGGTGTTTCCCCCCCAGTTCCCCAGAACCTAAGGAGCACCAATTAAAAATTAGAAAATTTAACTTGAGAGAGTATCTTAGTATCTCTACTTCAGATTTTTAGGATATAAGGTAAAGCTGAGGAAAAAGTAGACTCCAGGATTGCATACCACTTACATAAAATGCAATGCTTGAAATGACACCATATAGCTGGACTTCTGACATCCACTGCTGGTATTACAGAAGCCCATAGCTACCTTGTGCTCTTTGAAATAGGCCTTTCCCTGGGTCTCCTCAAGATATCATCACAAATCATTTGGATACTTGAAGTTACTGCTCAGTGGAAGCAGCACCTTAAGAAGGTGATATGAAATTCAAGTGTTTGCATAATTACATTTGATTTGCTGTCTGATATCTGTAGAAGCATAGCTTCTAAGCTCAGACAGCAAACGCTGGAGGTATGTACAATAACACAGGAGGATCTGGCTCAAGAATATAGGCTTTTGCCCACACTTGATAATAGGAAAGGTAACTTCTTTCTGTCAGGCTGTAATGCAAGTCTTACATTCTAGAGACATGCTTATTCCATGAAAAAGGCAGGCTCTTTACAGAAAATGCAAAGCACGCTTTCCAGCTTATTACTTTAGAGATTTCTCATAAGGGAGAGTGTCTACCCTAAGCTAATTTCTGGTGTTTCTTACTCTATATTCCTTCTGTGCATGTGCTTGGCCACAGAGTTCCAGCACTACTGCTCCTCTTAACAAAGACCCTCTTAAAAGTGTGGAAAACAGTGCAGAGAAGTGTCTCAGAAGACAGGCATGTATGGAGTAAAGACCACAACCTAATCTTGCTCACTGTAAAAGACTCAATGAGTACCTGCTGCGCTCTAAGGAAGCCAAAGGAAGTTCCACATTGGGGACAAGGTATGTATGTCACCCTGTGGCCCAAACAGGGATGATTCTCTGAGCGGGAAGGGTATATAAGCTTGTCTGTCTCTAGAATTCACATAGTTCCTGCAGATCCAGGCCAAATAACATCAGGGGTATCATTTTTGGTAGATGTTTGATCCCATGTGTCAAACTTTCCTTGAACAAGGCAGTCATGCTGCCTCTTGGCTGTGAAACTCAAAGAAGGTTATTCCTCCGACACATGTTTTCACAGTTTGCAATCAAGTGCTTTCATTGGGAGATGGAAACATTTGAGAATCACGTTAGACCAGAGAAAGTATTTCCTCTCCACTACATCATCACAACAGGACTGTTTGAAAAGGCTATTGCCAAGTAGTTGTCATTTCCATCTCAGGAAGCCTTTGAAAAGGCTATTTACGCTTTTGTCTTTCTTCAGGATTAGATTACTGTAATTCTTTATTGGCTGGGTTGCACAACAGGGCTCTGCAGAGTCTCCGGCAGGCACAGCCTGCTGCTCTACTTTTTTTGTGAGAAAGGGATGAATTGAACATATTGTGCTGATTGTAAAGCCTTTCTATCAAGTTGCAACAAAGTCAATGAATTGATTATAAAATTGTTCTGTTTGCTTATGGCACAAATCATGGTCACTGCCTTGCAGTTGGCAGGTTTAATTGTAACTAACTAGTTGAATTCTTACAGGAATTCTGTACTATATAGTATAGATCACATCCTTTTTTTTCCCCCAGCATTGCATGAAAGCTGCATGAAGCAAAATATGGCAGCTACAAGCTCTTAAGACCTACTGCTGTACACCTCCCAGGACAAATGGGGTTTATCTTTTTAAAATAGAAGTTGAAAAAAACCCCAACAAACAAAACCCCCCACTTTCTGACAGCTAATGGTGTTAAAATTGATTTTATGGTGGGCTATTTCACTTGAAACAGTGATTTCTGTGTTTTATTAGCCATGTTTTTGATTGCTTGCTATATTCACTTCAGACTGCAGGATTTGGATTTTTTTCTAGCCTCTATTGTTTACCAAGATAAATACTCAATTGCACTTAATAAAGCAGGAGGCTCATTCCACCCCTGACAAATCTAAACTATCATTCACATTTACTGAGATAATCCAGTTAATGCTTCATTTGCTGCTATATACTAAGTATTGCTCAACTTAAGTGGTTTCCATCTAATGAATCTAAATATTTATTGTCCTAGGCACATTTTTAGCATCTTCTGGCTATCAGATAATCGGGCATTACTATTACTATTATTCATTCTGTTAAAAACAAGGCATCATTTTTTCCCAGCGCTGTAAGGCTAATGAAGAAATTAATATATTAGACCTATATATGAGCTGGATTGAGAATATTCATCAAAACTAATGATTTACAGAGTTGTGCTGGATTAGCAGAGCAGAACTGGCCCTCACTTTCAGCAGATCCGAATCTGTGATTACCAGCTAGTCTATCCAAGCTCCCCATGGCTTTTTGCCGCACTGGTTCCTATTTGCAGCTTCTTGTCCCCAGAACGCCAGTCCATTTCCCACAAAGTGTTCCAAAACTTCTTTCTTCCAGGACTGGTTCCATGTTTTATGAACAGAAGTCTCCTTCCTGCATGCCTTCTGAGTAATTATAACACGTTCTCCATGATTTCCAATATTTGATCAAGCAAAAACCAGATTATTCCAGTGAGACATCTACCTCAAAATTTTTCTTGATGCTTATCCTGGTTTTTTTTCTCCCCATTTAGATCTTCAATTCTGTGTGACAGGGTCCTTTTTGTAAAGTATAGCCCACTAGTGTGTGTAGCAATGGAGACTCAGCAAGCCAGGACTCCTCAAAGGGCCTCTTAACACATTTACAGTGAAAATTTCCTGCAGCATAATAGGCTTGGTGCCCACTGACACCCACTAGAAAGCTGACTAGTGACAATTTGTTATTCTAGTCAAACTTGTTCCCAGCCACTCCTGACATTAAGAATTGTAGTAAGAAAGTATATTTTTATTATACTGAAACAAATTCAGAATTGCTGGAAATCTATTGATGTATCTCAGCTGAAACTAAAGAGCAGTTTGAGGCTTTTTCTTCCTTTCTGTGTTAGCATATTTGACAGTATGCTGTTTCTGTATGCTTAAAAAAAGTGACGTCTTTGTTGGTTATTATTTAATTCTCCTCTCAATCTCATTAGGCTGAACAAAGACAGGTCAATGACATACTCCTTTTTAAAAGACACTTTCATTAAAAACAAGTTTGATCAAAAATCAACATTATTTTAAACCTTTTCTCCTGTCCTCCCAAAGGCACCTCGAGATTTGTGCTGAAGTTTCTTAGTGGAGAGATTCCTGTACTTAATCTTTCTCCAGAAAGGAAAGCATGGCTTGCATTTACCACCATAATATAAATATGTAACACAAAATGTTACTGAAAAGTAGATTTTTGGTAGGATTGTACTAGCTCTTCTGGTTATACCTTGATCACACTGGAAATAAATAATATAACCTGAAAAACCATCAAAATATTCACAATTGTCATAGGAAGACTGTCCCACTTCTAAGTCTAAAAAGCATCTTGCAGAAATTAATCTGCTTTCTGAATGAAAATGGCATTCCTGAAGTTTGTGTAATACTAAAAAGCTTTAGATGTTCTAGAAAAAATGGCTTCCCTAAAATTGAAAATAGTGTAAAAGATTATGATCTGCAATAATTACGTGAAAAAAGCAAATATGTACTTAATAAAAAATCCAACCAAATTCAACTAACAGAATTTTAGTATAGATGCTTGTTCCAAGAGCAAACCTCCAGACAGAAACCATGCTGTGAGTGGAGCTGTGAGATTTTGGATCCAGAGTAACAGACAGGATGACAGAAGATCTAGTCCCTTTCATTTAGCTGGTAGTTCATGACCAGACTGCATTACCTTCTACTTACCTACTTTTAGTAAGGATACCAGAATATATTTCCTATAAGCCTGATTTACGTTTTCAGTCTTTCATGCATTTTGGAGAAGTTTAAAAAGAGAGAGGATCAATGGAGGACTTTAAACAGAAGATCACCAACTCTGAAGGTGAAGCACAGAAACTGGCACAGCTTCCAAATGTTTAACAAAATCATCTAATACTTCTGGCAGCTCCAGAGATCATTAGAGTCTTAAACGAGAAAGCAAATCAGGGAAACATACCCAGGACATTTGATAAAGAGACTAGCTATTTAGGAAATTAAATACGAGAAGTGTATCAAAAGAATATTAAGCACTGAATAAATAACTATGCTGTTGTACCTCTGGCACCTAAAATTATTAGAAAAAAAAAATCAAACAAACTGGGGAACAGGGAAGACCCTTCCCCTGTGCCAGAGCTACTCAGCATAGAAATGGGAAAAGGGAGTGGTGTCACATACCTGGATATGGCTCCTTACTTCTGAGATAGGTTGCCCTAATTTATTCTGGCTCCTTTAGGTTGCTCTAATTTACACCATCTGTGAATGACTTAAGGTATCACAGGTCAGTGGATGATCATCAAGCAGAAATTGATTTCTCTCCACTCATCACTCCTTTTTCCTTTCTCTCAGCCATTTGCAGATGAAAATCTCTTCATTGGTGCTACTTTACCAGCTCAGAGGGGCTGCTAATGTGGTAACTAATCCAGCCTTACATCTGGAAGCCTTGCTTCTTTAACAGAACTGAGATTTTCTATTTTAAAGAGAACACTTGAAGAGGTTTACATTTACAGATGTTTCAGCGCAACACGCTCCTTGCTCTGAAGGCTGTCAGAGCAATTTAAGTTATTAGTATATGGGTGATGCTTGGAAGCAGAAGAGATACCTTGCAGAAAGTCAAAGTAAAATAGGGAGATTTCCCAAAGATTCACACAACAGTGAGTTTCATAGAGCATGATTTAAAAATATAGAGTATGGAATGTAGATATGAAGGAAGAAATTCGGATAGTGGAAGGGAACCAGGACAGGCATTTAGCTGAAAATACATTCTAAAAAAATCAAGATTGTAGTACTCTTGAAGAGAAGCAGGTTTGATCACAGTATATTCTGTTTTCTTTCCAGCTTCCTCCAAGCTTATGCAGATTTTCAGAACTAAACATTTAAGCTGATACATTGTAGGTCAGTGCCATACAGATGTTTAGTCTTCTGAAAGCCCCCACCAAGAACAGGCCAAACTTTGTCAAAACATGTTCTTGATGCATTCTACAATAGAGTCCAAACAAAAACCTACGATTTCTGCAAAAGTATATAATCTTTCTAGCTTTTTGATAAATATTTAGATTAAATACCTTAAGAGTGGAAAATCACACCTTTTTTGACCTCTGTCACAAGACACTTTGGGGCACAGAAACTCATCTCATGCACAGCAAATGGCCCCTTCTTGTGCACATAAAGGATGTTCACAACCTGTTCTCGTAGGTATCCACAAACGAAAGCACATGTGCATAGGCAGAGGTGAGAGTGGTTTGCAATACAAGCAGATGCTGGTGAATACTGCCTGTGCAGTAATCAACGAGCTTAAGTGTTTCAAGAACAATGCATTTGCAGAGTGGCTTTTCTTATTTTACCATGCTTAGCAGTAAACAAAGCGACTTTCATTAACAGATAAATCATATCTATTTGTAGTACAAAGTCCACAGGGCTTCCATCAATCACTAGCAGTATAGATACAACATTCATAGGCTAATCATGGCTAAGCTAATTTTGGCTCTTTCAGAGCCAAATTATGGTGTTTCGTGCCAAACGTTATTATAAGTTAATTGCCGTCCTAGTGCACAGTCAGGAATTCAAAAAGCAATACAGAAAGGTGTTGCTGCACCTGGACACCATTCACAGTTACTCTATTCAGTTTTTCATCTTAAATAGATAAAACAAAGCACATCAGGCATAATGCCATTAAAATTGATATCCAAGCTATCCAAGAGATTATTGCAGAATGTTTTGACAAAATTAAGCATTAAAAGTCTCCTCTTGCAACTCAGCTGCTTTAGAAATAAAGACTGAAGAATAGTTTGTGGTTCAATTCCCAACTGGCCTCCCAAGACCTAAAAGCAGATTGATATTTTTACATAACTTTAAGCTAATTACTCTATCTTTGTGTTCTGTATGTGAAAACCAGCAATGGCAGTCTTATTTAGACTAAGCTCTTTCTTTTGACATATGTTTATTGGAAGCTGCTAAAGTGCAACACTAGTTTGTATCTTCAGCAAATTTGCTTTTAATCCTCTCACCTACTTCATGTGCTTCCTATTAGCAATTCTCACAGCTGCCTTTTTACCGTACTGTTCTCCAGGTAAAAGCCACAAAGCAAATGCAGTTAAGACTTTTTGATGAGCCTCTGTGAATCTACTAGCCCTTCGTGTAGGAGAGATGTCTACTGTTCAACCTAGATGGATTTCTTTTCATTATTTATGCATTTCTTCTGTTACCTGTCCGACAGGAGCTCAAATAAGCCTCACTCCTTTTTTTATCACAGTTCAAAATCAGCCTGGTGTCTACTTATTCATCATCACTTTGACAGCACTGGGATGTACTTCATTGCTTGAAACACTCAACACGCCTGACAGGTCACTTACTGCCAAAAACCAGTTAGAAACTGGTCAAATGCATGGAAAAGGAAGAAGCAATCTGCTACCAGATCTTCACTGCATCAACTTCACACTCACTTCAGTGAGAGGTTACCAGCTAGTGTGGTGGCATATTGCATTCAAAGAGTAGGGGAAAAAAAATCCTTGCTGACTTACCAAAGGTATCTAGAAAAATGACACCAAAGGAATCATGGAACCTTGCTTCCATCATAGTATACAAACCTAAAAGTGATATGCACACAGCCTTTTCCTAAAATCTACCCTCCATTCTTACTCATTTCTTAAGAGTATAAAAAAGCCATTAACCACACAGACGTTCCAAGCTAAAAAAAAAAAAAAAAAGAAAATACTGGGGAAAAAATAATTAAGAGAGGGCAAGCTTGCAAGGAATCCAACAATTTGACACTCTTTTTTCACCCCAAACTGTACACTCACTTCCCCCCAAAAATATAAAAAAA
>VXBJ01007278.1:1430092-1492370 GCA_013400055.1 Nycticryphes semicollaris
GCCCTTGACCATAGAGCAATACACTGAGCCTTGTTCTGGATACAGCATGCCTACGTATCTCCCTGTTTGTAAGTGTGGCTCACACACCAGTCTTCTTTAACAGCTTGGTGCTTCTTTTGACAGGTGGAAGAGAAGTTGACCTATTTTTGACAGTTTTTAATGAGGAGGCTAAAAAAAGTTATGAGGCAGTCTTGCTGAAAAGGATTCCTCTAAGTAGACATAAAAGTTCTTGCAATTGTTCCTCCAATGGCCAAGGGGTTTGACCACTGCAGCTTGAAGCCTGTTTAAAAAAGTAGATATCAAACTCATCCAAGTTAAATTCTTTGCCCACACTTGCATTTCTTCTTATTGCTACAAATGGGAACAGTGAACAAGTCAAAATTGTCCCCATAACACAAAAAAAAAAATGCAGAGAAGGAGTTTAACTAGGTGAATATAGCTTTCTGATCACAGCACAAGCTCCTCTTTCTAGTTGATTTTGGACCAGCTGGAGTACTCTAATCTTTCCAGTTGTCTGAAGGGAACAACTAGCCAGCTTATCCTTAAAGTCTGTCCTCCCCCGCCACCATCAGTCAAAAAGGCCACATAGACAAAAAGCAAATTCCAAACGAAGAGTAAAAATGAAAATAAAACATACTGAAAGCAGCCTCCTGTGTGTCCTATAATTGATCCAATATATTGAAAGAGACATCATCTGGTAGCTGGCCACTCTACTGTGCACACCGGTAAGTGGCACTATTTGTTAGAAGAATCCATACTGCTTCAAGTGCTGCTGTAATTTTGGATGATGTAGTTTCACACCAACTTTTATAACTATCCATTAAATTAACAGAAAGTCTTTTACCTTGCAGAACTTTTTTTTTCTTTTGTCACTCGGCCTAAAAGCAGCCTCGTCTAAATATTCCTTACATGCTTAGTCTAAATCAAATACTGCTATGTTTGTCTTAACAAGACCTAAACCTACATCTAAGTAAACGTTTAAGCGTGCCTACTCCTCTATAGAAATACTCTTCTGCTCTTTAAACCTAATGACTAACCCTGTCATTAACTCAACAGCCTAAGAAATGTATTATTAGCCTCCTGAAATGTCAAACTTACTATTAAAGCTAAAAATTGAGGTCAGTTGGTTTTTGACTGCATGACTTTTGACAAACTGATCCTAATAATTTTTTTTACTATACTGGAGTAAGTTCCATAACACAGCAAAAATAGCACCCCCCCCCTTTTTTTTTTCCTATTTTGCTACAAATACATTCATCTCCAGACAAACTCTTCCAACATAAACACCCTTGTAAGAGCCATAAAAAATACAGATAAAAAGAAAAGCAAGTTGAAGGATATTAATGGTGAATAAAAATAAAACAGAAAATAATTTCTTCACTGGCCCCAAGGTCTCATTGGCTTTTTCTGATTTAAGGAGGAGAAAGAAAAAAACCAGTAACAGCTAGGATCAAACTGAAGTATTTGGCAGTTTTATTTAAGAAAAGAGACTATTAAGCCGCTTAAAGGTTAACTGATATGCATGAGTTATCATATACTCCTTGTCTTCAAGGTTATAGACTGTTTAGCAGAACTATGCCAAACGGCAGTTATCTGAAGGGAGCTAGAAATCATCTCTGTTGATGACAGACCTCTGAGCAGATGGTAAGTAAATCAAGGTCCTGATGTGAAATGTTAAAGCTTTTATGCTGAAAGACACTGTTAAAGCATTATCCAGGTTAAATCAGATTCCGTAAAATACCAGTTTACTAGTAGGCAGGCGTGAAGTCTTCCACTGAGGAATTCTACAAGTTCCGTGACTTCGTTTGTTTGGTTGGGGTTTTTTTTTTTTGTTTGTTTGTTTGGTTGGTTTTTTAAAGACACCCTAACAAACTATTTAGAAATTTGGGGGTTTTCCCTTTTGAGAAGCCCCTGCAGCAGTTCTATCAAAAGGGCAAGGTAACCCGGGCAAAGGAGAACCATTTGTTTGTCATGAAAATAATTTCTGATCCTGTTTTAATTAGGCTGGTAGGATATAAGAAGGGCAGCTTTCATAAACATCACTGAGAATATAGTTCAGCAACATAATAGATCTTGTCTGAAATTTCTATTTACATATGGCCAGACAAACATGGAAGTTAGAAAACCTTTTCAAATAATGTTTTAGTGCCTAAGCATTTGGAAGGCAATCTAGTACATCAAAACCAAAGTAAACATCTGTTTTTGTTTTAAAGATTACAGTTACCAAAGGGCATCGTTTGGGACAATGGAAAAGTTCTAAGTAATTTAGTGTAACTACATTTGGGTGAACCAATTTCATTGAGGCAAAGAAAGCAGTAAATCTCCTTTAACTGGCAATGCTTCAAATCAGTTGACTACCAAAGGTAAAAGATAAATCATCAAAATATAGTGTCTTCACATGAAGGAACAACATTTATTAGTTTGATAATTTGGACCACTAAAATTTATGAATGGTTTACCGACATCACATAGAGATTATGTATTGGATGACTTTGCTAACGGCTCTATCCTGTTCTACGGCTGACCAAAGCTACTCATATTGCAGAAGATTGTCTTGATGTATAATAATGAAGACCTATAACTTAAGTTTACAAAGCTATATACCCTGCTAAATTAAATCCAAATTCTTTCAATAGCATCCATCACATTAAGTATCTCCAAACCATGAAGTTCCCACGGGAGCATTACGGGGAGGTGCTCAGATTTAAAAAAAAAAAAAAAAACAAAAAACAAAAAAAAAACAACAACCAAGAATCAGAGGACTTATCCATAAGACTTTGATTTAATCGATCACAGAAAGTCACATGCTACTGGAAGATAATTCTTTTGTTGGAAAATACAGAAATACATGTTATTTTCTTAAAATTTTCTTTAGACCCTTACATTAAACTTGCAATCCAATTTGCCAGCTATGGAAACAGCCCTTGTATACTCTTTTCAGAGGCCTGAAAAGCTCCATGTGAATAGAGATTGCACTATTGCTTCTTTCTTATATCCTAGTAAGCACTGGTCTAGCCACATATTTTAATTTTCCATCCAGCTGGTAGCAGGTCTCTACCTTCTTCCCCCAACCCTCATCTTGCACATGAAGATCCATAATCCCTGTGCTAATGTTTCCATTGTCCTTTAACTTCTAGAGTCATTTCCAGCTTATGCTCCAAGGAATGGGGCAGGCGGGCAGACAGGGAGAAAGAAAAGTACATTTTTGACAAAGACCCTAAGTGATGAATACAGCTACAGGGAGGAGAGATTCCTCCCCATCCCCCCTTAAACCTTTAGTCTTTTCATTCACTCTCCAAATGCATTGAGATTAATAATGCCTCTGGGCTACTGTATGCAAACCTCCACTGTGCACGCAGAGAAAAGATTATAATTGAATACCCCATTATGATGGGCAAGGAAACAGAAAAGCAGACAGACAGACAGGGCTCAAAGGCTGAATTGGCCTGGTTTGGCTTTCAGCCCACAGCACCTACAATTATCCTGCAATGATTTTTATTTATCTATTTAGTGTTCCCACTAGGCAGAGAGAGAATCTAGTATTAATTTAGTGCTCACGGTTAGATAGAGAACTTTAAATTGAAAAAAGTTATTCGAATGTATAATGAAATGTGGCTGGAGCCCCAATGTCCTGCTTTGAATGAAAATATTACAAACTATAACCCTCTGCAAATGTTTCACCGTCTGATAGTTAATGCAAGAATTCAGCTAAATTCTATTTTTACAGAACAGTGTTATCTCTGTAGCAGATCTTTACACAGATAAGCAGTTAGCTGTTGCTGAGCATCCCAGAACCTCACAGCAAAACACGAAGCAGAAGAGAAAAAGCAGCTCTGATTCAAGAGCTTGCCTAGGACAGGATGAAGGCTGAAAACCAGGATGGCACCTCCATAGCTATTCATTTATGGCATCTAGATGGAAGTCATCTAGTTTGCTCCTAAGCATCTCATCTATCTATGGAAAAACACCCTCTTACAAATTAGTACAGGCTATTGCTAGCAATTACTTTGTTAGATGAAGACCTTGCCAGTATCAGCATCTGACTTAAGCAGCATCAAGACAATGAAGCATCAAATCCTCATCTTTAGACCACTGTATATTCAGAAGAGCTTCACTAAGTGCCTGCTGGAATTAAGCTGGTGCACTCCCCAACTATTTGAAGCTGCATTTCATGATAGCAATTTGTAGTGTAAAGACACCAGTTGCCATCTTAGCTCTAAGTCATTTCATAAAAAGCTTTCCATAAAATATGAATAAAAGGCTTCATATGAAAAAAATTATGTGAACAAATTCAGAGAGATAGTGGAAAGCTGAGTGTATAATCAAGAATATGCAAGTGTTGGTCAGGACAATTCAGAATGTCTGCTCTAACAAACACAGGGACAAATTTTCAACTTGTGTACAATATGGAGTTTAAAATATATTCAATAAATCTAAGGCTGAGGCTTAACTTCAATGGAACACTAATGCTGCATTTCCAGAAAATAATCTAAATTGATTATCTTAACTCTATTGTCACTGCTTTTTTGAAGAAACACTAACCGCCACAATTGTTCCCTAACTCACCACAGTGCATAAATTGTCTAAGGCTTTGGAAAGCAAATAACAGAAAAATATGGATTAAACTGATAAAAATGATAATTCCAGACATGATTAGATTCACTGTGTTGTGTAGCCTGCACAGCAGGTGGGGGATCCTTCAGAAGAATTAGGGAAAGGTTTAGGGAAAGCAGATTAATGGGGAAAAGATTAAATGTGCTCTAAAAGCAGGACAAAACATATTTTTAAAATGACAATTCTAACAGCAGTGTTTAGGGATGCTCTGGAATGCAAAGTATGCATACTCCATTTAAATACCAGATGCACAAATGTCTCCTACTTACAATTATGCAGTGCATTGTATGACTTTAAATCATAAGCTGAATAAGCATTTGACATTAAGTGGTGCTAGTGACAAATATTAATCAAAATATAGCCAGTAGTTCCTAGCACACAGTAGTCAAGCTCTATATTTCCCTTCTCCACATGCAACTTTTTACAAAACTGGTCCTATGGATGGAGGTCTACCAATCTGTTCATTTTTATATTCAGAATTATATTAAACAGTAGAAAATTAAAATCAGTAATAGCAATTTCTGGAGCGCTGAATAATGCACATTGATGCCACTGGTCCCTCTGAAGTGTTGAAGGCTTTCCGTCTTGTAACAGAAGACACCATGCATTTAACTGGCTAGGAACAAAAATCATAGCGGAAAGGGCCCACTTCTATAGCTTAAGAGGAGAAATGCTGTTTAGCTGTTGAATATGGGTTGCAGTTGTATCTGCTGGCACCAAAAGAGGAGACAGCTGCTAAAGTAAAACTTAATGTGTCTTAGAAAAGCATTAGCAGCAGCAAAGAAAATATTTTAGATTGTTATTACCCAAAATTTCACACTCGTTTACAGAACAAAAGGCAATAGCAGTACACTTTTACATCCAAAAAGCGTAAGTTCCAGTGCCTCCAATGCCCGTGGGAATTTTAATGGCTCCCTCCTTGCTTTTTGACTTTAAAGGGCTTTCATAATTCTTCAGAATTTCCTTGTAAACCCTGTCCAGCTTTACAGCCACCATGACTATATGTTTACAGATTAGTCCTTAACTATTTAATGCAATCAAAAATAGCAGGAGGCTCACAAAAAAAGTCAAGTTGAGTCAAACTTCCCCACTGGAAAATAGATTTTGATTTCCAAAGGTATTAGAGAAACACCCACAAATCTTTCTAACATCATCTCACAGAAAGAGCATTCCCTTTCAGAATCATCCAGTAAATGTCTATCACCCAATGCTGACTACCCAGAAAATGAAAAAAAGGCATCCTGAAGTCGAAGTATAGTATCTGGTTGCTTCTACTCTCCAATGTTGGCAGAAGTTTTGGGGGCAAGCCCACCGGGCTGGCCTGAGCAAAGCAGCTAGCGTTATGCTAGCAGAAGGCAGAGACTGCTGTCTTTTCCCACACCTAAACACTGTTTGAGTCAGCCAAGTCTCACTCAAGTCCTGGCATGCCAGCCTATTTTGTTGTCTGTAGTAGATGAACCACTTTTAATCTGCTGTATTCCTACTAATTTGAACTTATGCCGATTAGCATCATTTTGCCTGTGTCGATGATGCTTCTCAAATCTGTCCTGGGTTTTCAGTTCTACAAGCATAACATCACTTGAGAAACCTGAAGTCTTAAAACATAAATTGCACAGCCATGGCACTAAGATTTGTATACCACTCTCAAAGTCCGCATATGGTCTTGCAGTCTTTGTCTTTTTTTCATTCACCCCAATCTCTTTTGTTCTTTTGTATCCATTTGTTATGTTATTCCTGTCTTCATGCTGTACTCTGCTCCAGGCAAATATGTCTTCTGTATATTCTACAAAGTGCTTTTTCATGCAATACAGCAGAAATTAAGTTTCTTGGTTTCCCTATTTGTAAAGCAGCCTAGTAACACTGTGCCCACCTACCTCACAAGACCGCTCGCAAGTTAAATTTGTTAGTGATTGTGAGGCACAGAGATCCTCTTACAGAAAGCTCTACAGAATTGTGAAGCATTGTTATAGGTCAAAAGTGAGGCTTACAGCTTGAGTTAATTCCACACTCTATGGACACACTAGCGTCTTTCCATAATTAAAGAGGGGTTTAGCTACAGCGTAAAAGCATTGTTTATATAGCTTGGACATGTTAGTTTGGAAGAATCTAAGTGCTTACTGAGTACCCTGGGATCAACTAGAGAAGGAAGAAAATGAAGTGTTTCCTCTTTTTCTTCATTTAACAGTAGCACATTAGAAAAAAGTGCCATATAGGATGTCACTAAACTCAAACTGCTTTTCTTATCTAGTAGTGTTTAAAAAACAGATATCTAGAATTGTATAGCTTCTGCCTAAAATAAGACCCACCTAACTGCATACTACGTCAGACATGCAGAAAGAATTGTTGCTGTTACAGTACAAAAGATTTCAGCCAGGCACTATGATTTTATATTGTTTTTTTCATAATTAAATTTGAAAGCACTCAACATGCCTTTTCTTTATTTTTTTTAAAAAGTATAAAAAGTGTTTGGAATAGATTCAGCCTCATTTTAAGCTCCTTATTTGCAGCCCTCCCTAACGATGACTATTGTATGACCAAACAGCAGTTTATAGGGGTTCTCCCCCTCAACTTGTATTTTTGTTTTATTACTGGGGATATTTTAAAATTCTAAATAAGTAGGTCTCTTCAGTCTTTCATATCAGATATTCTCTACACTCATAATAGCAAAGGACATTAGAATCAGTAGTACTGCCAGAATACTCTTATTAAATTGGGCTCCTCATGCCCCTGCTAATCCTACAAAACTGTAGCACACTCTAGACTATGTTCTGCCCCCCTCAAAAAATAAAGCATTCCTAATGGTACTCTCCACTACTACACTGAGACGCAGGAGGGGGAATACAGGCTCCTTCTTCCCTTTACTCCCCCATTCAAGTAGGCAGCCAAGCAAAGCTTTTGTACAGGGCACTATGATATGACACACACATTAAACAAATAAGGGTAACTCCAGGGCAGACCTTACCAAAACCACAGAAGAGCTAAAATCAAGTATGAAAGGCTAGTTAATTCTGAACAGTACACATCAAGAAGCCACTCACCCTCTACAGTTACAGAAATTAAAATCTTCGTAAAAGAAATTAAGTGCTTTGTAAGGTGATGATGGGGGTTTGGACATCATAGAATTAACTGAACTGTCATTTGAGAGTCAAAATTCCAGAAGAGAAGCTTGTGAAGAGGAGGAAGCCACCAACCCATCCTGTCAGGGAGAAGAGGGGCTCCAGCTAAGGGACTGTCTTCAAGCGGTTCCCTCAGTGCAGGAGCAGTCACACCCTGGCAGCAGCAGGGTCTCACCACCTCAGGCCCCACAGCAGGGGAGGGAAGGCCAGACAGGCCCCGCGCCCGCAGTGCGTTCGATCCTGGCAGTCCACAGTAAGGCTCGGTGACTGAACCAGCACTGGTTTGTCAGGGAAACCGAACTGCCCGCCCGGCCGGGACAAGGGCTGGTCGTGTCTCGTGCTCTGGGGTGGTTAGTACGCACTGACCCCCACCAGGGACCCTGCAGCCTCAGTGGCAGCTGCGTGTGGAGGCCTCAGTGCAACCCCAGAATTCCTGGGAAGGACTCCCACCAGAGACTGAGCGCTACAAGAGGCTCGTTCAGAGGACTAAAAATCCAGTATTTAATTTGCTGATAATTCACTGTCCCAGCTTTTAAGTACTACTCAGTTTAGCTGGCACCTGATTTTTGTATTTAAGTGTAAGTGCTTGGTAATTAATTACCAATTACTTGGGAAAGTGAAATTGCACATCTCCACCTTGGGGGCTGTGTGCAGGCATGATCTGGCATGGGATAGACTCCTGAAAATGAGCTTTTCTTTGCCCCTTAGGATGCGCGTATTTGCCCACTGAGTCCCCTTTCTCTCTTCTGCAAACACTCCTGAAGACAGGGGCAATGTGCAGTAGGAACAATGGCACCTGTGAAGTACATTGAACCAATAGTCACAGCTTTTCCTACAGCTTGATAAAAGGCAGCGGGATGAGTCTGAAAGGTATCTCCCCACATGTTTGAGTCAGAGGAAGGGTATGGCTCTCTTCATGTGGTTTAGGTTAATGAAGCCCACACACGACAGTTTCTAATGACTAAAGCAACAGCGAAGAATCACCTTCAACAGTAATGGACACCTCTGGTGTGGTTCCATTTATGACACTGAAATATAGGTCAATAAAAGCAAACATTTAAATGTAATTATTACTTTTTAAATTGTTTCTCTACCTGAAGATTCCCCACAGTTCCTAAAGAAAGAGTAACGGATAATGCTTGCCCCTCTCAATAATTGATCAACATATTCTGAAGTATTTCAGTATATTTTGTTCAGCACCTAGTGATTTCCATTAATACTGAGTTTTTGGAGTAAAAGAAACAAACCTGCAACATATATAATATATTATATATATAACATTTATATATTATATATTATACATTAATATATATTTAGTCTTAATGCGTAAGAAACAGTCAGAATGCTCAAGACTTCTCCATGCTGGCTCCAGAGTGGCCAAATCAGATGTCAGCCCCCAGCCTGAGAAGTCAACAGAAGACTACCTCTCCCTTCTTAATTTTCAGGAGTTTTCTTCCACTCTGCCCTCCAATTGATGTATTTTAAAACTTGATGAAGACTCTGTTCCCCATCATATTTCCCCAGAAGACTGTGCAGTGTTAAGAGTTCAGACATGGTTCTTTGCTGCACTGTATAATCGAGTTGCTTTGTATTCCAAGAAGCTTTTGTGCTATTTTAGAGCTGTCTTGAAGAAGACCATGCAACTCATCTCAACTGCAATAGTATGAAACATCTGGGAGCAGGATTATTTCTGTCATGCGCTGCCAAAATAATATTTTGCTTATGGAATTAAAATTTTAGGGATTTTCCCAAATCATCGTAATGTTCTTGAGCGCTTAAATTTGCATTATGACATTTACTTTAGCATATACACGTGTAAAAGACCATCTTGTCAGTGAACTCCTATTGGTTCTTCAAAAGCTTAACTCCACCTAAAGCTAGGATTAATGTATGCTCCTGAAACAGCCTTCAGTTACAGTAGCAGATTTTCTTCAGCTAAGTGCCTTTTCCCCATCTGCTCTTACAATCACATCTGCAAGTAAGTGTCTTCAGTGATCACCTTGCTGTGATTATCGTTGCCTGCAACTCTATAGACAGAGACAGATTTCCTGTTTCCTAGTTGGGCTATTTCTGTATATTTTGCAATTTCAGCTCCTTAGCTGAAATGACCACAGCAAAATGCTGAATATAGTGCAGTAATGGAATCTACTACTTGTTCTCAACTCTTTTCACATACAAATACTTGCTGAGAAACCAAACAAACAAAAAACCAAAACAGCTTCTAAACACTTTGCCTCTATATCCAAGCTAGTGCAGTACACAGGTGAAGTAACTCCATGTTGTCAATTGCAATGTTTATTTTCACTCTTTCAGCAAAAATAAGGTCTCCTGCTAAGAGGAACATTTTGCTCTATTGTTTCTAGGTGTTACAGCAGCAGACTAACAGGCCAGTGCTCCCACTCAGCTACAACCCCAGATGAGAACTGAAAAATGTTATCCTTAATTCTTGTAGTTAGACATAACCAAGAAAATAGTAATTGTATGAGAACCATTCAGTACAACTTTCTTGGATTTGTTGACAGTAAAAACAATAGTAATACAGAATTTGAACTATCCATGCATTTCAGTTGAATTGGAAGTTGAAACTATATTGTTTGCTCCTTCAGTGTTGAAAGCAGAAACAACATGTTCATACCCAGCTTCCAAATTATTTCCCACACCACTCCCAACACTGATAGTTCCCAAATGCCCTTTACTCAGCTGCCAGAATTTCTCACTTCCCTGTGACAACTTCCACTGTGTTACTATATACATTAACACAGATCTGTCATATCAAAAATGAGAAAGGGAGGGCAGTGTAAAATAAAATCAGTTTACTATCCAAATATCTGACAGAGGACATACCGTAACTGCATCAGTAAATTTCAGGCTTCATGAAAACTCTTGTTGATTATACCAGGAAAAGTTGCAGGAGAATACCAAGTCAGTACCTAAAAAACCTCCCGACTTTGTCAGTACAACATGACCTCCCCAGGTCGGAGCTGCAACGAGTTGCCATACACACACTTGCTATTTCTTAGAACAGGTTCGTATGCTTTTGTCACCGAGGCAGACACTCTTGAATAACTGCATTGGAAAGTGCTGTCCTCCAATGATCTCAGAGAAGTAAGGCTTCAAAGGCCCTCTGCTCACCCAGGCCTCCGCACTGCAGAGCTGGAAGCGAAGTTACTGCTGCCAGCCTCACAGCTGCCCACCACTGCAGCCCCACTCCCACCAGCTGAGGTGAGCTGCTGTCTCAGGGTGGATGACAAACCTGAATGCTGCTGTTCCATACCACTGCAGGGACATGCTCTTCAGCCCAGAGTTTACTTGCTTAACCTTTCTCACATTTAACCTAAGACTTTTTTTTTTTTTTTTCTATTTTCTTCCTTCTTGGTAAGACTAAAAGCAGCAGCTTCACTGACCAGGAGAAAATTGGCAGACTGATAACTACATGGATAAAACAATAAGTAATAATTCTCTCATTTTCCACTTATGTATTGCAATAATTATTTGATTTGTTCCATTAGAAGAAATTAAAGGATCTGTTCAGAAACATCCAGCACAGCCTTGTAAACACCAGTCACACCTCTTCACAACCCCAGAAAGGAGCACAGGCCTGGCTAGTTGCTGGCAAGGCCGATGGTCAAAGTTTAATTGACATCCAGGAAGCCAGCAGAATTAAAGGTCTATGATTAAATTCTGTTGGCCAGTCTTAAAACTCAAACATATTTTTCTTTCAAGTCAAATGGTCTTTCTACAGAACTGTTTTCCCCAGAAATCTACTGGTTTGTGTCTGTATCAGAAGCCTCATTTAGCACAAGATACCTTTTCTAGCCAATCCCCAATAGCCTTATTTCCTTGTTTGAAGATCTGTTTGCAGAGCATGACCATAATTTCCTGCAGCAATATTAAATGAGATCATAACGTTCACACACTAAATAGAATTTCTCTTCTCACACTCACCTCATATTATAACTCAAACTATCTAACACTGTTGTTCATTGTACTGTAAATTACCTTCTGCTTCCACATATTTTATGCTCCATTCTAAGTTTTACTACCCTATGCACATATGATTCACAAAATGGAGTAGTTTATTTTTTTAAGTGCCAAAACCATGCAGCTAACAAGCCTTTGAGTTATCAAAGCTGCTATAAAGGTCGTATTTGCTTTTCTTTTCCTTCAAAGTTGCGTGTTACATGCATCCTTTGGCAGTTTTTATTTCTGATAATTCGCATTTGACATGAGAAGTACATGACCTTTTAACTCTTATTAATAGCTTATGCTACATCATACACTCATTCTCTGTCCTCCTCTCTTACTTACCTGAATTGAGTGAACTTTGTCATCTATTCATAGGCCTGTAAAAGGCTCCAGACCTCACATGCAATTACTGTGTTCCTTCATGAATTATTCAGTGCCAGTGTTCTTCCATCATCCATCTCTGGCTGGCTCTATTTCTTCCATTCTACTGAGGTCTTGACTTATGAGCAGAATCTCCTGTTATTCTTTTCTCAATTGTCACACTTTATTACAATTAATATTAATTATGTGGATTCTTGTCCAATATGTAGCTTTCTGAGCATAAAAGATTGTCATGTTGTAATGTTCAGGTTTTTTCTCTGCAAACTTCCATGTAATAAAGCATTCTCCTGTCAAGAGCTGTCAGCACCACATATATCTACTTGATAATAACCGTACGGTAATAGAGTTAGCTAAAGAAGTTGTGTGCGAGCCGACATGAATTCCTACAGAGAAGCCAATCTTGTAGTTTATCCATGATTTCCTATGGCTGACACACAGTTAAACACAAAGTGTTGCAAACAGCCTGCTTGATGAAATGAATAACCTGTTACAGCCTTGAAAGAAATGCTGGCCTAGGATGTTAAACATCTATTGGAGGCTTAGGTATAATAAGTGGATTCTGACAAATACTGTTCACACAAATGTTTGCAGAATGAGAGTGTTCCATGAATATTAATGAAAACACATTCTCTCATGAGCTTTCGCAATCCACACAGTAAGCGTAGGAGTCTCTGACCCTTCAAGTGCCTTGTCCATGTTAAAGACAAATCTGTTACGATTTGAAGCAAAGATATTTTATCCCATAGTTGAAAAAGCAGAAACACTATTTCAGCTATACAGGTCAAAATCCACAGCAGACCTAATGATAGTTATAGGAAGAAGGAGAGCAGCAGAGCAGAAAACTAGAGTTGTTAAAAGACAAGCAACAATTAGATATTCTGCACATTCTCATGTAGTATTGTAATATCAGTGGCTTCAAAGGTGGCCATCAGTTACAGACTATGAGCAGATTACCAATAAAACACCAGAGTATCTATTAAACCTGATTAAAGGCTCACACTTAGACTGAAAATAATAAAGAAAAAAAAACAGTCTAGAATCAGTCAATGTGCAGTAATGGCAGATACTAAAAAACCCACCACACTGTACTGCAGGGACAGGGTTGTCAGGACAGGAAGTTTAGATAACACGGAATGATGCAGTGTAGTGACAAGAAATAGCATTAAAATTCAAAAATACGTCATGTTGTATGGAAGACATTCAGAGAAGTAAGGATAACAACAAAAAGGGGCTGAAAGATCAAGGTTCAACTTGGTGTCTAGCTGTGAAGTAGAAAAACGTATGATTAAAATAATTCAAGCTGGACACATGGTGAGCTTAGCTAGGGAAGAACAAGCATTGCTGCCCTGTCTGGTAACTATGGGTAGGGCCCAAAACTGAATATGAGAAATCAGAGAACATCCTAGCCCAGTGATGTCTATTGGTGTGGAACTGGCAAGCAGCCAAAAAGAACAAATAAATATGTGTTCTTTCAAAATATTTCTAACTGCTACAATGAAACATTCCTTCCTTGCTGCAGCAGTATTTGCAGTAATAGGAGTAATACTACTAGATAGCAGTAGTCCAAAAGCAAACTACTGAGCACACGTAGTTATCGGGACAAATGGAGATCAAGTATAGATGTGCTGGGTTTTACCAGCTGAGCTAAACATGCAATACCCTAAGGGGAAAAAGTAATGCCAAACACATGATATTGACAGTCTGTTGCAGTTGTCATCCTGCCAGCCAAAGGAGCCACGCAGCAACAACTCCACTTTCCAACATAACTAACATGGAAGGCCGCAGAATATCAGTGGCCTGTGACAAATGCTCAGTTACCCCATCAGGCATTCGCATTGACAGCGCCTTCTCTGCTCGAAGGTCAGCACACATTGGTTTTGCTGCTTTGGCATTGTCTATAGTTCCACTTCTCTTTTTCCTCTTGATAATACCCTTAAATTGTGTGCTCTTGTTTGTATTGTCTGTTTACTTCAGAGACACAGATATTTTGAGAATTGGGGGAAGGTGGAGGAGGGTGGAGAGACATCTAATATAGAAAGGAAAGTATTAACAGCATACAGAAAAAGAAAAAAGTGAGTCCTGAACCGTAATACTAGTTACAACTTGACTGCCAATGGCTACATTGTAAGATCACCCAAGACCAGCATTTTTCCTTAATGGAATCAGAAAAACACTGGTGTTGTGTCTGTATGTGCTGTGCATGAAGTCCCATTTGGATAATAGAACCGTTCTTATCCCTACCTTAAAAACTGCTCAAAGAAAACATTTTATCCAGAGTGGCTAGCAATTTCCTCAACTGAAGGAAATATTCTTACAATTTTTGTTCACATCATGGGTTTTAATCAGCTTACCAGTAATAAAGAAAAAGCACTAACTCATTAATGAGGTTTTCTACATCAAATAATCCTTTTACACACCTTAGAAGTCCTGCAGGTTCTAGCGATGTGAAATGTGTTCCTTTAAATTTGTGGTGACTAGACGTCTTATTTCCATCACAAAAATAAAATAGCAGAAAGGCCTTGGAATAAGTTTAGAAATAGTCTGTTGATATTAAAAAAAAAAAAAAGTACTAACTTGGCATACAATTGCACCTGCACAATGTATTGCCTCAGTAGTCAGGTTTGTCAACTGTAGTTTGTAACTCTGAGCCTGGAAGCTCGTTCTCTGTTGGAGATGTTACACTTCCAGTGCCCCCCAGTAATTTCTCAGGACACAGGCAGAAAGGTCAGCATTAAGAGAGATGATCCTTCACAAGAGGAAAATGTTCTCCTGTCTCCAAGAATGAGTTGTATTGTTTGCAATCACACCAAAGCTGCTATCCATGAGGAGGGGGGGTGTCTAACAGCAGCAAGGAAAGCGATAGTAGATTAAAAATGAAGCTATTAAAATACATTAACATGTCCATGCCATAACATTGTGGACACTTTCCAGCACATTTATCAGACTGATCAATCCCTAAAGTTATATAATACTTAATACTTTTGAAAGATTTTTTTTTTAAAAAGCATTGTCACAGGGAAACTGGATATCTTCAAAATTTGTTTCCTCTGAAATTCACAAGGTATTTCTGCTACAAATGCCAGAAATCAGGACTTAATATGGAAATGAACTACCGCAAAGTAAACTGGGGTGTGAACTTACAGCATGTGGGCTCCTCCAGCGTAACTGGAGAAAGTACCTTGTGCAGGCTCTCCCCCGGCAGGAAACCTGTTGCACCAGGACTCCTGATGGGCTGTAACACACACCCAGCTTTCTCTCTCATGTGCCCATGTCCATTATAGCACCATGTCACCGAGCACAATGAGATATTCTAACAACCAGCCTGAGCTTCCTTTTGAGGTAAAAATTCATCACTGAAACTGTGTGCCTTGCAGCAGCTCACAAAAACACACATAGCTTTTGACATTTCTGGGCTTTTGATCAGTCAAAGCAGTTATCGGCCTTCAATTAATTTTCAGTAGTTACATGAATTTTCCAGGTAATAGACATTATGCAAATATTTAATGTTAATTAGTCACACCTCAAAAATAATATTGTTAAGCAAACGTGAACACAGGTGTGGATTGTACCCTGATCCAGACCTCCTCTGAATAAGCTTAAAAACAGAACTGTGTTCCTTAGGCCCTGGATGGATACTGTGATTATGTTGATATCAGCATAGTAATTAAATACTACATATCTTTGAAACCCAGTCTGCAGTGTCTTGTCTCTTGAGTAATTTCTGACACTCCTTTTTCATACTGTGTGGTTTAAAAGTTTCCCACAAACGTGTTAACTTGTCCATGAAGGGATAAGTAACCTTACCCTACCTATTTGCAGATGCTGGCAGCCACTTGCATAGGGCACTTCCAAAGCATTCTTCTCTCCCTCCTTGATGGAGCTATAGCCAACAGTGCTAACATTTCCTTCAAGACCACCTTGTCAATAGCAGCTAGAAAAGGTGTTACTTCCCACCTCACTAAAAATCTGACTGTACCAGTCAGAAAGCCCCATCTGGTTCTGCCTTTGCCCTCCTTGGGTCACACAACAGGACTGCAGTTGTGTGATTTACACAAGCAACTAGACCTCATGGCTATCTCCAGAGCACCAGGTACACAGCATAGGGCCTATGTGAAGAACGTGATGCGGTCAGGAACATGTGTGCTCAGTAAATCCAGTCCTGGCACACAGTCCACCAGGAAGGCTGAAGCCCGTGACAGAGCCAGTTCTCAGCAGCAGCTTGGAGTAGCACAGAGGAAGCCCCCGCACTGGGCCCAGGGGCTGGGCTTGGACCCCCAACACCCACAAAGTGCCCTTGAGGAGGGTGCATGTCTGCCTCAAACTGCATTTCTCCAAATCAAGCCATTGCCACTCTGACAGTCTCCTAGTCCCCCTTAAGACAATAGTTTTTCCTTTAAATTATCACAACAGGACACAGCTATGCCTCTAGAGCCTACCAGAAAAGCTCTGGATAAAAGCAGGACAATATTCCCTTGTGCTGTTTCCTTCACGCTGATAACACTTTAGGTTGTGCATCCCTAGAGACACGTCATTATAAAACCCTATGCATTCATTTCTGAAGACACACAGAAAGCAGCTGATGGAAAGGAATCGTGTGTTTCAATGCATCTAATTTCAAAACAAATATGCACAAATCAACAGAGTGTTCACAGGGGAAACATGCACAAAACATGACCTGTCACATTCATCACTTTCTGGTATTGATGAGCGCGCATCTTCTCACCTGCCTTTGACAGCATTTGCCAGGCAATAAGGAACAAAACAAATGACAGATTTTATTTTATTAAATCACTTTTTACCAGACTCTTACAATAATGAAAATGATCATGCCTGTTCCCTATTCTGGGCTAATAAATCTTAAGTGTAACTTTAGAGCGATACATAGTCTCTCAGCATGTAGTAGTTGCAGCCTGGTTTGGAACAACTAGCATTCAGGCAATAGAGGTACCAACAAATAACAAGTATTAAAAAAATTGGCCTGATCCGGTTTACCACCCGTGCAAGTCCCACCTGCTGAACAAGAGCTGCCTCTCCTTGTACTAGAATCTGAGAAAGCAAGGTATTTAAAGCAGGACCCTTATTATACATTTGTCCAAATAGTTTTTCATGCAACTAAGCAGTATAAAGTATAACGCAATTATGCTTTCATCAGATCCAAGTGTGAGATTTTTTTTTAGTTCATATTCTAAATTTGGCACAACTTGCTACTTTATGTCAATAAAATACATCATTTTTTGTATTGATGTCTGCTTAATTTGCAAATTCAGTAGATACACATGACACTCAAAGCATAATGAATCATGCATTTTTATAATGAATCCAATGATGAATGTAAAAATCACTCTTTGATCTTTCTTCTAACAGCCCAGTTATTCCTGGATTTATACATAGTAAGTGTTTACGGATTACTTTTAATTAAACAACCTGTTTTACTTTGTATTCTGTTATGAAAGTAAACCTTTTTTAGGCTACAATGAAATAACACATGGCTCATTACTCCTACTTGAGTAGGTGGAAGTTTAAGCTCCTGATTCTTGGTTTGCACTGCTGTTGCTGACAGGCTGCCTCAAACCCCGCAAACCTTCCTCCTTAGGACTGGACAAAGATGACCAGTGCATGAATGTTAAAATAAACACAAAACTACAAGCAATTTGCCATTTTTTCTGCTTATTCTGCCCCACTAGCAGTATCAGAACAAAAAAGCAATAGACAATTTGCTAACTTGCACTATTCCACAAATTTTGGCAATAAAAAAATAATTATTCCACGTTGCTGTTACCAGTCATACCAAGATGAAACATCACAGGATACACAAATGTGGAGAGCAAGGAAGAAAATAAGCTACTACAATGGTTTGTGGCAGCTTGAAGGTGTCTTTAACATACTCCAACAGCTTACTTGTTTCCTTGTTATTCTACAAGTGTCCTTTCTATCCCACTCTGCAGCCATGAGAGTTTTACAGTTCCCTACCAGGTCTCTCACATCCCTATCTAGGACTGAAAGCCTTACTACCCAGTTTTTCTAATCCCTCTCACTCTAGTTGCTTTGCTTTCCCTGTTGTGTCACTTCTTGCTCTATCATCCGTGCTGCTGCTGTTTCTGTGAGTTGGGGTAGCAAGGAAAGGAGAAAGACAGGTTGGAAGAAGTTGGGATGATGAATAGAGGCAGCATTGCTTTAGCTCCTCCATAACATTATGGGCAGATTGTTTTGAAGCAGTTTTCCCTCTTTCCTGAAAAGCATGCCTCGATACGCATTTTCTTTGGCAGTTTTCTCAGAAATTCATGTGAGCTATTCTGGAGAGGGCAATTTATGTTTGCAAACACACATGAAAGATATTACTGGATTTCAAATGTGGATTGCAAATTTTTGTTCTGATGATCTCTAAGTGCCGTTTCTTCCACAAATAAACACCCACCGATTGCAGAAAGAAACAGGGCTCTTTCATACCCACTATTATGTTGCTATAATTGCTTGCACAGGAATACAAACACACTCACATTTCTCTGGTTATTTAATTAAAATGTAATGCATCCTCTAGATCTTAGCACAGAATTAGTTCAGTAGACTATGTACTAGCAGAAAAATATTGGATATCATATTGTAATCTGTGCAACACCTACACTGTGAGATTTGCTTTGTTCTGGACACTCAGAAGACAGGAGAAGATGCTGTGGCTGTGATTTAATTAAGTTTCCATTTCATTAACTTGCTACATCTGGGAAATGTCAACAAAAGCTTGCATGATGCCAACAGAAGCTCCCATCAGCTCTGGAGAACTGCCATTTCTCACTCACATTCACTACTGTGCATTTCCTACATGTTACTTGGACCCTGCCAGAGTGACCTGTTGTGAACCAGTTAAGTGGAATGACAAGGGCACTCTCTCCAGATGTGACAATTTTTACAGTGTGTCTCACCCTAAAACAGTCATGGATTACCTGTGTGTAACCAAGAGATTACACAGGAACTGAGCATCTCCACTGCCAATCTAGTTGTCCTCCTGACAGGCAAAATTCTTCACTATTAATGTAGAAGCTAGAAGGAAGGGTGTCTTCGCAGTGCTAAAGTCAGAAACCCCTTACTGAAGGGGTGACAGAAAGTCAGACCAGTGGGATTTCTCTTCCCTCCTTCATGTAGCACTTCAACATCCAGGCTGTTCCACTCACCTTTCAGTATCAAGGCATATATCAAAAAGGAATATTTGAAAAGGATATTCCTTTCCCCACATTCAAGCACAGTCCTCTACCTGAGCACTGCAGAGGTCACACTGAAAATGAACTCCCAAGTCCTCAGCCCAAAGAAGTTATAATTGCTTTAGAAGCACTTACTGCCCAGTAACTGCCCAGCCTAACTCAAGGATCATATAAGATATCAACAAAACATGAACATATGTGCATATACAGAAGTTTTAAGCTTAAGATATCTTAAGCTACATCTGAAATCCTTAGAGGTAAATAATGGATATAGGTGTTCAAAGCAAGCAATTTTGGTGATTTAGTTCCAGCTAGCAAAAGCAGGGAGTTTATACTCCAGCCTAGCGTAATGACTATAAATGATTAAAAAATTTCTACATAGCTGCTAAAGGTAAGGCATGCAGTAAATCTCCAGTCCAAATGGCATCTCGTTATGTGGAACTTCAAATCAAGTGGAACGAACAATGGTTAGAGGCATGTTATGTTCCGCATAATGCTCTTTTGTATCTATTTTTTAGCTTATATACAGATCCATCTTGAATATAGTTAGCTAGTAATTAAAGTGCTGCAAATTCAGTTTTGTTTGAGATACTGCTGCAACACACACCAATTCATTTACCATGCTTTTGCAGTGGTCCTATTTCATTTATTTGCCGTTACTTGAAAACAGCCATCTTGTATTGCAATTTGCATTTACAAAATACATTAGATTTACTTCTTGCGGTTCATATGAGACACTTGTGTTTGAGAAATAGAACCATTGTGATACCTGGAACCAGCTATTTCATAACATATTAATTTCATTATTTCCCTAGAAAATTCTTGTACCAGCACTGCCGCAAAACTGTCCATTAACATAGGTCCCTTTGTGAATTAGCTTGAAAAGCTTTCTGAATTCTGAGTAGAATTGTATTATGAATACTTCACATAACAAACACTAATTCTGCTATTAGAAGTAAAAAATTCTCTTTGTTTCTTTTAACTAGTTTTAAGGACACTGAGCACCTATTGAAACAATATATTGTTTTTCCTAAGAGTTATGTAGTTAATGCCCTGGTTTATGACACAACAGTTATTTTTGTGATTCCAAATACATTAGTTAACATCAAAATGCAATTCAAGTAAGTCTTGTGCCTGAAGTAAACTGTATTGAAAAAAGCCTAGGTGTAAAAATTATGTGATAAAAACAGCCCAACAGCCCCAAATTCAGATTGATGTTTTTCTCATGAGAGCCGAGTAAAGGAAGCGATTTATAAAACATTCTTTGCTGCTGGTCTTTGCAGCTCAAGTAGCCAAAGTGAAAACTAAGAGCTCTGTACAGCACCTTTCTCACTCTGGTTTAGAAATCAACTAGGCAATGAAATCTGAAAACCTTGTGGCTTTGCCCAGGATATTATCTTTTAAAAAAGCTTTTGAATTTATCTGGCATAAGCTTTTTCAGATGTACCAGGTTAAGCCAATATAATCAAGAACATATCAACAGCACCAGCAGGTTGTTATCTAGTATAACTACAGGTGAAACATCTCCCAGTCTTCCCACTGTGAACACCAATAACTTATCAAATTATCACCAGAAATAGATCTCCCAACCAAGGTTTATTTACAAAATAAATGCATTTGATGCACCCCACACAATCTCATTAATTTCTATGCAGTGTCTTGTATAACTAATAAAATCGTCCTTCAGCTTTCCCCCATCTGCTGTGTACATGGATTCTAACTTCCTTGGCATTCTCCTATTTATTGCAGCACCTCCCCAAAAGTAATATACCACTCCCTCAAAATTTTAATATACTAGTAAGTACTTAGAATCATTCACAAATGTGTTGCCAGCTATTACATTTGCCCATTTCAGTCAAGCCAGAAGGTACTAAGCTCAAGTCAGATGATAAAGTTATGAAAACAGCAACTCTCCCTGTGCTTTCAGGCAAACCTGGGAGAGAGGAAGAAAAAAGGCAGCACACCAGAAGCTTTCACTATCACCGCCAGTCTCCTTCCTTCCTCCCTCTTCTCTCCAGAAGTTTTCCAGGTCTGGCTGTTACACTGAGAACATACCACACAATTTGAGATAACAGAGATAAAAGGACAAGATTGGCCAAAATCTACAGGCTAGGGCAAGGCATTATGTGAGTGTCTTGACAGCCTCCTCATCCTTTATGCAAAGGCAGGCTGAACCCTGCCTGAAGGGGAGGGCAGGTGCTGTGCCAGCCCCATAAACAGGACTGCACGTCCCAAGAGCTGCAGAGGCAACTGTCTGAACAGGCTGTTGTGATCAGAACAGTATGTACACGCCTGGGGAAGCTGACTCACTCCAAGGTTTCTGTGCAGGTTGAATAAAGGAGTGGAATACAACAGGAGAACCTCAGTAGCACTGTCTGGGATTTGGGGGAGAAGCACAGCATGTGACACAGGGTCTGGAGGAGGTATCAAACTGGATAATCAGCTGACAACCCTTCCAGGGGCCCCGTGGCAGTTCCAGTGGGAATTATTTTCTTCCGGCTGCAATTATTTGAAGAAAAGTATTTTGAAGAGAGAGTTGGTCTACTTGAGTCATACTACATTCTATAAGCAGAGCTAACCCTACCCATTATTTCTTGGCTTAGCCTAGCTTGAAATACTGGAGCTATAGCTATTGTGCTGAGACCTCAACTAACAAGCCATCAGGTGTCCCCTGAACTCCTAAGGTAGAGTTGGGAAGAGTATCAGCCTGTAAGCTCACATTAAACCTGTCTTTGCAGTCAAAGTCTGAAGTAACAAAACACAAAACCATGTTAATATTTGAGAATAAAAGTTCACATGCATGCAGCCAAGCTTCATAAGATTTCCTTTCTCAAGTAACAGCCGGCCTGTCTTTGTCCTGCAGACAGCTTGGCCTAAAGATAATCACAGGACAAAAATTAGGGAAATAATCTCCCTGCAGCAGGTCTATATAAGCAACACGCAGCTACAATTGCAAACATAATCTTCCGTTCTCCTCTATTTTTACTGGATTTTCTCTGCTCTAGCTGAGAGTTGAGCATGTCCGATCTAATTTTCAAAAGACACTGATGTCCTGTTTCTGTATGTCTGAATATCAACAATCAGTAGCAGACAATCTCTAAGTAACTCCAGTAATTTCATAGATGTGCTCCATAAGAATGGAAGTTAAAAGATTCCTGCCATACCCATCCTGACAGTCTAAGAAAGTTCGCCTAAAATTGCTGTTTCCACTTTGCCATCCCTAGTTCCATGCTTAACAGAATTAAGGACAGTTGACAGATCTACTTTAGTCATCATGGACATCTTATCTTCATCTCTTACTAGGTCAAAGGAAACTACCGCTTTCTCCATTTTATGGGCAGAACATAATATAAAGATGGTAAACTCATTAGTCCCTCGCATGGAGAAACAGTCCCTCCTCCAAGATGGACTAATTGCCTAATTAGAAGATCCTGTTCTTTTCACTGCTCCTCAATCATAGTGCAAGAAATAAGGCAATTTGGACTTGAATATAAGCTTCACATGTTTATGTGTTGCTATGCAGGTTATTTATACATTACGCAGCTCAAAATCTAGCCAAGGTTATTTAAGCTCGTGCTCCTTTGAGGCTATCTGTAAAGGAATCAATGGTGTTTTGTCATTTAAATTCTTCTCTCTGATAAGTATTACATATGCATCTATCACGGAATAACTGGCCTCGTTAAGGGAAACTTAGTCCAGCTGAGGCAGTGTACATGTAGCCTCCTACCTCTGGGCCAAGCAAAGGACCTGTGCTGGCTATGGTACCAGAAGCTGGACTAGCTATGGAAGAGGAAGACTGCAAAGGGCCATAGAAGAGCAATAGTGAAAGGAGGCGGAGGGGTGAAAGGATTGCAAAGGGATTCTAGGGGGAGAATGAGGACGGCTGAATGAGCTGTGAGGAATTCAGGAATACAAAGTAGCTAAGAGACAGGAACTTCCTCCTCATCCCTTCTACAAACACCAAAGGTCACAAGGAGGTGAAGAAACTAAGTACCTATGTATAAATCCTCAAGCTAAAGGAAGCCCTGCAATGCAGACACTGTAGTAGCTTACATGGCTTCAAAGTCTGCTTGCAGTTTAACTGAAAATAAATATTGGCTAATGAATATGAGATCAAATGTGACCTGAGACCGGTTATCAGTCATTCCAGTATGTATATAAAACAGTGCAGGACTGTGCTTGACCAGAAAGGAGCAACAAGAGCAAGTCTGGCAGCATTTTAGCCTACCTTAATGTTGTAAGCCATCCTGCACAAATATTATGTCTTTCTATTTTACCAGATGGCTGCTATCACAAAAGGAGTCTTTGGTCCCTGTCACAACTTTTCATCACTGTGTACAAAATACAGCAAATATTTGCATCTTTTAGCATCAGTTACAGAGAATTTGCCATCATCTCTGGTGTGTATGGTAACATGATTGGACAAAGGAATATTGCTTCATGTCCAAAAAGATCTACCGACACTTTTTCTGTATCATATCCTGTTCAGATTACAAGGTAAACTCTTGCACTTGTGTAGCATCTGCTATTCCCCTTTATGTCATTCTGAAAGATTCGTTTATTTTATTTGTTTCTTCTTGCCTGGAACTGTAAAAGAGGGTTCATTAGGGTCACAGCAATTACGCTGTCTGTGACACAAACAGATGCTTACACAGCACCAACTTCTACACTATCTTGACCAAGAGAAGAGGTTCTGGCACACTATGAACAGTATTACCTGCTGACCAAACACTGCTGCTCTGCTGTAGCCACACACACAACAGGAAGAAAGGGTTTTATTCCTCTGCATAACAGTCATTTCCCATTGCAAAAAACCTTCCTCAGTTAGCAATATGGATACCGATCCTAAAATTAAATTAAAATGTATATCCCCATTATTGCAAATCTGAAGTTTATTTTCTTCCTGTGTACAGAACTGTAGGCCAATAATGTGAACCAGATAGCATCACGCCCACTGCTACAGCTCTGCAGAAGTAGGTGGTGTTGGTGATAATGGATGTCAGAATCACACTAAACATTGTAATCATGCTCTCAGAATTGGAGTACCTGAGAAGTGCAGTTAACACCAAAAATATCTTGCCAAGAAGATGCCAGGAAATTTAACAAGTACGGAACTTCAAAACTTCACTTTTTCAAAAGCAGAGTACTGAATCCTTGCAGAACCACTGGCAGGGTGCATTTTATAACTGCTACAATGTGTTGTTAAACAGGTAAAAATTAACATGTAGAACTAACAGCTGCTGTAACACTGACATACCACACTGCCGATGATGAGGCTAGTTTCTGGTATTAAGAATACAACCCTCATCTCATACAGTACAACTAGTAAGCACTGACTGAAATTCACCTTTTTCCACACACTATTACCACATAAAACTCAATCATCAGCTTGCATTTAAGTACTTAGAAGCTTGTGTTTAAACGTTTAAGTTGCCAGAATTAACAGAAATCTTAAGTGGTCCCCATTAAGATAAAATTAAACCAGTCTACAACACTCAACAGAAGTCCTCCAAGTATTCCTCATGACTCATCTCTAAATCTTGCAGTTTTGTTGCTCACATGCAAAAGGGCAGAAAGCAAAAGGTATACAAATAGAGACATAAAAGTAATTCCACCTGTATCATTTACTTTCTCCAAGGAGGAAGCCCAGAGAACTGAAAATTCCTCAGTTTGCAGCAGAGTTAACTAATATGGGTTGATGAAAAGTCCTCACTTATTCATGAGCTTGCTGATTCATATATCTGCTTATGTCAAATTCTGGAAGAGATCCTTGCATCCATCCATCCTTAAATATCACCCATCACCTCAAACACACACACAGTGCTTTTTACTGTTACTGACAGACAAGGTTACTACCATCCAGGCAAGCCTGATTTGAGTCACTCATTTACACTTTTTGCTCTGGAATTCAGACCCAAACACTGCTGCACTGTGGTGGCAGAGCAGAGATGGCAACAGACACCACATCCTTGTAGCCTGTGCTAATGCGGCACCTGGTCAGGTTTTCCTGAAAAACAAAGCTTTGCAAGATTTAGAGGTTTTTTTTACCATACAGCCTTACCACAATAGCTCAGCCATGCTGAATGTTCTGTCAAGCACTGTCCTAAGAAGTCCAGATATATTTTTGGCCCACGCTAAGAGTTATGATGTTTCCTCAAGATACATGGAAGACACAGAAGTTAAATATCTGCTTCTGGTCCACCTATAAAGCAAGGTCTTTACCTATTAAGAAAGGAAACAAAACCCTTCTGTGACTAATTACCAATCCCTTTCATGTCTTCTCAGTTCTGCACATGGAATAGAGTCCTTCACGGAAGTCTTGAGACCTACAAATATACAAATATGGTCCATGCTTGTCATCTCCCCCTTCCTCTTTAATACTTCTGTATTTCCTTCTCAATTTTTATTGTCTTTGGAATTCAAACATTGAAACCAAGTTTAAGGCCTAAGCAAGAACACCACTTTCTTTTCAGTGCTCACTGGATTCTTGTTGAAAAGTTATTTTGTAATTCCATCTCATATTTATCCACATTCCTACTTAGGCCCTCCTACTGGTCTTTTCCTAAGGTTAAATGCTAAAAATATTTTGTTGGATTGCCTTTTAAAATGGTTTTGTCTGAAAATCAGTAGAAATAAATATTATAGTAGCAAAGAAAAACATGACAACAGGAAATAAAATATAACAAGAAATTCAATGCATCTGCTTACCTTACAATTCAGAAGCTGGAACAGGCAGCTGTACATCATCTGCAACCACACAGAGAAAAGCTGTTTTACAATCAAGTATTTCAGTAAACAGACATTGTTCTTGATCTAGAGCACTAAATATGGAAAACTAAAACAAAGAAGTTGCCACCAGAGCTACCACAATCATCTTTTATACCAGGCGTGGCGCTCACACTCTTAGCTGTGCAGGCCTCAGCCATGGGAGGCAGCTGTAGGCCCCAAGTCCTGCACCAGCCCACAGAGATGAACAGAACCTCCTTGCCCAGCAGCGACAGCCGCTTGTTAGACACCAGAGCAGGTTCACATCTCTGCTTTGCAGTTTCTATAGTGTACTGCAGCATTCAATTACACTATTGTAGAAGTAGAACATCCTAAGTATGCAATGCAGCCTAAATCCCATCAAACAGCAATGCTGATATCTCATAACCCACAAAGCAGTATGTAACAGCTACAGTAATGCCTCTTGCAGGAGGGAAAATGGAAGAAAGTAGGAATTATTCCTGGGCACCAAGTGAAGCTCTGTGACAAGTGACTCCCCTGTTAGTACAGCCCCAGGAGGAGCAAGTTCCCTGGCTGCCAGGCAGGCCTCTAAGGGGGCACAGCTCCTGCCCTGTGCTGAGGGAGCAAGTTCTTGTCATGGAGGGAGGAAGAGCTGGCTCCAGCCATGAGAACTCAGAGCTGCTTTCATGTCATCACTCTCAAAAGCTCAACTACTCTCTGTAAAAGTTGAGACCCAAATATCAGCTTTAGACTTCAAGCCACAATCTCACACAAGCAGCAGAGTGCGGTGAGGGCCAGCCACTCTTCAGGGTGTCCAGATCAGCAAGGCCCATGGCTGGGCTGGAGAGAGGCATATCTCAAACAGAGCTCAAAGCACAAACAAAGCCCCTGGGCTGAGCTTAAACGTTTCCCTGGGGCCATAAGCAGGATGTAGGGAGACTCCAGGTAAGGCTTGTCAGGGCAATTAAGGGCTGTTAGGTGCCCTCCCATCAAGCATCAGCTGTGAGGGTACCCTCCCACACCCAGGGAAACAGTATGCAGTGTTTCTAAAATCCTGTGTTCTCCTTTCTGCCAAACCAACTCAAGAGTTTCACTGTTGGCAGACAGCAGACCATGCATTTTCCTACAGTATTTTCAGCTTGCTTAAGGGTTAACTGTGCTTTGGATTTTGGCATCCTAAAGTGAAGAAACACCAAGATGAGTAGGAATTCAGTACTGGGACTCCGTCTTTTGTGCGTGTCTAAAATGATGTTTTAAGCCAGTTGTTACTTTGAAGTGATTTGCTATCCTCCAAATCTCTTTGAGAGTTACAAGCTTTCTGCCTTTGAGCCATCTAAATTCAGGTGTATGCACCTAGTTTTGTGCATCTACCCTCACTGTTACTGGCTGGTCCATGGCACCCCAAGTTACTGATGCAATCGCAGCCCTTGGAGGCACTTGCTTGGCTCAGTACCTGGCTCAGCCGGGCCCAGCCTGAGCACCCACTAATTGCCTAAGAAGAAAGTAGGTTGTGAATGAAAGCATAACAGGCACTGGCACACAGGGTGATGAGAAGGAACTGTGGCAGTAGAGAAAGCACACAAGGAAATAAATGTGGATAATTGGAATGATTTAATTTGCTAATGTTGCATAAGAGGCATAATTAGTTCAGTAACAGTGAGAGAAGCGGAGGAATCAGACTAGTAATCACAAATAATTATGTGCCAATTACACATAGTAAGGGTTTTTTGTTGTTATTGAATGGTCAGAATTTGGGAGCTACACCAAATAACAGACCTCACATTCTCCGTTTCAGTCACTTTTTCTTTCCTACAGCAGCAAAGCCTCTCTACCTTTTCTCTGGTAAAAAATAAAAAAGAAAAACCAAGATAAAACGAGATGTGATGTGCATCCAAATTGGACAGTGTTCTTATCAGGAAAGATAGACTTCTAGTGTCTTTCCAAAGCTCCCTTTCCGTAGCCAAAATCTTTGTCTTGTCCACACTGTCACTACCATCTGCCAGCAGCCTCCTCAGCTCATAAGCCATCTGCCAGCCACTGACCTACAGCTTTGCCTGCTCTCACTGCCGTGCTTGCCTAAGCTTCTGCATTTCCCGATCTCTCACTATTCTCCTACCCCGCTCTCACACAACTTCACAGAAGAACTGATCCAAACAAATATTACTAAGCCAACAAGAATGGAAGGAGTTGAATATTGATTGTCTCTCCTGTGTAAAAAACCCACTTTTTAATTTCCTCTATTTATTTCCTAGGTAGAATAAAACATGGACTATTCACTTTGAGTGGTTCTGCAATAACAAATTAATACAGTACTAGAATAATTCACTATTCAACACGAAGCATGAATTAGTGAATTTGAATAAATTCTTTCCTCTTCATTACAAAACTAAAATAAAAATCAAGAAAATGGAGGCCTATATTTTATTGTTATACTATATGACACTGGTCACAGATTTGCCCTCCTAATTAACAGTCTTTAGCTGGGTGAAACTATGATCTACTTGGATTCTAAGTCTGACACTTCTACTTTAGTCTACTGCCATTAGATAAAGGTATAGCAAACTAGGAAAATACTGCATATAAAGTAGTACAATGCTGCTGCTGCCACGGGAGTTTGAAATTCTTATCTACTGAGGTAAAATTTTGTCCAAATCGGAAATGATGTATTTAGGAGTATGTTAGCAGGTTTTGTGTCTTTCAAGTTTGCACAGAAGAGAAAGGTGTTCATGACAGTCTGATTCCCACACATCCATGATAGCATTTAATGAGGTTTGTTATATTTTGCTCCAATGGAAAAAGGGCAGTCTTTCAACTGCACATAATAGACTACTACTATGAAATTCAGTGTTTGGAAATCCAGATTATGATTATTTTTCCTAACCTTAAAAAGTACCAACTACCTCTTGTATCAGAAATCTCTTACAGTATAAACCATAGCTGACTCCAGAAGGTAATATCACCATTCCTGCAGAAACCAGTTCATTTGATCAGTTCTGAAGCAGCCCTTCTGATACTAGTTTTCCTTGCCATAGTTATCTTTTACTTCTAAACAAGGTTTTAATATTTAAGTCTGTATTGCTCTTACCTTTTACTAAGAGATAGTTTTAGGCAACATTTAGGTTATCTCCATCATTCTTTGTCGCACATCAACTCTTGAAGGTTTTGAACAAAGACTTTATAGTCATTTTTTTAGGATCAGGGACAAACATAAAAATAACATGGCACAACCAAAAAAATCCACCCCTATTTTGCTAGCAGCAATATTAGAAAATTATTTAGTACCTGATGACTATCCTGCACAAATATATTATCTACCCACAAACACATAAAGGAACTTGCTGCTGATGTAACTTCATATGCGTACACATCCCTGAATCTTCAGTAAAATTATATGGGCCAGTATAACATATGAGCTAGTTATTTTGCATATTTTCTGAGTATATGTTTATTATATGTTGCACAGATGAAGCTGTTTTGCTAACACGGGAATATGGCTAATGCTTGAACTAGGTGACAAAGCAGGGACACAGCCCATGCCTGCTGTGTTGCATCACAGTGAAAGGGCTGTCTCCTGCACAGTGCTGCAGCTTCTCTCCTGTCCTGGAAACTCACCACAGAATTAATTGGCTCTGGGATGTGCACTTGAGGAGTTGCAGAGATGCTGTGGTGCTGTGCAGAGGCACCTCATGGAGAACAGAAGCTTTACTGCCCCTTCTAAATTTGTCTCCACACTTGCACATTGCAGCAATACCATGAGGTCTTTCCTGTATTTGATGGAAGGACTGGCTGGGTGGATGAGGAGAGAACAGTGGACATTGTCTATCTTGACTTCAGCAAGGCTTTTGGCACTGCCTTCCATAACATTCTCATAAATAAGCATAGAAAGTGTGGGTTTGATGAATGGACAGTGAAGTGGACAGAGAAGTGGCTGAATGGCAGAGCTCAGAGGATTGTGATCAGCAGCGCAGAGTCTACTTGGAGGCCTGTAACTAGCAGTGTTCCCCAGGGGTCGGTATTGGGTCCAGTCTTATTCAACATATTCATCAATGACCCACATCAGGGGATGGAGTGTACCCTCAGCAGATTTGCTGATGACGCAAAACTGGGAGGAGTGACTGACACACCAGAAGGCTCTGCTGCCATTCAGCAAGTCCTGGATAGCCTGGAGAGTTGAGTAGAGACAAACCTGATGAAATTCAAGAAGGGCAAGTGTAGGGTCCTGCACCTGGGGAGGAATAACCCCCCACACCAGCACAAGTTGACCAGCTGGAGAGCAGCTCTGCAGAAAGAGACCTGGGAGTCCTGGCATACAACTTCTTCATGAGCCAGCAATGCCCTTGTGGCCAAGGCAGCCAATGGTCTCCTGGGGTGCATTAAAACCTGTGGCCAACAGGTTGCGGGAGGTCATCTTCCCTCTCTGCTCAGCCCTGGTGAGGCCACATCAAGAGTACTGTGTCCTGTGCTGGGATCCCCAGTTCAAGACACACAAGGAACTACTGGAGAGAGTCCAGCAGAGGGCTATGAAGATGATTAAAGGACTGGAGCATCTCTCTTATGAGGAAAGGCTGAAAGACTTGGGTCTGTATAGCTTGAAGAAGACTAAGAGGTAATCTCATCAAGGCTTATCAATATCTAACAGGTGGCTGTCAAGAGGATGGGGCCAGAATATTTTCAGTGGTGCCTGGTGACAGGACAAGGGGCAGATGACACAAGCTGGAACACAGGAAATTCCGTCTGAATGCAAGGAAAAACTTCTTTACTCAGAGTGTGCCAGAGCACTGGAGCAGGCTGCCCAGAGCGGCGGTGGAGTCTCCTTCTCTGGAGGTATTCAAAACCTGCCTAGATGCATTCTCGTCCAACCTGCTGTAGGGGAACCTGCTTTGGGAGGGGGTTGGATAGGTGATCTCAGAAGGTCCCTTCCAACCCCTACCAGTCTGTGATTTTGCTTAAATATTTTTTCTGATTTTTACCCTTCAATGCCCCTTCAGACATAAAAATGTTCCATGTTGAATTCTTTCCCAGTATTTCCTCCAGAGAGGTGCTGCCATATCAGCCTGGTAAGCTTTATGCCATTCTGTTTGTGAAGCTTTTGTGATGCTTGTAATTTTTTTTCTTATGTATTTTCCCGTAGGGATTGTTTGCTATTTCTCCCTCTGTCTGATACAAGGGAATACTTAACTAGGTTCTGAGAATTCCCTGAAAGAATCAAGAAGGTAGAGTTAGAGGGACAGAAACCTCATTTACAACACTGAAGAGAAAGTCCCTTGGCCTTTCCCTGATCTGCAGCAGGAGCTCTGGCTCAGTTGGTTTGTGTGCTGTTTCAGCCGCTGGGAAGTGTACAAATGAATCATGATTCTGAGTTCAACAGATTTTTATCCTATACTTCTCCCCTTTGTCCTGTGGCAAGACACAAGCATCTCCTTGGTTTGCAGAGAAACTTGTGATCCTTCTGCAAGAGAGTATGTTACTTTTATTTCCCTAAGGATCACAACTATGGCCTTTATGTTGCTTTTGGGTGCATGAAATGCTTCAGGCGTTCGACCCCAAGTCAGCTCAGATAATGGAACTCAGATATTGAAAAGGAATGAAAAACCCAAATTATTCAAATCCACTGCACCGAGTAATTCACAATTCCTTCCCCATAGCCCTATTGGCAGTTACAGTTTTCCTGTCTGTATGGGAGGAGGAACAGATTTAACTAGAGAGGGCTTCCATTCTAAAAGTATCTGCATTTGCAGAAAGCAGGCAGCATGACCTAATGCATGAGGAACTGCGGGGGGACCTGGGAGAACTTACATACCTCAGTTTCCCATTTGTAAAACAATTATAACATTTTACTAAAGAAGTCAATGTCAACCTGATTTATCTGCTGCTAAGGGCTATAGCAACCAGTACTTATCTATTTGATCGTTCCACAGGTGGAAGCAAAACAAGTGACATTTCATACCACTTAATAACTGGGTTCAGATGCCTTAGAAATTTGTTTTCATCATGCAAACTACTTGAAAGGCTCTTCTCCTCCTGTCATAAAATACCAATATGTACAATTTTTCTCCATATCTTAATTTAATATGGATAATTTATTTAGTACTTCATTGTAAAGATTAAGGTAATTAATCTATGAAGCATGTCAGAGTCTTTTGTTCTATCTGCTCAATAGAGAGATTTCGCCTGGATGTCCCTTGTAGGCCAAGGCCCCACAGCCTGTCTGCATAGCGGGTTCCCCAGTGGGGAACTATTCCTTCAGTGGACAAACACAAGTAACACTTCAGTGCTCTGAAGGTCGCAGCAGAAGAACCTGCCTAAGTACTTTCCTTTGCCCACCATAACTTGCTATGTATCATTCAACATACTGTCCAGGATTCAATGTACATATAGGAATCTATGCCTTGAACTGAGGAGTTTTAGGGCTTTTTAATTGGCTATTAAAGCTTGCAATTTGAGACACGAAAGCCTACAGGTTATTAAACTCTACATTAGTTTTGCAAAAAGTACTGTTCACACAAGCAAAAGATTTTTCAAAGTGTATTACAACAGTCATTTCTGCCAAACATCATCTGTGGGTCAACATACTGGATCTTCACTCACCTATTTTTCAGAATTGCTTTGGAAGCTGTTACTTGCATCCTCATTTCACTGGGTGTTTGAACATGGTAAAATACAGTGCCAAATTCCCCGTGATTTTTGAAAAGGTCCAAAAATACTCCTCAAAACACTTCAGAGTACAGAGGTAACTAAAATAAGGTACAGACCTGGTGTAATCTGAAGAGGTTGCCAATTAGTTTCAGAGAAATAGTCAATTCACAAAGTTTCCCTTGCTTAGTAAGAGATTTTGCTTTTCCACTGAGGACTGCAAGACCTAAGGAAGCTTCACTGCTGTCTCCAGCTTTGGCCTCATAAGGGATGCACGCACTGAATTTCAACAGAAGTCTTTAGCTCCACTGTCAGTGTTTTGCTTTAAGCAGAAGTAGTCTCCTTCTAACATTCCCTAAGCTAACGTCTACCTGAAGCTTAACAAGAAAAAGACAGCTAGATCAGGCTTTAGAGTGACATATGTCACACATTTCTCTCACAAGTGAGACAACGAGGAAAGCATTTATAGAGCACTTGAGCTAGGAGAGAAAAGGGGCATTCAGGACATGTAGTGTTAAATCCTAGAGTTATGCAAATAGCTCTCCAGGAAATTTGATGCAAGCCACATGACACAGAAGTTCGACTAAGGGAAAGGAATAGCTTTCTTTTTTTTTGCCAAAATGCGATCAAATTACAAAAATGAGAAATGGTAAAACCATTTCTCATTCTGACTATTAGAATCACAGAATGGTATAGGTTGGAAGGAACTTTAAAGGTCATCTAGTTCCAATCCACCTGCAATGGACAGGGACATCTTCCACAAGACCAGGTTACTCAAAGCCCCATCCAACCGGGCCTTGAACCTGGCCCAGGGATGGGATGAGAAGTAGGTGGAGGCTAAGTGACACATGGAAACCGCTGCTTGGTGACAGAGCCCACACCACCCCAGGTGCAGTCGGCTCTATGCCCCGAAACAGTAAGGGACACATGCACTCCAGAACCAGGTGTTGGCACAGGCAGGCTGGGTTTATCAAGCACACGGAGACTTGCAGAAAAAAAAAAAAGCACTGAGAGAAAATAATACAAACTTAAAGTCAAATTTTATGTCTTGATTCAAGGGGGAATAGTTTCTCTCTTCAGAAAAAAAAAGAGACAAAGGAAATGCCCATTTATAATTTCACTCTTTTTTGCTTGATAAGTCTCTTATTTTTCCAGAGAAACAAGGCAGAAATGTGGTAGCTGGCTAAACAAAGAAGTTGGAACTAAGAAAATGTCATAGAATTGGCCCCTTGTGGCAAAATAACCACAAGCTGCTGACTATTTTTATAATTTTCTTCATTCTTAAAACAAATTTAATACGATTTTTAGGGAATAAAAGTTAGGATATGAATTACGAAGTGATAATAACAGAAATTCCCTGCTCAATCCTATTTCAGCTCTCAGGTAAATCATAGGGTTTGCTTTCATGGCACAACAACAGCTGGTTAGTGCTTTTGGCGCAACTCTTCACAAAAATCCAACAGTTGGTTCCCACATGAACTTATATATGAATGTAAAATTCTCTTTCTGCAAATATTCTTCCTAGTATAATTTGCTCACCAGCATGCTCACATGACAATAATATGGGCTGTGGGAGTATTGTGATAAATTCATTTAAATATCTGAATTGGCATCTAAAATAGATAACAAGGGCAAACCGGATTTATTACATCCACTGTGGACAAAGTCGCTTGAGGGAATAACAGCTTTATGTTTATTCAAACATAACTGAACCAATTATTCTTCAAATGTCAACAAAATCTTAAGAATAGTTCTCTGCTCTGTGGGGTACCATGCTCAGAGGGTTTCATTTATACTCTGACTAGAAGCACGAGTGGCAAATGGCAAAAATCACTTGGTACGGACACAGTTACCACAACAAAGTTGAACTGGGCATGGAGAAATTTTATCATTAAAAAAAAAAATTACATTTAATAAATATTCTGCCAAGACCTCTACAGATCCAAAACTGACCGGTTAAAACAAGATGTTAACAGATACCAATTTTGTTATCTTTTTGCCTTCCTTCACTTTTCATCCAACTGCTTTGCACAAACTCCTCTGCCTGTAGTCTTCTGTCCAAAACCAAATGCTATCCCTGCAAGGTTAAACCAAAACAGCAGGCTAAACAAAGCACTCTTCCAACTCTTTCCTTGGGCTTTCTGTGTTCCTTCCACAGTCCTCAGAAGGTCTCACTTTTAGTACATGAACAGTATCCTCTTCCCAGGCCTCAAACTGGGAGTCTTTTCTGGGCCTTTGAATGCCTACTTTTCTGTTTTAGTCTTTCCCTGTCACTTTCATTATACAGCTTCCATATAGATGCAACATTTCCCTGGAAAGTAATATGGAGCAATTCCCACCATGATCCTGACTTTTCTTCCTTTTTCTTTAGCTGTATTATGACCTTTTGTCCTACAATTCCCACTCACTTCCAACATCTGTCTTTGATTCCTTCCCAATCACCAGGGCCACCTTAAAAAGCATCTACCATCTAAATAGCTTTACTCTGAAGACGGGTGAAAGCTAATAAACCTAACTGTCCTTTCAAGTGTCTAAAATCTTGATGCATTCAGCACGATGAGAGTAATTCAGATCTTCAGCTTTAAAGCAACATTATTTCTCAAAAGACGTCAACTTAAAATGTATGTCTACAAGGCCAAAAGAAGTAGTGGGAGTAACTAAGGTCTTAATCTGCATCCAGCTAAATACTCCTCTAATGTCTCTCCAAAGAAGTAGAAAGGACACAAAAGATACAAATGAACGTCTTGAATAGCTTTCAAAAATAGTAGAGAAATAGAGAAGATTTTCCCTGAGGACTGGCAAGAGAGGAAGCTTCTGGAAGTCAGTGCATCCATAAGGGCAATAAGTGAAAAAGGTTTCACAAGAACGACAAACCGCTAAAAATCTAAGAGCGTTTGAAAAGGAAAGACTTTTGATATGTTTGTTACTCATGTCTCCGTCCATCACATAATCTCTAATCATTAATATAATGAAAATCTGTGCTGTTACAAGAAGCTGACTACTCAAGTTGGCCAAAAGGGAGAAGTTGATATAAGCAGATGGTAAAAACAGTAGGTGCCCTAGGAAAGATAGATTACCAAGAATTTATGATATGGTAATTCTGTTTCTCTGAGTCACAGCAATGAATCTACATTTTTAGATCGAGGACTCATTGTATGTCTTACGCTCAAAATACGTCAGGTTAGAACATTCAAAATATATAAGTTAAAAGCCATAAAGTGACATAGTTGATTTAAGAACCTGAGGGCCAAACCCATGTTTTCATAAAAACCCACCACCACTACTCACCATCTTCAAATGTGAAATTGAGAGAGATAGGTAGTGACGTTTAATGTAAGCTTTCCCTGAATCAACAGCAATAACTAGAGTAATACAATGTGCATGAAACAAAGCTGAAAGAAAGAAAAAGAGAACATTATAAAGATTGAGTAAAAGAAAACTTCCAAAAAAGATGACTGTGGTCATTGGGTCTAATTAATACAAGGCATCAATAGTGTGAAGGAGAGAACACAAGAACAAGGCTCAGGAGATGAGGAGGTATATTTTATTCTTTGTTTCCTTAAGTTCAGTGAGGTCATGTCTCAATGCCTCAGCTTCCCCACAAAGAAAAAAAAAGAATAAAAACACTTAAAACTCTTACTGAAGTCTTTAGAAATCTGCTGATGGGAGAGCTTGGCATTATGATTTATTCAGTATCTCCAACTCCCCCAGGAACCCCAGGACCAATCTTCTGAATTGGCCAAAGAGGCAAGTTAAAAAAAAATAAATCAGGAGTTGGACTAGAAGATCTTTAAAGGTCCCTTCTAACCCAAACCTTTCTTTGATTCTATGGCTTAACCCATCCATGGAAACGCAACATGTAACACAGGCTAGTGTGAAGCAGTGGAAGATTATGGTAAGAATTTCCGCACAGGGAAATTTCCCATCCCAGGCCCATTTCTCTAGGTCCCAGTACACATTGGCTAGTGCCTTGGGCAAGCACTTCGATAGACAATGTAGTCAGCTCTGCAGAGTTCTGTCTTGCATTTTTTTCACAGCCTATTACCTAAGGCCCCAAAGCATGAGATCTCTTGTCTCTTTTTGCAGTATTTGAGAGCCACAAAGCAGTTGCTTTAAAGGCCTCCTGGATCACTAAATCCCTCAACTGCAAAGCAGACCGCTACAGAAACTCAGAAGAAGTTAATGACGATGCTTGCTTCTCTCAGCCTCTGCTGGTGGGTTTATTATTGTTGCTGCTGTTATTGTTCTGATGTGTCATAAGAAGCTAAGAAGCTACATGCATTAGAAACTTGTTTGATCGAATTATCTTCCTTGGCTTCCAGTGGAATCTTTAGGCAGCACTCTACCTGGACCTCTAAGTGCGTGCAGGGACTTGTAGGGGGATTGTTGTTGCTATTTATCAGTGGCCAAAGTCGGAACAACTTCAATGGGAGGGTTTGTGTCTTGGCAGTAGAAGTTTTCTTTCTCTCATTAGCCTGCTAGTGAAAAAAGACTCCAATCAAATGTAAATATACAGATACATCCAAACCAGATGCTTTCAAGGCTCTGTATTCTTAAAAAAATTCACTGCTAGTTTTAAAAGATTCATCATTTTTCCAGAGATGAACAAATAATTATTTCATGAGTAGCTTATTCACTAAATTCAGCCTACTTTGGTTCAAAGATGATCGATGTGAAGACCATGATTTCCTCAAATGTATTCATTCTCTGAATGCAATGAATATGTTAGCACATACTTTGCTCTGTGGATCCTGATAATCCAACTATAAACTGTATTCTATGCTGTGATTTGTCAAAGTAATCACATGGCACTTAGTGTTGGATCAGTGAGTGTGAAGGCACTGCCAAAGAACCAAGATTGTTTCCATATTTGCGTCCATAACGCTGTAACAGTCTATCTGATAATGCGGAAGCTGGAACGTGAAAAGTAAAAATGGCATCAAAATGGAAAACGAATTTATTTTAAAACTGATACACAGAGACGTAAAGTGTATGTCTCAGAAAGAAAAGTTACATGCAAATTTCAGACACCTTTTCTGCTTTCCAAATATAGGTATTGAGGACATTATGCTTTTTTTTTTTGCTTTTTTTTTTTTTTTTTAACGCTGCTGTGACTGAAGCAGTCTTATCTCCAACTTAGAAAGCTCAGAGGGACAAAAGGGGTCTCCAGTTGTATCCATGGCTATGCAAATCAGCTTAATTACACTGTATTTCTACAGCAACCTTTAATACTGTCTCCAGATCCAGTCTTTTATTAGTTTAACCAAACATGTTTTAATTCAGCTGTTACAGCTCCTGTGGAGAAACTATGATCCAGAGACCAAAGAATCAAGAACTATTTTTGTAGCTCTTAAAGAAAAGCTATAGTAATATCAGTGTAAAATCCCTAACAAAAATTGTAGCCATAGAACTATCCCTTTTATTATACGCTTCCAAGTCTTTAAATAGAAAAAAAGAACAGACGCCAAAGCAAAGCCATATGTTTTAATTGTAGCTGTATACAAGCATGATTTTATTTTTTCTGACAGAAAATCTATAACTTGAGTGGGAAGTTACTGAGTGGAATCCTCAATGCCATATTTCTGGCTAAAGAAATAAACTCCCTATAGACCATGTCAAAGTCTGAGCTGAGAGATTGAGACATTTTGATAACAATTCAATACTCATCTCAAAACATCCAATTGCTTTGCAATAATTGGTGGGAGGAGCCAAGCTATTAATGTTGAATTTATTTGGCTGAGTTTGTGTCTTACACTAAAAATAACCACTAGCTTTCATTTAAATTGCTGGTAGGTGGCATGCAATTAAATCAATGGTTGGAATTCCAACTACACTACTACTACAATAGCCAAATATGCCTCTCTCTTGTTATTTAAAAAACCCCATATCTTCTGAATATACATGACCGGAAAGAAAATGGCTAATCAGACTTCAAAGGTCCTTGCAAATCCAAGTCCTGGCTGCAGAAATAAATTTTCCTGTAAACTACTACTTGTAAGATGTGCGCTTACTTTCAGCTTCATCAGATCAACTTCAAATATGTTGAAATGAACACACTCATGCTTACCGTGAACAAACGTCACTCTGGTGTGAAGGGCTGCAGCAACCTCCCTGCTGCGTTCAACATCTCTAAACTTAAATTCCGTATGTTTAAATTTGAGCACTCCATGTGCAATTCATGCATCCCTGTCCAGAGGTTGTTGTCTGGGAGGACAATAACCCCACCTCTAACTAAAGGGAAAGGTCTGATCTAAGTTGATGGATGAAAAGGTTGTATATGTCTGTAGGTGGGGAGGAACAGGGATGTTACTGTGAACTTATTTGAACTCATTTTACATATCCCAAACCAAAAATCTTAATTTAAAACTGAAAAGGGTGGAGAACTTCCTGAGTATCTGGCTGGAAATCTTACCCAGAGTCTTCTGCCTTCAGTTGTCTAGCTCAAATTCAGGTCACACCACAAATAAATCAGAGTTATTTCCATGTGGGAGCTATTCAGCAGCTACGAGTTGCATGGATCGATCCAGTTTCTGCTGGGCAGACGTTGAGAATGAAAAACAGCCACTCAGAATAGTCATCCTCCAGACTGGCAGCCCCTCTGGAGACCCCATCAACTAAATGGAGAAGAAGCACTAACTGTGCTTTCCCTAAGACCTTCTTTGGGACAGGCTACCGTGGGTTTCTGCTACTGATATGATGCTCTACTTGATATGGACACAGGCAGAAGGTCTGATTTGCTTCTGCTCAGTCAATTGCAAAACTGGGTAAAGTCCCTCTGCTCTCAGCTCTGTGTATGTGCTGGTGGATACTTGGAGGCAAGGGGAAGCAGCTGGGTTTGGTACCACTTTCCATTTCTTTTGAGTTGATTATGTGCTCATCTCACTGCTGGGTTCTGTAGCCCCTCTTAGTCGTGGATCCCTGACCTAGAGCTAGGAGCCTTCTAGAGGCTGGAAACACTGGTTGCTCATGAAAAATAGCCACGAATTAAAACACAGCATGGTTCATTCAGGAAATATTTTCAGAAGATTTAGGATACGGAAGCACAAATGAGAAGGTAAAGCTTCATGCTTAACCCAGGATCAAATACCACTACACCAGCTGTGTGCGTTTGAAACTGTAAGAAATGATCAAGCTGTACATTGAAAAGTCCATCTGACAGATTAACAAATTTAGCATGGATTTGGTCCAGAGTTAAATCTGTCACTGGTACGGTGATGCTAAATTGCTTTTAGGGGTTCATAGCTTTTTGAAACTGTGACAGCTTGACATGGAAATGTGAATGCATTAACCTGAAGCAAGGGCTTAGACTGAATTGTTTTTGTGAAGTGTCATTTATGCAAAGATCCAATTAAAAAAAAAAAAAGAACAGAAAAGAATAAGTACAGAACAGAATCTTGTATCATCCCATATGACCCAGTGACACTTCTGATGTAATGCTAGGTTAAAAACAGGCCACATTAATCAGGACTTACTGAAACCTATCAATATCCATATTATTGAAGACTAAGAGAATAATCCATTTGAAAAAAAAGGAGGGTTTCCTATTGATTTATCAAAAGGCATCTACTGTAGTAGTGGTGTTAGAACTGTGTCAGCTCCACCAACTTCTTAACACACTGCATCCGATCTCAGATACTTGGACAACATAAGTAATGACAGGCTGCAAGCCAGAATTGTTGCCAAGGATGCAGTCCAAAGAATTATGAAACATCCAAGAGGTTAGAGCTTACAGACAGTCTAAATTTATGGTATAATATGTGAGGGAGATAAGCAGTTGCTGGAAGATGAGCTGTTTATTTAAAGAAAGCAAATGGTGTTTTCTGCTTTTGCTGTTGATCATTCTTAAACTGTTCAAATTAATGTAATGACTAGAGGGTCTCTGACCTGGAAGAATAAGGGAAATTCTCTGTCAACATGAGTGATTACCTAAGCATACAGACAATAACAAGAGATATGCTCACGCAGTTGAAGTTAGAAATCAGGTTTTATAAGCCTTGTACAACTGACAGCAACAATCAAAGGTTACTATTCAGGGAGAACAGTACCAAGGAAGCATACAGCAGCTGCTCTCCGCTGTTAGGTGGTACTCAGCAGGACACCATGTCTTCGGGTGATTTCAAAACACTCAGGGTAATTCTTTCTGGGGTAGTAGACTTCATCACCAAGATTTGGAAAGGACAGCTACAGACAGGGCACTGGGCATCGTAGCCTCAACATTTCATGTTATGAGCCAGAAATAAAGCAGTGAAATTAAGTGATACAGATTTGAGACCTGTACCAATGGCTGGAGGAATAAGTGTTCCCTAGCCAGCCAGGGCAACCCTTTCTCAGGTCACCGGAACACATCAACTCCCTGGAATGATTACCTGAGATCTCTTCACTACAACAAGAAGGGCATTTTGGAATGGGAAATACTGAAGTTACTGCTTATTCAGATCCAGAACACGGGTAAAATCAAGCATAAATCCAGCAAGCTATTACACCTTACAGAGAATCTTTCTATTTAAACTCAAGCAGACCTTCATACACTCTATGACTGCAGTATCACAGCAGCCCATTTCACTGTGGTGTCAGGCCATGCCCTGCTATGCCCTCTTAAGAATAATGTGATAAGGACCACTTTGGGAAGCAAAAGTTAGAGGAAGAGAGAGAATCTACCATTTGTTTCACTGTTTTGTCCCCCTTATGAGCCCAGAACTGAGGATTGTGGGTGGTAGGAGGAAGTGCCAGGTCCCCTTGCAAACCAGAGGCTGGCTGAAGTGGCCTTTCGCCCAGAAAATGTGAAGGTTTGACCATGGTCAGCCTTGTTGTACTGTGGTGCCCTTTCTTCCCTCCCCTGCAGCAGCACAGGGGCAGGCAGAGGTCCCTGTCCTCAGGGGGGGTTCCTCTGTAACACAATGACACTGGAGCATAGCAAATGTGACCCCATCGCCTTTCACCTAGAAATCATAGAGAGAATCATAGAATCATTTTGGTTGGAGAAGACCTTTGAGATTATCGAGTCCAACCAGTACTGCCAAGTCTTCCATCCACCACTAACCTATGTCCCTCAGCACCACATCTGCACGTTTTTTAATACTTTCACTAATGGTGACTCAACCACCTCCCTGGGCAGCCTGTTCCAATGATACTGATGACTAGATCAAAAACCATGAAATGAGGAAACCGTTGCCTTCCAGGCCATGTTGTAAGAGCACTTTGGGAATTATGAGTTCACACTGTGATTCAGTAGCAACCAGCTCAGTACAACAGGGGACTCCACATAGTGACAGACAAGCAGCAAAGGACAGAGACCACCAAAGCAGAGTCCTGCACAGTTTGCTGCTGCTTCCTTTGCTGTAGACATCTCTAGCCGCAGCTGGGCTACAGCCTTTCCGTGAACGGCAGCCCCTCAACTGGCTGCCAGGGCTGGCACAAGCAGGATGCCAGTGAGCTTCACAATTATGTTCTCACTATGAAAGACACCTGCTGCAATTCCTTTGTTATAGTATGGCTGTGATGCAAAAAGGAAATTGGCTTTTATTAAAAAATTGAACTTTATGAAAACTCCCTCTCTCCCTGCTATCAAATGCATTTCTACAAACAGAAAGTCTAACCCTGCAGTACGGCTTTTTCTTTTTCTGGATCTGAATAGCACAGAGAAGAGTGTGATATAAATGGAAATATAACAATCATATAACAGACAAAGCAGTGCTAGGCTGTATCACTAGATCACTATGGTCTCCTTCATGAAAAGGAAGAGAGTGGTTGAATATAAAAGAAAATATTAAATAGCTGTAGTTTACCTATAAAGCCTTTAAAGGACGGATGGCCATTATCTCGGAGATACCGATGAGGAGAGATAACATGAGTTATGCACTATTAAAAAAAGAATAATAAGACAAGGACACATCTGACACTGTAAAGCAAGAAATATTTGCTCTTTCAGGGGGTGACCAGGCCAAGACTCTAGTTCTGTTCTCAGAACTGATATCATTATTTAAAAGCACACATATGTTCAGAGTAATGTTCCCTTTGCTGCTTTATTCTAGACAAAATAGCTGGACATTCTTCTTTTCATTTTAAAAGACGGTCTTTAATTTTTGTTCAGAAATTGTTTTTAAGTAACTTTAGGAATTTGCTTGTTATGCTTCTGTAAAGGTATCTATAAAGACACGAAAGCATGGGTGACACGTGTAGTGACACATCTTCCCTCACTGATAAAGCTCAGTGTGATTAGATGGAAGTTACATGAGCATCCAAGAGGTCAGATGCTTACTGTAATGATACAATTTGAAATTAAAGAACTGAGCTGTAAAGCTCACAAGAGTAGACTTCTTTAAATCAAGGATGACATTTTTCTTGTCTCTTTTCTATTTCTCCTTCTCTTTCTTTCTGTTTAACAGTTTTGCCACTAGTTTGGTTTTAGAAAGAGATTCCAAGCCAGACCAGTGCCAAGGAGGAAGCCAGCCCATGAAAGTAGAGCATGTGGCAGGCAATACTTCTTGGTCTGAACTCAACTTTGAGAGATTTTTTCAATAAGTCTGATGAAACAGTCTTTAGGAACCAATTGCATTTTCATCAAAGGTAGCCTCTCTGCCAAAAAATGTTGCTTTAAAGCAGGACCAGCTTTAACTGTACAGCTTTCCATTTTCACATGAATCACACAGAAAAATGCATTACTCAAATCCCTGTTTCAAAGATCTCTGCCATGTCTTGTGGAGTTGTAGCCTTGGTATTGAATGTCCCCCTTCATCTTGTGAAAGGGAAAATGGAGGGTTTCCCTTCTCCCATCCTAGAAAGCTATAAAAATTTCATAGAAGCCTGATGTTAAAACGAACCATTTTTTCTTTTTCACCCTTACTTACAAGAAGTAATAAGCAGGGTGTGCTAATGACCTACCCTACAAAAATAATTTTCCAATATTTGTGAGAGGATTAAATTCTATTCCCCCCTCCCTTTTCACCAGTCTTTGTCTTAAAGGGACTGAAGAATCAGCAACAAATTCTCCTGAGTTCCTTAAATGCTGCAGTCTACTATTTCAATTAAACACAAAAAGAGCATATCCAGTTCTCTTCATTTTATCCCAAGGCACACAGTATTTTAAATCTTTGATTCATATGAATCTTAGGTTTTTTTCCTATGTAAATTCTAGCCATTCTGTCTGCACAGAAAAGAATGGAATCACAATCCCAGGACAACATACAGATAGAAATACCAGGAAGTAAATGAAAATAATCTGCAACATATAAAAATAATGACATTTCAAAGAATAATAACAACTTAGATAATATTGCTCCAGAAATAGTAATTTTGTAATTGCATGCTGTGCCCTAGGAATGCCCAGTAGGACTTTAAAAACCTGTGTTAGTTCCAAAAAGCATTTTGGACAAAGCAATTTCATCCCTATGCAACATAACCAGCTCCAATCAATATGTTTTCCACAGCGTAATGTCTATTAAGTGCCAGAACTACATACAATATGGACATGACAGTGAAAAAAAAAAAAAATAATCCACAGTATCTGCTCAGCATCTGTGCATCATTCCAGCATCTCTCTCCTCACTGTCTGCAACCCATCACAACAGTGGTTTGTGCTTGGGAGTGTGCTCCAACAGGGCTGGCGCAGGAAAATGTCATCACACAGTAAAGACTCTATATTAATCACGAACAATATAACTGCATAACCCAAATTAACCCTAAAAATAACTTCCAATATAGAGATGTGAAATACTTAGTTCATGTGTGTTTTCATTTCATGAGAGCCTTGTTTCACCAGTTATTCTTGTTGGTTTGGCAAAAGTTTGATTTGCTGCATGCCAAATTCTGCACACAGATGTATGTGCCTGGCTACCGCTGAAATAAAAATCAGAGGCTTTGACTTCCACTTTTCTTTTTATCCCTCTGGTCTGGAAGACAGTCTATCAATCATAGACAAATTGAATATGATGCACACCCACGTGCACGTCCAAATGGCTTTATGTACACAAAAGAAAACCGGGCCATTTGCATTTAGAAGTGCTTTTATGAGGTATGCATTTAGTAACTATGTTTACAGCTGGGGTCTGGGAGATGATTTCAGGAATGGCATCCAGAGAACTGAATACAGCACTGGCAGTTGAATAAATGCTTGCAGCAGCCTGATCCTCATCCTGAAAGTGGGTGGTAGCCCTTCTTTTGGCAAGTATGCCACATCACAGGGACTGATGGTGTTACTCCCCTTCCTACCTCTTCCCCATGCTCTTTCCCCTCTTCCCATTTGGCCTCCTTTAACATGCTCGAGGCTCTGGGCAAAATGGCACTGGAACCCATGTGAGTGAGCATTCTTTTGTGGGTTTTTTTCCCCATGTTGGAGCTAGTTGAAGAGAGAAACTCTTATGCATTCAGCTGTGTGCTTTATCCAAAGCTCCACTCTTGGATGTCTTTTCAACCTTGTTTTCTCCCCTGACACCCACTATTTTGCCAGTATGGATGCAGTTTACAGCACGTGGCAGTGAGGAGCAATTTTGTGAAATTGACATCCCTTTGAGGATCAGAGATAAGACATACTGGTGCCGATCTAGATGCCTACAAGCTCGTCTTCCCGAGAGCGCTACTACCCCTAAAACCAGTGAATGTGTTATGGTAGGTCTCAGCTCACACAGACGTGGTGAGCACGGGCAGCAGTGAGCATATTGCTAAAGCACAATGAAGGTTACTATCTAAGGTCATCAGGCTTGAGATGGCAACAACAGAGAAACCCTCCCCAAGCAACTGCTGCTCAATTGCTGAAAAAGCTGAAGAAGTTAGTCTGTAACCAAACTCCCCTCTCCCCCCCCAAGTTCCAGTATATTTCCATAGCTGAAGAGATTTGCATCACGTGTCACCTTGGAGTCTGATCCCGTATTTTACATTCGCATGCAGCCCCTATTAACTCTACCCCAAGTTCTGGAAAGCAAGAACAGCACGAGACTGCACATACAGTAATGAGCTCCTGCTTCAAAATATGGCACTTTCTTCATAAAGATGAATCTCTAATTCTGTCTTTAATAGTCTGGCTGGCTGGGGGGAACACAAGCTTTGTAGGCTGAGGTATCAGGTTAAGTAGAAATTTGAGAGAGAGTCTGAGGCATATAACAATATAAAATTCTGCTCAGAACTATAACTGGAATGCTCCCAGTCCGCCTCTTCCCCATCATTATTAGGCAGTAAAAGGGAAAGTAGGAGACATAGAAAATAGGTGTGCTGCTTACCTTGTTTAATTTTACCATTGCACATGAATAAAAAAACCCGATGAATATCTTATAACCTCCACTTTCATCATAAGTAATTTTGTGACAATTCAGCATTCCTGTAGATTATTTACAGCCTTTTGGGTGGTGTATGCTCCAAAAACATAAAAAAATAATAATGGCTTTTTGGATATTGCCACAGTAGCACGAACACACCTTTCAGCTTTCCTATGCTCATTTCAACACTCCAGGTTGAGGCTCCACAAACTCCCTTTTCATGGAGCTGTTCTTTAATAAAGCACCAACACTCTTGCTCCAAAAATGCCAAATATAGTTGCGAGAACTCCTTGATAACATGTTTTTGCTAAAAACTATTTATATTCATAGATTCCCGACAGTTTGCTTCATTTTGATACAGTCTCTCCATATTTACCCTTCCCATCCTAATTTTTTTCAACCTTGTTTTTGGTTTAAGATTCAGAAAACAAACAAAAGCTCTCATCAGAGAAAAAGATATATAACTACGCAAACAACTTATTCTGTACACACAATTACATGTAAATAGCCATGAATCTTTTTTTAAAGCAAGACAAAACAGAAAATAGACTGCTTAGCTGTAAATTTAAACCTATTTCACTTTCAGGCTTCACTGCTTCCAGTGTGAATCAGCCTATTATCTTTAAGTATGAAATTAGAAAAAAAGATTTGCTGTTTGTGTACACCCAAAGATTAACATTTCCCTGAGATTAACAGTGTGTTTCTTGAAGATGGAAAGCATCTAACACCAAGAAATGCATTTTAATACTGCTTCTCAGGAGTGTTTTTGTTTTTACAGTAAATGCAGCTTGAGATTAAGAATATGGTTGAAAAACCAGCAAGTGAGAAAGTGATAGAAACCAAACCAATGAATCTTTGTGGTGAAAGCAAAACAAATTACTACACAGCTCAAAAGTTAAAGACATAAAATCTGCAGTTTACAGTACATTTGCTTGCATCTTTTTGTGGTATGCAAAATAATGCATAAAAATTCAGGATTAAGCATATTTAAATGTCACTTGAATCAGAATTAGAATAATTGTTAGAATGTTATAATAAGGCATCTGTTTGGAGCAGTATCTGCTTTATAATTGCCTGGTCAATATTTTTAAGTTTGCTGAGGATATCTAGCCAGAGGAAAAGCAGAATACATCATTGTTCCTTCTTTCCTTTACATCACCCAAACTTTTCAGTCATTCCAGGAATAGTAAAAATATGAAAATACTAACAACATATGATTTCTCTGCTAAGTTTGCTTTGGGCTAATTCTCATCATTGGAAGACACAAGGACAGAGCAGGCTACTGCATTTATTTCTCAGAGATTTACATACAAGACAAAAAGTGAAACACACACTTGACTTATTTTCTCCAATCTGCCCAATTTTTCTTTCTTATTGAGCTCCTGTCTTTCTACCCCACAACGGGCCCTGCATTAACACTAGTACAATATCACCTCAAATATATTTCTGTGGGTAACAATATGGGTTGCTAAGAATGACTGATCCCATAAAGAACGGAGGCATCTTTGGGTAAAAGCTAGAGGGTTTCCTCATCCATTGGCAGTGGAAGTGTCCTGTGTCTTGGTGCTTGTACCCCTGGGTTCCTCTCCTGCTGAAGTCTGGAAAGGCTTCTGGCACTGTACTTGGCTCTTGTGGTCTCAAATCTTCTAACGGTACTGAGGCAGTAAAAATACCATGCAAAGCCACCATCATTTATTATTTCTGCTGATCTCCCTGAATCACACACACTTCTTGTCATATCTATGCTGGCAAAGACCTCACCGACTGTGTCAGGATGCACCATTGTCCACTAAATTCTGAACAAATTCTGATGCCCCCATCCACATACGGTATTTTGTCATATCTGGACCAAGCAAATGTGTGCAGTAAGTCAGACGAGAAAGGAAGGGCCAAGTGCCATCACTAGGTACTTCATGATAATTTTGAGAACATCTCACACTGCCCAGATACTGGCCAAATCATCACAGTGAAACACAAGGCAAAAAGATTGCGACGCACTGGAGAGTGTCTTTGGAAGGCTGAGCTGGGATGCAATCATCTGCACCATGCAGTGCATGCTGGATGAGAGAAAGAGATACAAAGAGAGACTGGGGGAGTGAGGAGTGTTTGGAAGTTGCAGAGACTCATTCCCTGAAATTTTTGTAGTCAAGACCTTTACATATAGTGACCTAAATCTTAATAGAGAGCTCTTCAGAGTGGGAGGCAAAAATCAGAAAATAGAGGAAACACCAGTTGTTTGCAGTTCTAAGTACAGTTCATAAAACACGTACAATTCAATCAGTGTTTGCAACACTGGATAAACCCCTAGCTCCTACTTAACATGTAGAATCTGAGGTCTATGCGTAAATTTTGCATATCAAACAGCCCATGGTGCTTGAAGTTGGATGTATCTGCAGCAAGAACAGTGGCTATCTGCCAAAGATTTTCTAAACTGAATGAACAGGCTCACACAGAGAGCATCAACCTGCCTGCATACAGAAAACCCCAGGAATGGGGTCTACAGCTCCAGAGTCCAGCTGCCTTGCCACAAGCATCCATCTTTTGTTTCTACGTTCTTTCTTACTATTTGTTATTAAAATTGCAAACCAGACTTATGCCCACTTATGCCCAGATTTTTGGCAAGGTGTCTGGAAAAGGTGTACAAGTACAACAGGTTATATTATGTTCAGATCAAAATTCTACGAAAGCTGTTCTTAGAAGGATACAAGTTTGTAATTCTTCAGAACAAATCTCCTTGGATACCATAGACGCAGCCACTTACATGTACCCCACTGAAGACCAAAAAAAGGCCTGCAGCTACAACTCCACCTTCCATTACCACTGAAAAATTAAGTCCTTTAGCTGTGTTATTTAGTGGCAAAAAGCTGAAACCTGATCACAACAAATAATTGGAGAATGGCTATTTGACCTTTAACATGAATAAATCCAGAAGACATGACAGAGAGTAAACAAGGAGCTCTATGAGGTTTCATTTAATGTTTTTCAGAAGATGACTGCTCTTATTTAATAGGTTTTGCAGTGTCCTTTTTCTGCTGACACCACTTTTGGCAGATTACTTAGCTTAAATATTTAGAGAATCAGCTGGCACAAAAAAACCCAAAATCAAAAAACCCCCCCTTGACAGTATAGTTCCACAAGATAAATGGTAAGCAAAAGGTGATAGAGGATTTCACTGCGAGACATTGCACAGACTGCCACAGCGACCAAATGTGCCATAGGTGATGGGTGAAACAACAGTCTCTTGGAAAACAAAGTCAGTATAGAAAGGAGATGTGAAAGCAAGGGAGTTACCTATTGTTGTATTGAATCAGTGGAAGGAATAAGAAAACAAGAAGCAGGTAAGAGGAGATTACAGACAAATGCACCACATATGGGTTTTAACTCTGCTGGAATAGACTACCTCCACCCTGGGCTTCTCGGCAAATGACCAGTTTGTTGTTTCATTGCCTACCAGTCCTACAGAGTAGCTGGAGAGTACGTTCCTGAGCAGTACTCATTGTGGGCAACCACTGCAAAGCAAAGCAGTTTACAGCTACATACTCCTCCAGATAGAGAAAACAGATCCAAGAAATACACACTCCTCCAGACAGAGAAAGAAAACAAATACACAAATCACTTCTCAGAGATGGAGTACCTCAAAGCAGCACTTTGAACCGAGTACTCTGGAAGACGAATGTTAGACTTTCAGAATACACTATGGTAAAACAGGAAAGAGGAAGAAAATAATGAAGAGAAACATGAGCAGAGCTGCTGTCTGCATCTTCTCAACATGTATTAACGTTCTAAGAAAAAGGCATCAGACCCCAGTTATTACCTAATGTACTGGCATGTTCCATCTAGTAGCTATCAAGACAAATGGGATGGGAAGGAATGAAAACGGACACTCCCACGGCTGGACCACATGCTGAAAACAAGGCAGGCTCTCGATTTAGACTGCATCACACCCGACCTATGTGATGCCAAACCCGTCACAGCCTTCAGCACTTCACCCAGCCTTCTGAAGTAAGCAGAGTAAACACAGAGCAGCTTGATTGAATGAGTCACAGAGGTTGAAACACCCTCTCTGTCAAAGAGCTTTGCAAGGTAGTTTTGAGTACTTCTTCAATATGCCCTGGAGCTGTACTTTCTCAGAGTAGGTCGATGTTCAGATTTCAAAGTGCTAGACTTTTTAAGTGAGACTTCAAAAGTCAATGGATGCTGTGTAGCAAATGAGTATGAGCAAACTGGACAACCAGACGTACGAACAGATGAACAGACTATTTGTACCCTGGTCTTCTAAACAAATGACCGCTGAACTAAGTCTTCGTACATATTGCAATTTAAGGGAGCCTTAGCCTCCTCACTAGCTTTAAAGGAGAAAATTAACCTCTGTGTACTATAGCCAATGAAACATTACATCTGTTGTAAAGACTGTTCAGTTAAATAAGAATATTGCAGATCAGTACGACAGAGGGAAACGTATATCCAAATATGAAGACCATGCTTATTTCTGGATAAGACAGCATTGCTAAATACTGTAATGACAAAAAAGGTCGATGAGAAGAACCTGAGGAGAACCTAGGAAAACGTAGTTTGTGCCAATACTTTTCCAGATGCCAACTTTTTTTAGCATCAGAAAACTCTTCCTAGAACGATGACTTTCCAAGAAAGAAGAGAGCAGATTTTGGGACAATCTAGACAAAGCAGGATTTGGGAATCTTACCCCTCAGAAGTTAGTTAGGATTTTTATTTGGAATCAAATGCTGGACTAGGTAAACCAGTTTCCTCCTCCAGAGGGCAGGACCTAGTAGCAGGCATGGTAAGGCTTTTGTCCCTAGTACATAGGTAACACAGGTAATATACTTCACTGACCCTCTGCGAGAAGATTCTACTTCAGTGGAAAAGGGGGCCAAAGATGAAAAAAATATAATCCTCCCACGGAAGAGAATTAATTAATCCCTAAATGAGAAACGCATTACAGACAGACTGAGAAAGCTCCCCTACAGAACAGGAGGCTGAAAATCATTCACTGGAAATACTGCAATCCTCACCAACAGCACTTTTTCTTGAAATTTCTGGAATATATTTGGAAATTGAATTTCAAGCTGAACCACAAGTGGACTTTGCAAGCCACTGTGAGAAACACTGATATTGTCATACACTGACTTTAAAGGGTTATTACTCAGAAAAACTGAAACATCAATAACTCTGTTGATATTTATTGTATCTTTTCAGATGAGTCCTTTTTTAACTGAAATTTTTCTTACCGTTTGCTTCCTCTAATCCTGACAAGCATTTGCAGCAATATCCACATTCATAGGGAGCAACATTCTTCCTAATGCACATCATTTAAAGCAGAGGCCTTATTATAGGTGCAACATATATGTGTGAGCTGGATGGGACCTCTGTGCAATAAGCAAATGAGTGTCAAAAGCAGCCGTATGACTAGCTAGCTACTATGACTTATCAGATGAAAATAAATGCTTAAATGCTGTGAAGTGATAAAACGTCAAACAGGGAGGCAGAATGAAGAGCCTAAAATGGAGGGCTCGTTTTAGTGATTGATCCCAGAAAGTTCAGTCATGCTGTCCTTCAGTCATGCTGTCCTAACAACAAAAAAACCTTGCAAGTTTCTCCCATTGATCATATGCTTTTTGTACTTGCCAACACAAATGTATATTTAGTAAATCCCTGAAAGATTTACATCTATTAAATTGACACAGAATACAAATGAGACATCTTAAGTGGCATTTTATGGTTACGTTGTAAAACAAATTGCCACATCTGTTTGAATTCCTGTTTTGCCATACCCATCTTTCAATCTTCTTCAATCTGTCTTTACCCTGAGACCCTTCTCTTCCCCAAGCCTCTGTTTCATACCATCCAGAAGCCTAGGTCTTTCTTTTTCAACTTCACTTTGCAACTTGCCATACATTCCATTAAGTTGAGATATTGTTCCTGTAACTTAACAGAAGAACATTGCAGTTGTAGTTTTCTCGCATGTCAGATTAATCAGTCATTTTTAAATACGAACAGGCACAAAGTATAAATGTACTCAAAATCCAGTGTAGATAAAGTGCTTTCTTATGAGGTACAATTCATCACACACCTTTGCCACGGTATCAGTAACACTAATTTTGTCCTTGCGCTTCAAACAGTATATCATTTTGCACGCATCTGCCTGTGTGCATTGTTAAGGCGTGTAGGCTGCAAAAATTCTTCATCCTTCCCCATTCGAAAAAGACAGAAAATAGCCAAGTGAGAAACTGTAAAAGCATGTGCCCATATTTCTTCAGCATTAAACACCAGAAATCAAGAAGTTTTGCGTTGTTCATTTAATACTTTCCATGCAAACATAACGGAAAGCAATTTAACTGAGTGTGACATAGTAAGCACTTATTTAAATGCATGATGTTAGACACTCCCAGTCCTGTTCCTTCAGTGCTGAATGAAGCTTTTTTCCAGACAGTTGGTGATCTCCCAGCTTGCTGCAGGATGTAGATGCTCTATATGCAAGTTGACATTTATTTTGTCAATATCGATCATAAAAGAACATTCAGCTTTTGAAAGCTGTGCTTATTGATACCGGCTTGTAACATAACCCACTGTATGGGAACATCTAAGTTGCTCAGTAAACCAATAGTGCTGCTAAGATCACAAAGTGTTTAGAAATGGCACAGCTTCTCTGAAAGACCTTGCAAACCTTTTGAAACTAAATGTATGACATTAATAATAGTCCACTGAGCAGGCACTGCCTGAGAATCAATTCCTCAGCAATTTCCACTTTCTCTCTCTTCTCGTTCCTTTTCATCCCTGCCCTTCTCTTCTCTTTCCGAACTCAGTTCTCCTGTTAGATCTAGAGCCGCAACTGCATGGAAAGCAGACAGCTTAAGCACCAGAACTGCCCAGGATAGCAGCTCAAGATCACCATTTTCTGTCTTCCTAGTGGTATGTTCCCCACTGTGACCTGTGGGTTCCAGTTCCTCCCTCCTGTGACTAATGCTCTGAGTATTAATGCATCGGCAAAACATCCATAAACTATGCACCATAAATGATCTCCTCATTAGCACTATTCAGGGCATTAATGAATGCCACCAGCATACTCACCACCACCTTCCCCATAACCTATCCACAGTACCAGTAAGAAAGGTCTAATATTCTCTGGTTTAGTACATTTATGTCAGCAACTCCCTCAATTCCTCTTCACCTACCACTTTGCATTCAGTAAAACTTTCCCCAGTCTGTGAACACAGCTAGAGATCTCAAGCTGTCTATGCAATGTGCCCATCTCGTTATGTCCCAAAGAAGAGATTATTAATAAATATTAATAATACAAGTGTTACTAGTAATAATAACCATCCTCTTCAGTAACACAGATGCCATCTTCCTCATCCAAACAGGGAACTGAAATCCTTCCTTCATTTTACCACAACCTAAGTGAATACTGGCTTTCCATCAGATTATCTCTTGGGAACTCATAACACTCACACCACTTACCTAGTAGCCATAGTCAAGCAATAATATATTATAAACTAAAGTATGTAAAAAACCCCAAACCCAGTAGCCATCTAAAACATACAAACAAGACCATAATACATAACCAACCCCTCAAAGGTGTTAGTTTTTGCTTTCATCAATCTGAAGAGTAGTTTTTATCAAGAAAAATAATTCTCCAGGGACACAAATCATATCTTTGAGCAAGCCGCTCACTACCATGCATGAATTCATTTCATGTGTAAAGGAAGCCTGCAGTTCTCAGAGATTCAGGTGTCTTTCCTCACCTACCACAGACACCTTTCAGCAAAATCTGACAGTGTCATTTATGTGGACATGAAGGACATCTAGTGGAGTCTTGCTTGCTCCCAGCAGAATGCAGTCTTTAGCCTCTGATCCCTGATTTCTTATCCTTGTTGCTGAAAACCAACATATGCTTCTGTTTTCTGAGGACAGGCAGAGAAGCTCACAACCATACGGATTTCTCTCTTCCTGCAGTCAGTATGGATGTGCATTTCCTCTCCAGCATTCTGCACTCCCTCTGGAGAACATGTTGTCTTCTGGTCCTTTTTGCAGTCTCCTACACCTGTATTACCTTCCTCTCCACCCAGTCTCCCAGCACGGAGCCATTCTTCTGCTGCACCAAGAAGTCTGGAAGAGTCAATACCACAATCTGCTGTCTTTCTAAACTGCACAGGGTAATTGGTGAAAATATTGTGCATTTGACCTCTTCTCAACCACCAGAGACTACAGCCGTGTAGGCTTCCACTCTCTGGACTCATCTACACTGTAACACTTCAGGAATGTAATTCATGGTGGACAAACCTCTCTTAATTTTATCCTAGCTCAACACCTTCACACTGAGATTACGGAGGGCCTGAACTTTCAACAAAAAACAACAGAAGGCTTGTGTAGCTAGGGAATCAAACGCTCATATATGGCTAAGCACAATTAAATGTGTTGTGGAAAAAACCCAAAAGGCTTATTCAGATTGCCTTGTAAAAGCTTAAACATAAATATTTAATTCAGAATCTTTTCTAAATTCACTTTCAAAAACCATCATTCACAGTATTTCAAAGGCTGAGGCACAGAGGTGTTTTATCTCTAAAAGAACAAGTAAACAAATGCAAGTTTCCCCCTGTTCATTTAGCTGAATATGTCAAAGCAAGACGTTGCTAAAAAATTAGGAAAGACATTGCAATAGGTGCGTATTTCTCATGGTAAAGATACAACCTGAAAAGGAGGAAGGGAATTCTTAGAAATGCCATGTTTCTATTGGAGTAAAAGGAGGTTGCTGTGTTTTGTGTCACATAATTGCTGGACTTAATGTGCCCTTCACACGGGGTATGTCTGTGGTTGCCCAAGTGTTACAGTGGGTGCCCTTCAGGGGCTGGTGGGACCCACTCGCCAGCAGAACCTGTGTTCTTCAGAGGCTGCCCCACCCAGCCCCATCCTTCCCAGACCCAAGAGAGCAACCAGAGCCGTACAAGAGAAGCACGATGGCAAAGCAAGTGTGGTCAAATTGTGACCACTGACCCTCTCTGTTATCTTAATTGAGGCCAATCCTATAGCTAGCCAAGACAGCTGAGCCTGGTAAACCAATCAATCACAAAACCATTAAGGAATTTCTTGTCTCAGATTGCAACGAGGGCCTTGAGTGTGATGGGTATTGTGATCTTTTTTCTTCAGACTGATCCTAATCCCCCTGTACATCCATGTAACTCAGCTTCGGATGGCCAAACCCTGCCTGTCCTTCCTCTGCTACAGCTGAGGTGAAGTCATCCCTGCTGACTCCACAGGGTGAGCCAAGGCCAGCACAGGGTGGATGAAATCCCCTTACATTCTTCAGCAGAAGTGCCACTTCTCCGCAGGAGACTGCCAAAGGCTGTGGAGGCTCACATGTACCAACTGGGGCAAATCCCTCCATGCTCAAGACAGACACGGGAACCATCTGACTCACCACTGTGCCCCAAAACCTGCTTTCCCCTAGCCTGTCCCCTATTCTCTCTGCCTCCCCTGTTCTGCAGGTGCCAGAGAAACCCACCTCAGCCAGCAGCTCAGCACGCGCACAGCGCTGCACAGTGATCCCGACACCCAAACACTCCGCAAAGAAGTGACTCAGTGCTGAGAATAGGCACAGTTTCCATTCCCAGCTACAAATATTTTTAGCTGCTCTAACAGAACAACTTGTCAAGATGACCCAGGAAGTGTTTTAAGAAGAAAACACAATGTATGCAAAGATGCGAAGACTCTAACGCAAAAGGCATCTTGTTGTGTAACTGGGATGTATGGGTGTCTCCTGGCCCAGGCACCATATAACGTTGAGTCCAACACTTGCATCTGCTCCACCCACCCTCTCAGGAGGATATTTCATACACCTTGTCCATGAGATAAGCATATTTGTGATGGGTAGAAGAGACAGAGAGGGGATATCCAGAATTCACTGAATCAACGATTGAACCACTACCAGCAATGTACTGAGTTTTTAAGTTTTTGAAACAGATCTTCTACATATTTTTATAATTAGGTGGGGGGTTTTGGTTTTTTGGTTTTTTTGTTGTTTTTTTTTTTCAGAGACCAAGCTCAAGATTCACTATGTTAAATCTTTTTCTCTGCCTCATTTGGGATCAGGAACCAGTTCACACCATTCCTCAGCAAAGCTGACCAATACAATTTTGGCTGTCCGTCAGCTACTAATGTTGTCCTGCTTCCTTCCCTTTCAAATTTGAGGGAAGTCCACACTTGATTTTCTTAGTAAAGAAAAAGTTATCTATCTTACATGAATGCCAGCATAAGTGTTGGAAATGATTCTAAAATGGGATCATAAACCTTTTATGAATTAATAATTGTCCCCTCTATTGCTGGAAACTTTAAAATTAGGCTCTCTGACATCTTGGGTAATGGCTGCAGGAGTTACCAAACACCTCACTGAATTCTTCCAGACTGAAATTTTTCATCAGCTTCCACAGCATTCTGACTAGGTCTGTGACGTTTTTGTCACTGCCCTTATGGCTCAGTTTCCCACCATCATTCTGGAGCAAGTTCTACTGCTCAGAGCACGTACCCAAGCAGCACATGCAGGATGTCACACAGGCGCTTAGTGAGTTATCCATTCTGCTGTTTTCAGCACATTGAGAGCAAAATGAAAGGGTTTAAGGTTATTTTAAAATAATATTCAAGTAGATTTTAACCAAACACTAGAGGTACAACATCTGCCACATGAGGAATTGAATACAGTCATAAAATTCTCCTGGGAATTTGCACCACAGCGTCTAAATTCTCAGTAATGTCTGAGTTCTTTGATTTCTTGGTCAGGTGGAGACAAACAACGAAGCTGGAGTGAGGGGTTAAGGTTGCTCCACATTTCTGAAAGTTGAACAGATGTGTCTCAGCCTCAGAATGGAGATCTTGAGGATGCCAGGTTCAGCAGTGATTTGGGGAATGCATACCGTGAAGTTGTATGTAGGTATGTGGACGTGGTGAATCATGTCTCCAACAAGCGAATATGATTGCGTGTAAGGAGTCTGATTCAAAGTAACCATTAAATACCTCAGTGAGTAACTGGAGTAGAAGTACATAAACACCATGAACCACTCCTGCACCCACACCTTTTTCTTGCTAAAGATACCCTTCTCTCTGTGCTGTGATCCCTCTAGACTGTACAGTTTTGCTGCTCTCAGCTAGAGATGTCACTAATAGCAATAATAAAAGTCACAGAAAATACATTTAACAGTGAGATACCCAATCCTGTGGAAATTATGGCTTTGTATTAATATTTATTTTTACCAACTGTATACTAGGAAGGCTAAATGGTCTACTCAAGTCGTTTTGTGAAGATGCATTTATACTTACAAAGTTTAATAAAACATTTACCAATACTATCTGAATAATATATACATATTTTTAAATTACCCTGTGGACTAATACGTTGAGGAAGTCTCCTCGGTTGTGCTGGTGCATTTAAGCCATTACCTCTTGCACAGAAACACTCATTTCAGCTTAACTAAAGCAGAACTTGAGGGTTAGAATGATCCACGGGAGCAGTTCCACTAGAAAAGTGAGTGGTTTAAAATTCACACCTTCTCTTATGTTAGCACAGCTTTTCTAGGGCCCAGATCTGTAATTCTGTTTCACAGAAATTGTATAGACATGCATGTACACACACACACACACACATATATTGCTCCTAATTTATATCGAAAAAGCTGCGTTACTGTCACAGAGCAGCTACATTCTAGACAGGAAAATTTAGGTTACTACATAGAAAGAAGAGTCCTACTGTTTATCCAAAACCAAGGATCACATCTGTGCCGACTGGCAGTTAGGCAGAGCCATCTGTCATTTTGGGGTATCCTAATGGGATTTGGCATCAGAAGATGAGGTTCTGTAACCAGGTAAAGATCAAGGGACAAGAATGCCTTGAGGCTTCAATTACCCACAACTTCACATTGTGCTGCCTTCAGAAATCTGTTCTGGGAACCATATTAAGTGCAATTCATTGATGTTTATGGTTTGCATTTGCTGTTCCTGGAAGCAGAACAGCTTGTAAAATTAGCAGCTGTAGCTCTACAGCTGGGAAAAGGGCAAAAACGTTGAAATAGTGGAATTTTGATGCAATTTCTTTGGCACAAATCCAGTTTAACAATGCTACTACCTTCAAAATGCCCTTTATTTCCAGGTGACCATTCTGTATTTACAGCCTGTATAGGGTTTATTGTATTCTCCATGTACAGCCTGTATCCAAACCTCCAGAGACACCTATTTCTGAAGACTTTTATTTTTTTAAACGCTGAGTGCCTTCTATTACTAAGAATTTTGGTAGTCATTTTATTAACTTGGGATTAGATTTTTGTGAAATGAAAGAAACAAGCAAACAAATCACCAGAGAAAACATACAGTTCTGCTGAAAAAGGTGGATAATTCCTCACCCATTATTCAACAATAATCCAAAATGGATTATTATAATTAGAGATGTGATTTTGTGGCCGAAACACTGCACCGATGCAGATACTTATTTGTACATATTAGAGCTACAAAATATCTTCCCTGTCCAGAGAAAAGGAGAAAAGTTTTCCGTAAAATTAGTAATATATAATACAATTTGAAGCCAGGACAACTTGTATAAACTTGTCTAGGTGTTATGAAAGAAGCTCTTTTATGGAAGAGTCCACATCTTTGAGTCTACAGAAGCAAAGACACTATTAAAGCCAACACAATTTAGAAGAAAAAACAAACTCATAACTCCCAAACTGAGATGCCAAACCAAATATTGTTACTGACAGAAAATACCAAGTCTTCAGGCATAATATATTTCTAATATCTTCTGTTTTAATCTGTGAATCTGTTTCAACATAGCTTTGCAATTGCAAGTATAATGAAGACAATGCTCGTAATGATGCCTTGAATTTTTTTAAGAACTGTTGAATTTCTCAGCAGATGTACAACAACTGCTCCATTTGATTGTCATAAGCTCCAAAGACAGATTACTAAGGCGTAATTCTCAACTGATAAGCAAAGTTAAGCCATTTAGTTATGGACTTAATTTCCCTTGAAACATTTCTGGAACAGTTGCAGCATGGTTAAACAGGGATTTACCCAAAAGTTCTCCACTCAGACCTTTAATTAAATGTAGCTTTCCAAGGACAACATCTAACAAGTTCTAAGCATAACCTTTCCACACACAGTTTTTCTCTTGACCACATGCTTTGTTCCTTCTTAAAACCTCTGTGTTTTGCCTCCCTGCCCGCTCTCTGGCTGGCACGCCAGCTCTCCAGCCAGCCAGGCTCTCCATTGTCTGGCCTTCCCTTCAGTGATGGCTACCCAGGGATTGCTCTGAACAACCCTAGTTCCCAAAGCTTGGACAGCTCAACTGGTTATTGAATAGCTATTTAGATAATTGGTCAGCCATTCACTTTGCAGAATGATATCCCGTAATAAAATAGCTGGAAAGTCATTGTGAATGGGAAATGAAGTGGCTTGGGATATTCTGAGCCTCCCAGATATTAGTTAGAAACCCAATGCCAACAGGCTGCCACTTTGATACCTGTGATTGCTTTTCTCCCAAATCAAGCATCACAGGACACAAAGGTTGCCTGGAAACTGGACCGAATAGCGGGATGCCCTAGAGTGTTTTTACAGAGCGGCACTGTCACAAGAAGGGTGTAATTTCCATATTATGTTAAAATATTTCAGTTTTTTTGGTATGAAACTGGAACTTTTTATTACTAAGACGTAATTAGAAAAAGGTATTCTCTTACCAAGTTTTCAAGTAGCCAATTGTCACAAGCAGAAAGTAAAAAAGGTAATAAATTAGAAGTCTAGGGTGTAAACACTGGGAGAACCTTTAGTTTTTAAATCCCCCTGTCAATTCCATAATATGTTCAAAAAGAAAGAAAAGTACATATAATTGTGTGAGTAGCTTCTCTCTGTTATACAGAAGACTGCAGCAAATGCGCATCAAGAGATGGAAGGTAGATTTTTCTATGATGCTCCTTGAATAACTGATCTCGACAGCAGAAACAACAGAACTGCCTCATGATTAGCATCATTAGAGGTGCCAGGCTTGGGACTCACTGCTCACGGCACGGCACGACTTCTGCCTGCTCACTCTCCCCACTCCAGCAAGGCAACGTTGAGAGAGCCGACCCACACTGCAGGGGCAGAAAAGAACAAAAATGTTTAGAAGGGGATGCCATTAGTCCCTCAAGCTTATCTGCAGGACCCAAGCAGCCCGCAGCCACTACCAAAGAGAAAAGCAGTTTGTCAGTAAATACTATTTTCTGCCTTTGAACCTGGAAGAGAATGTGATGGACTCACGAATGTTGCAAAGAAAGAGGAGCATACGTGTCCAGTGAAGCTTTTCTTCAGGATTTAAATATTCCTTTTTCCAAACTTAAGAAAGCTGTATTGTTCATAAAATTTAATGCTCTAACTTGGTCCATTTTCAGAAGGTAAATCCTAAAAAGCTCAGTGTGGCATTTTTAAACAACTGCCACCACAAATCTCCAGAATTTTGTGTTTCTAACCTTGCTTTTAAGTGCTTGCATGACTAATAAAGTGTGACATTGCTGAGATTTGCTAGCATTCTTTTCTGTAACATAAGTTCTAGCTGACAAAAATATGGCTAAATTTAGATACCTGCAGCAAACAAGAACCTTCGAAACAAAACCAGGCTTAAGGATTAAAATTGGCTATGACATGTTTGTTCTCCAACATATGCAAGTTCACATAACCCCTTGTCTGCTGCCCCATTCGCAAAGTCACAGGCTGGCTATGAAAAGTAATTTGCTGAATGCTAGCTATAAAAGCATTACTTTGATATGCTGCTGCTCCAGTGGGTTGTGCCAGTATGGCCGGTGGAGCCTGCTGGGTCTTTCAAATACAGAATTTATTTTTTTTAAATAAGCCATTAACTAGAGAAAAACAGACCTCCTCTGTAGGTAATAAATTGATGTTAATAAACCTTGCTCCAACTGCACAGAACTCTTATACTAGGATCTCAAAACTCTAAATACATCAGATACTATATTGCATTTTCTCGGCTTTCTACTGGCTATGTGCTCTTTAAGTGGGGCACATCCAGCTGAACCCTTGCTTGTTTCTCCTTGTACATTTCCTCATGCAGCCCTGAAAATTATGAACCGCAGTTCAGTATTAGTTCAATAACAGTCAAACTGAAGACAATTGATGGTTTCTGAGACACAAATATAGAAGACCTACAATGGAAGATGCACCTAGAAAAGAGAAAGAAGAGACTGTTTAAATCCTGTAGATGAATTTTAAGCATTCAACTCTCTCCTTTTTTCTTCTCTTTTCTTTTTTTTTTTTGCGTTGTACCAGACAGCTACCCTAGAAGCCACATGAGGATGACATAAACAGCACTGCTTTCTAATACTTCTGCTGGTAGAATTAGCCATGTTATTTAAATGTCAATTTACTGCAAAGAGAAATTATTTTAAAAAAATAAAAATCAAAGTGCCATATGAAATAGAATTTTCAAGCCATAAACTTCACCAGGCTAGTCCTGCTGGAATATTGAATATCTGCTAGGTATCTCATAACAAGGTCACTTTTTCTAGTTCAAACTTTGCATTAAAGCACCCTAAGAAGAAACAGTCAGCTCAGAGATTAAAATAAGAAGCCCAAATAATACAGCTGCTGTGGAAGAGCCTTCTTTTTCCTCACGGTAAAATTAATCTTTTCCTTTATGAAAATGCCCAAAAAATGCCAGGATCTCCCTGTAGAAACAAATCCACAACATGCATAAAAACATACATATTATGTTTCCTATTTATTTTATTTGCAACTGTGTACTTAGTCCTGGAGAGAACGCTTCCTGCTCTAAGTACATATTTTGAATTCATTGTCAGATTTAAAAACAAGCAAATGAAATACCCCAACACAACTGTGCATCCAGAAGCATTTGCAGGCTCTGGTCCTGGGAAAAGCCAGAGCTGTAGCTCTGTGGGAAATTCCTGGCAGACCCGATGGCTTTGTGTTCCTCATAGACTGTTCTGATCGTGGCAGAAATGAGCACAATTTGCTATTTCTAACGTTTGCAGAAAAATCCCATGGAACACCCAACACTACTGACAGAACAGTTATTTTGTGCAGAAGCAAAACCTTCAGATTGCTCAGGTCATTCACGGTCATTGTACCATGCCAAGCACCTCCACAGTGCCTGTGTCTCACAATCTTACACAATTTTGTTGATCCTTAAACTCTTTAAATCAAACAAAACCCAGTCTAAATATACAGAGCAAAGTCGTAAGTTTAATTATTCTGTCAGATTTTGCTTTGTCTCTCATACTCAGTTTACGAGGAATGATGTCTTCCATACACACTGAAGTCCGTTCCTCTGCTCTGTCAGAGGAAGAATGACCCAGAGAGCTGATTAACCCAGTAAGTATCTTACCTTTCAAAACATTTT